>JALPQI010000263.1:0-478366 GCA_025490895.1 Thaumatotibia leucotreta
TTATAGAAATGTACCTAAGATACTTATAAAAGAAGTAAAATGTAGTGGGCTATTCTGTAACATCGATAAGTCGATAAAATAGTTTAACAATCCCTTTCACAGTTAGATTTTCGCTGTGAAAATTCTGCTCCTTGCATATTACCCTAGCAGAAATTAATCTGGTTTCACATTGGAATTTACAAATGTATATCTTATCACCGAAACGCAATTGACGTAATATGGTATTAGCGTAATTTGTTTTGATCGACCATAATGTATGCGTCCCATTCTATACTACGCATGTGTTTATCCAGAGATCATTACCGATACCGATATTATGTCAATTCAAATTACAGAAGGAAAAACCACCTTACTTTTCACAGAATAAGGTGTGAATTTGCCCTGATTTTTTTAAGCACTGGACATGTTTTTTGCGTGGACCCTTCATATCATGGGATCTATTTTCTATAAGAATATCTGAATAAAATGCTGAAAAGAAGTTCTGAATAAAATGCTGAAATGTATAAACAAATGTCACATAGTTACTAACAATCAAAGTATCGAAATAACTAACTATTTGGCTGTTTAATACTGATTGGCTTAAACACGTACTTACGTATTGAAATTACTTAGTGAGGTAATTTTTCATTGAAGCCTGAAACTGATCGTCGTACAGTCAAAGGTAAAATAAGGTGTATTTAAAAATGCTCATAAATATATGTCCCAGTGCACTTTCATTCTGTTTCTGTTCCGTTTCGATACCCATTTTTGCACTTGACTGTACAATGATGTGAACTTTGCGAGAGGTAATCGACTATTAGCAACATCAGATAAATGGGCATTGTTCGTAATATGGGCACGAATCCAAAATGGATTAAAAGATTAATCGATCCAATAATTTCTTGAAATTTAATTTCGAAGCCTTCATGTGACTATTCATTCAGATTTTCATAGTTACCGGCAACTAACATGTATTACCTATTCAAAAAACGATTGTTTTTCGTCACCACATCCATAATATTGCGAAAATTACGCCCATTTGTCCGGACTCTGACTATTAGGTATTGTAAGTATTTCCACTCCCTTATTTATTGAGATTCTTTCTCGAGTACAACATACATCGCAGTGGCTAGCAACTACCAATTTTGAGTAACTAGGTACCGTATTTGGCAGTTTACCAATTATTGTCGGCTTATTCAGAAAACAAACTGTTGACATCCCAGTACAGATTACCTATGTAGTAATTTGTAATTACTAATAAAATTAAAGTTTATTTGATGATTAAGTCTCCGTATTACCCTTTCCCGCTTCCTTTTCCCTTATCCCTATAACCCCATAACATTATATTTGCTATTAAGTAGCTTCATAATAGGTAAATATACATGTTTATCTCGATCGTTATACATTTTATTACAAGAGCGTAAACACGGGTAAGGCTGCGTTTCCACCAGAGATGTGCGAGGATGTGTTTCCATACAAATGACACCTCGCTCGAGCCATTAATAAGTGTCATTTGTATGGAAACACATCCTCGCACATCTCTGGTGACAACGCAGCCTTACTATCGAATAAAAACGTCAATTTTCAATTTCCATCTGTATTTATATGCAAGAATGACAGAGGAAAACCATAGACTCAAATTATCTATGAGTTCTTACGTTAAGCTTTGGGAACGAAGCTTTACTAAGGAATGTAAGACCACTATCTCATCCCAAAATATAGCTCCTTCCTCACAAATTATGTAAGAAACCAGGTCTTCAGGCCTGGCATTTCAGGCGAAGGGGGGCTTCCATGATCACTTAAGTGCGTCAGTTTAGGTTCAGCCTGTCAGTTTTTGACAGGTATTTTATGGAACTGACACATTGCGATTCAGATAGTCCTAAACAATCGCATTAGTAGTTCGTTGTAGCCCCCTGTCAGTTCTTACGTAAGCTTTAGGGATGGAGTTATACAAAGGAATGAAAGATCACTATATCATCCCTTACTATAGCTCCGTCCTTACAACTTACATAAGAAACCAGGTCTTCAGGCCTTAGGCCGAAATTACACGTGTAAGTTCTTACGTATAATTGTAGCCGTCCCTACACCTCCTAGCTATTCTAAGGAATGAGATAATGATATTTACCTCTCATTGCTTAGTATAGCTCCGTCCCTATAACTTACGTAAGAACTTACAGGTGTATGAGCGCTCTTAGGTAATTTGGAAACACGCCAAATGCGTCAACACAGGGGCTACAATAATCTCTTCAATGCGTTAGTTTAGCTTCGGCTAATCGGCTTCGGAATCGCATTACTAGTTCGTCTTCGTGGTATTTTTGCAGCACGCCAATTGCGTCAACAGATCTTGCGAGTCAGCAGGCCTCGGAGTGAGGTGAGGAACCCGCGTTTGTTCTTGGTGTTCGCAACGGCATGGTCGCTGTAGAACGAGGCAGTCGTGTCGTACAAGGACGATGTCATCTCTATCGCCTGAAATATAGTTACAAGGTGAAATTTTTATGGTTGTCCTCTATTTAAGAGTTTGCTCAGAATTGTGGTCCGATTAGAAAAACATTGAAGATTTTTTTTCACCCCAACAAAAGTATCTATGGGGTAGGTACGTCTAATTAACCCCTGGTATGCTTCCTGTCAAATTACGTTACTGTAAAAGTTACCTTGACACTTAAAACAATAGATTGAAATTCCCACGCACGGATCCGTGTCTAAGCATACGAGGGGTTAAATTTAGCTAACAATGCATAGAATTTTTTTTTTTGCGTGATACAAAATTTCTTCCACTTTCTCCTAATCGAAACACGATAAATTTCACTATACTCGGCCGCCGCTATTAAGTGAATTCTGGCAGCTGTCAGTTACATAGATTATCTGTCAACAATGTCACTATTTGACACATAATGTATGTAAATGACAGGTATCAGGATTTACTTCATAGCGATGGCCGATTATACGTAGAATTAAAATTATCGCCAACAAGGTTATTGAAGATGGATGACGGATTGCAGCGTCATTTCCACTCACTTGTTTCATGTAGCTTTTGTTACATGTCATCACTCTTATTTTACATAGACATAGTCTATCGCAAAAATCAAAGCAAGTGAGTGGATACAGACAATACTACGATCACCACGCGCTTGCCCAGCGTCAACAGCGTAACGTATCACTTCACTTCATCAGCCTATTTCAGTCCACTGCTGGACGTAGGCCTCTCCTATTAACTATGCGTATAAACGCTGTAGGAGGTATATGCCCATAATCGCCACGCTGGGCAAGCGGATTGGCGATCGCAGTAATGAGTCCCCTATGATGACGCTGCTGCCCACCATCAATCTTTTATCAAATAATGGTCAGTGACACTTCAATCCCTTAGTCGACTCTTACGACACCCGCTGGAGGAGTTGGGGTGGTGACAAGTGTGTATTCTTACTGCCGTCACCATCACCACACGGCACATGCGTAGCGTATGTTGTTGAAGAAACAAGGGATCATGAGTCAATATGGCAGTCACCGCTTGATTTTTATTACATGCGATTTATTTAATTTAATCAAGGAAATACTGTTTACGACAAATATCAGCATTTTGAAGTTACGCAGTTTGCTTACGAAATATCGTGTGTAAATCTAATCGGACGACAAATTAAACCAGGCGTAGCATTTATTAGTGTAATCGTGAATTAAGATTTTTCTGAAGTTAAACTTAATCTTGACCCAACTGTTTTTTTTAAGATTAAGGTACAGTCAAAGACAAAATAAGGTGTAGGTACACAAAAATGTTCAAAAATATGTCCCAGTGCACTCTAATTCTGTGTAATAAGAACGTCGTCGTAACACATTTATGAGCGGATTCATTCGATACTTATTTTTGCACTTGTCTGTACAGCTATATAGGAGCAGCAATGTAGGGTAAAACTATTGTTATGGCAGTTATTTGTTCTGCTTTTGAAATAAACTGTCAGTGAGCGTATACTCAACTCGAATATACACCGTGTTTTTATTGATTTCCGTTAAATAGGACAGGTTATTTGGGACATTAATAGAAGTTGCCTAGTATAATAATATCGGCTTTTGTTTATTCGTAAAAAAAATTTTTTTCGTATTCATACATAATAATTGAAATAGCAAGTGTGAGATAACCTTAAGCACATGTCAAAATTAATTTCATTAGGATGTAATAAAGGTTGCAATACACTTGTTCAGTCATTAAACTTATTTTTTTAATAACTTAATAACAGTAAGAGTTAAGGTACTAGTTTCTTAGACAAATTGATTATTTTTGACCTAAATAAGTTTCCCTTTAATTTAACGGAAATCAATAAAAACACGGTGTATGTTGCGTTACATTGCATGCCGAATTATTTCTATGAAAATTTTTACTGTAATTTTAAGTGGGAACTGTCTAAAAGCACTTCTAGGTAAGGTACTAACCCTCATTAAGAACTTCACCTTTATCATAATTATTTACCCTGAATAATAAATATGACAACTTAAGATGAACAGACATTTAGCGGTTGCAAACTGCAGGTGATGTCCTTATATGATTACAATGTTATCCGATTGAAAATTACAATCGGCCTTCTGGATTTGGCCTTTCACGATAATAATGCCTTTTTTATCGTATGAAAGCGTTCTTGAGTAATACCTATTGCGATGTTGATGTTAGGTATATTATATATTATGCTCTCAATGGCAAAAACAGATACAGTTTCACATATTCGTGGACAAGAAGTGAACAAGGTACTATACTCGTAATCACAAAAAAAATCTCGATACGTAAAGCAGGCCATCGTGCTTGCTCCAATATGTCAGTACGAGCGTGATAGAATGCATTAAGTATCGAGTAAAACTTAACGTATCCTTTACTTTCCAACTCGTGACACGGCTACAGTACAGACCCAGAAAATCGGTTCAGGATTCTCGAAATAGCCACAAGATATCGAGCAAAATACATATAATAATCACCAAATTAAAAATTTAAAAAACCGACTTCAACCGGTTTCTCCAAGATTCCCGATTTGTTTCCATCATTGGTTTCCTCAAATCCTACTTTCTGAATGCAAATTCTTGTAAATGAATGAAAATTACCAAAAGCGCCATACATGTACCTGTAACAATTGAAGAGATCCCTCGATTTCTCCAAGATCCCATCATCAGACCGCAACTTGGTGCCAACGGGACCATCTCGGGGTAATACACGTTCGATCACAAAAATAAATTTTAAAATCGGTTCACTATTCTCGGAGATATCAGGTAACATACATACAACAAAAAAAAAAAAAAAAAATTCAGTCGAATTGAGAACCTCCTCCTTTTTTGAAGTCGGTTAAAAAATATTAAAGAGCAGTTGAATTGAGAACCTAAGGGGTGTACCGATCAAAAACTGGCAAATTCAAATGAAAAAATCGGATCGATATAGTTAGGTAGCTATAATTTCATGCTTTGGAAATTAACCAGGAAGTCTTAACTTAGCTGACTGTAGTACTTTTGTGTCACTACTGCATTTCAGGTACTCACAGTACAGCTTCTTCGAAACCTCTTCCAAACTATCTTTTCCAAACATTTTTTTCTTTTTTTGTATGCAGTTTTCTAAATTATGGGACTGTTGTCAATATATCTGGCTATTCTTCCCGTGTTCCTTAAGATATCCTTACTTATGCATACTATTCTTGATACTTTTTGGGACTGATTTCGCTTCATAAAACTATACCAAAGAGACTAAGATTTGTATAGGATTAAATAATTGATTAAAGACCCATAAAAATTTCACATAATATGTGGCATAATTCCCTTCACAGAGTATTACTGCGCCGAAGGCAGGGGTATATTAAAAAAAAACATGGAGATTAACCAGAAATATAGGTCACTTCTGCAGAACACGAAATCGTGCAGTGGAGAATAAAAAAAAGAGCTTGGAAAAATATTTTTCGAAGGGGTTCTGGAGAACTTGTATTGTGAATACTGAAATTGCAGTAGCAACAAAAAAGGACCAAAGTTAGCTAATTTAAGACCTTCTTGTTAATTAGAAAAGCCAGAAATTACAGCTTTTTAACTATATTGACCCGTTTTTTTCATTTGAATTTGCCAGTTTTTTATCGGTACACCCCTTACTCGTTTTTTGAAGTCTGTTAAAATTGGTAAGAGATCTCTTACCATTAAATCATACGTCACTGTGACATAGCATAATTCCCTAGTGGCCCAGAAGGCCTATAGCCAAGATGCCATGCTGCAATCGTATCACCATCATCATCATCATATCAGCCGAAAGACGTCCACTGCTGAACATAGGCCTCCCCCAAAGACTGCCACAATGACCGGTCCTGCGCCACCCGCATCCAGCGGACTACGCTTACAATGGGCCTCATAAGAAGGCTCAAAGTCACCCAAAGGGCAATGGAGAGGCTATGCTAGGAGTCTCTCTGCAAACGTATACGAGTAAGTAATCAATGTATAAGAATGACGAACAAATAAATGATTTGATTTGATTTGACAGATTCGAACAAAAAGTCACGTGACCATTTCCATTCAATATTATGGTCACGTGTTCTCGTTTGGCTGAATGGCGGCAGAAGGCCTGCAGGGTTCCAATTGGTTAAACGTAGGTATCTACAGTCGTTCGATGGAGCGTGTAATGAAAGGCACCAGACCCTTGGATCTTGATCGACTGATTGATTACTTTCAGGGAAATCCAATTAAATAAATAGGATGGTTACGTTTGGAATGGTCTCCTTAGGCAGTTTGCTTTCTAGGGTTCCGTAGTAGGAACACCTACAGTTTCGCTATGTCGGCAGCGTAGCGCAATGACCGTTAGTACTATAAATTAGCAATCTTGTATTACGATACGACATACGATATACGTAGGTATTAAGCAAGCCGATAGAGTGGTAGAGTACGTTTTTTCTCCCTTACACGTAAAGTGGACATGATTTTTTTTATTCACTGTAATCCTATAGTGTGGAATAACGTTTTTCTTTTAATAAACACCAAATTGAAAAGTTCTCCGATTTGTTTCCATTATTGGTTTCCTCAAATCCTACTTTCTGAATGCAAAATCTTGTAAATGAATGAAAATTACCAAAAGCGCCATACATGTACCTATAAAATTTGTAGAGATCCCTCGATTTTTCCAAGATTCCATCATCAAATCCCAACTGGGTGCCAAACAGGACCATCTCGGGGTAATACACGTTTAATCACAAAAATAAATTTTAAAATCGGTTCACGATTCTCGGAGATGTCAGGTAATAAAACATACAACAAAAAAAATCTGTCGGATTGAGAACCTCCTCCTTTTTCAGAAGTCGGTTAAAAAGAACAAGGGTTCTAAACGAAAGTTTTTTTCTAAAGTCTATAGTTTCGGAGATAACCACACTAACCCCCCTCTTCTAACTTTCGATCAGAGTGTCCGAAAAATATCATGACATTCATGAATTGAGGCTTATACAACTATAATCGATCGAAAAACTTTCAAAGATAATCGACCCAATCGATTTTGATTAACTACGGAACCCTACACTGAACCTCAGCCTAAGCTCTTGACCGGTTTTTTAGTAAGGTTTATGTAAGTACTTAAACCATTCTTGAAAATGGGATAAAATTGACGCCGCCGTGGCAAATTCTTTTCCCAAGTTTGGGAATATTTAACTGATAGTGATAAAGATTCTCAGGAAACCAAGCTTTAAAAAATTTACTAAATTGTGTAAACTTCATAGACGTACCGAAACAAATAAGTAATTAAAGCTTAATTTATAATTTTTAGAAGAACCAACAGCCAATACTGGCAATATTTGAATAGATAGCTTTTTTATAATTAAAACGAGGACTAAGGGATTTAAGAATCATAATTGAAGAGTCCGAATAAGGTGCAATCGGCCATATTTTTGGGGAATTCGGCAACTCCTGTATTTTTGCACTTGTCTATACTTACACCTACAGTATGATCTAAAAAAATTATGGTAGTCATACATATAAAGGTCCAGCGGCCCTACCGCGAAAAACGAAATTCGTAAATTTCGAGGATTTGTCTCTCTCACTCTAATGACGCCTTCGTTTGACTAACAGAGAAAAATCCTCGAAAATAGGCCTCGTAGTAGGCCTGAGCCAACCACAAACTTCGTAAATGTCGAACTCCTTTTTTTTTTTTTTGTTTATGGGGGGAGAAATGCTTTACGCATACCGCCCGGGTGCGGGAGGGGACCCGAGCGGTTATGTGGGACTCCCGTTTGGCTAATGCGGCCTACGGTATACCCACTAAAAAACCCCCCCATATGCCACCTTGTCGCCTTTTTGGCGGGGTTACGAGAACGCTCTCGCTTACATTCGCAACCCCGCCGGCGGCAGCTGCTTGCCGGCAGCTCCTTCGTGGGTGTCCGAAGACCCTCCACGCTGGGCGCGCCAGATGGTTGGGCGCGCCTCCCTCCTCGGTCTCCATGATGCATTGTGGCGGACCCTCCCGAGACCGCCACAAGGAGACTGTAGGTGCCGGAAGATTTCCCGGCACCCGGCGGCATATCAGGTCTGTGGTTATGCCGCCGACCACACTTCGGCTGCAGAGGATAGGGCGAGCGGCAACGACAACACCGACACTCCTCTTCCTCTGCAGCCCCACCGACGCCGTTACGGCGGAACGGCCCCGCCAAGGTCGCAGGGGGTAGGGAGAGTGGCGCTCCGTAATACCATCACGCCTCTCCCCCTGCGATCCCACCTCGGCCGCAGAGGATAGGGAGAGCGGCAACGACAACACCGACACTCCTCTTCCTCTGCGGTCCACCTGCACGCGTCCTAAGCGGGCTCGGTGAGCCCACTTGGAGCGTCCTCCTCGGGCCAGCCGGCAGCCCAAAACTGGCCGGCCCCGGGAGCCTCTTCGCTTCACCGTGGGTGACCAGTCCACGGTTACTGAGCCCCTCCACCACGACTAGGTGGGCACCCCACGGGGGGAAATGTCGAACTCCTACGACGCCATCGTGCGTGCATAGTGCACAGAGACAGTGTGCTTACCATGAGCTGCCGCGACGTTATTAACGCAGACTTACTTGCTATCCATCCCGTTCGTACTTAGTTTGCATATTAATACAATCGAGCCGGGTACACAATTAAATCCGCGTTTAATAACGCGACGGCAGCTCAGAAATTTACTATTTTAGAAGTTTGCGGTAGACCGTCAACAATTGATAGTTAAAGTGCCCATTATTCCAAATGGACATTCCCCATTCGCTGGCCCTATAATTACAGGGTTCTATGTTACATTTTGAGAGAAATTAAATCTAGGATTAAGTTTTAATATGACAATGTACTTTGAAATTGAGTAAAGCGCAATTTAGCACCGTAAAGTTGGGGTAGCGTATAGTTATCCAATGCGCCTGACATTACAAAATTAGCAATTTACTACTAAAGCTGTTATGCTCATAAATGGTTCTACGATGAATGCTAATCTGCCACCATTGGACAGCCATCAAAGGGTTTAGCAGCCTTACCGAACAAGAGGTGCCTTACCCCACGGATGAGGTCAATATTTTAGGTGGTGTACTAGCAGGACCTAAGAATACTCCATGCTTAATATCAGCTCTAGATCTTCTTTTGTTTTAGAGTTATTCAAGATAATGTAAAATATACAGGGTGCCGTTGAATATGGCATATTTCGTAAACTGTTCAAGTTAGATCAATTAAACAAAATTGTGTTTGATAACAATAAAATAGACTACAAAATGCATATTTTTAATCTGCATCTTGTCCTTATTTTTCATAATAAAAAAAGGGTTTTTGTTTTTTTTTCCATATTTTTTTTAATTTCACACGGAGGTACACCTACAAAAAAAATATGCATACATAGCCACTAATGTCCACTATATACATAAATTAAGATATTTCCATAAATCATCGTGCGTCATGCCAAAAAAAAAAACTATTCCAGATGTAGTCGTTACTGGCATACAAATAAAGTACCAGTGCAGTGTGAACATAAGTTAGTGTGTAGGTACACAATCTCTTCTAATAAACCTATTTAGAATAATCGACGGTGACATATCAAACGTTGCTATGTGTATATATATATATATATATATATATATATATATATATGTACATATATATATATATATATATGTGTGTGTGTGTATATTTATAGCTATTTGTATTTTGTGTTTATTTTTATATTCCTTAGCATCAGACCATTTTTCTCAGTTTTGCACCACCTACTATCAACTTTTACTTTCTTATCTCCTCTACCCATGGTTGTCTGGAAGAGATCGCTTTTTAGCGATAAGACCGCCTTTTGTTTACCTCTTTCAAACATGTATTTTATTATTTGTTTTGTATTTGTCTTTGAGGTGATATAAAGAGTTATTGTATTATATTGTTGATAACATTTGACAGATAGTATTGTTTTCGACATTTGTTTTCACATTCCTATTCACATACAATCGGACCTTTTCGAAACTTTGGAAGATGTCGAAGTGTATTTACCGGACGAATGTATTTTAATTTATGGTGTATGGAAATATGGCAAAAGATGCTTTAGATTTGTAAATAGTCAATTCCAGCTTTTAGCTGTATTATACAGTTTTGACATTTCGTCGTTGATTATTCTAAATAAGTTTATTAGAAGAGATTGTGTACCTACACACTAACTTATGTTCACACTGCACTGGTACTTTATTTGTATGCCAGTAACGACTACATCTGGAATAGTTTTTTTTTTGGCATGACGCACGATGATTTATGGAAATATCTTAATTTATGTATATAGTGGACATTAGTGGCTATGTATGCAAATTTTTTTTGTAGGTGTACCTCCGTGTGAAATAAAAAAAAATATGGAAAAAAAAACAAAAACCCTTTTTTTATTATGAAAAATAAGGACAAGATGCAGATTAAAAATATGCATTTTGTAGTCTATTTTATTGTTATCAAACACAATTTTGTTTAATTGATCTAACTTGAACAGTTTACGAAATATGCCATATTCAACGGCACCCTGTATATTTTACATTATCTTGAATAACTCTAAAACAAAAGAAGATCTAGAGCTGATATTAAGCATGGAGTATTCTTAGGTCCTGCTAGTACACCACCTAAAATATTGACCTCATCCGTGGGGTAAGGCAACTCTTGTTCGGTAAGGCTGCTAAACCCTTTCTCCTATAAATGAAATTTTGTTTAAGGATTCCACCGCCAAAAAAAACTAGTTTTCCAAGTTCCTTATCAACTGAGTCTTATGTTAATGTAAGTAAATATCTAAGTAAAGCCACTTGCAACAAACAGACAACTATGGCAGGCAACGAGGCAGATTATATCATTCTGCATCTTAAATATATTATGTATAGTCACAAGAAAAATGTAAAAACTTACTCCAAGCGAAGTGCTGATTTGATAGGAATCAAAAGAAGTATTCACGCTCCCGTTTTCAAGCAGACCTCTTGGATATTTCGTCTCAGATGTTGGTGGGATCTTGAAAACCCAGCAGGAAATTAACTTTCTGAAGAGCCGTTTCTTCGGCTTGGTACTTTTATTTGGATCTCGTGAGAATCCGAACATTGGATCAATACTTTCGCTGTTGCACAATGAATATGCTGAGGCTCCCAGATTTGGTGTTATAGATTTTTTGTGACCTAGAAAGAGTAAATTGTCTGCTGTTTAAACTCGCGCTTATTTTGGTTGGCTGTCTGATATAAAGACAACCAGGGGATCTTTTGCATAAGAAATTATACCTAATATTACTTACAAGCAGAAGTCTCTTTCTTGTAAGAGAGATAGAAAAGAGACTTCTGCTTGTAATATTAGTTTTTATTTGTTATGCAATAGGCCCTTGACGGCAATGTTCTAAGAAAATTAGGTAGAAGCACTGTTAAAGAATTCTTACACATAATTAGAAAAGAGAATATGATATTGATAACATCCATGGTCCAAGTGAATTTCCATCTTGGATTCAGTAACAATACTTAGGTACCTTCTTTTTGACGACATATGGAATAAGTAATTTAGTAGGTAAGAACCGCAAAATAGCTATATTATTTAAAATAAGCGAGTCAACTTTTAATAACTTTCGGTGTCGTGGTTAAGGGTAAAAAAATGTCCTTTGGACATAACTAATAAAATAAAAATATACCTAGTTGTATACTTTCATAATTCATGTCCGTCTGTTGGACCGTAGCATAGCACAGTGCTCAGTGGTCGTTAATACTTAGTACTAGAAATTTGCAGCTCAGTTCAGGTTATACATACATATTAATCGCGTCGACAAAGTGGTAGAATAAAAAGTAGAAAAAAAAATCAGTTGCCCCCGCTAGTAGTAAAGTAAGGACGATTTTTTTATTTTGCTGTAATCCTATATCGTTGAATATCCCACACTATAGGTCACACTATGTCTATCAAAAGATTTTTGGCCGGTTTTTTCAGTGTCTCTATTATACGATATTTTGTACAAGAAAGTGATATTTATGAGTTCGACAACGGGAGGAAATAGCAGCTACAAAAAGTTGAGGGATTTACTAAAGAATATTTTACTAGTAGCCTAGCCTACTTAGCAATGACCCTGCCTGCAAAGTTGGAAGTTCCGGGTTCAAATTTCGGCGAGGGCAATTATTCGTGTATTAATCATATTTATTATAATATCAGTTTAGGTTTCATATACCGAATTTCATCATATTACGCAAAGATAAAGGTAAAATACCTAGGTCACTAAGTGAGTTTATCTACTATTAGTAGGTATACCTACTGTTACTCACATTTAAAAATGGTTTGTATAGAGCATGATTTTTTTGTTTCCTCATCTCGTGCTCTTGGGTAGTTAGAATCTGATGACGAAAACCGTACTTTCGGTTTTATTATCGCCAGCTTTCTATATTGGATATCTTCGACTGACGTAGTTTTTACCAAATGATCTTCTTTCATCGGTTGGTGGTGTCCAATATGTTCTTTAGCTATAAATACTGTTTTCAAGACTTTATGCATGTAGTAATTATTAACATTAACGATTAGCTGAGTGTTACTAACGTTACTAGAATTGATAAATGTATGACTGGAACTTCCTTTGTCAATTTTATTTTCACTCATCGCGTCGGTAGAATTTTCATTGTTTGTTTCATTAATTGTGTAAATATTTACATTGGGCGCACATGTAGTATCAAGGAGGTTAAGGGTTTGAGAACTTTTATCATAATGTACAGTTTTACTTTTTACATCAGCCGTATCGACTTTTAGCTTGTAAAGCCTGCGATCGCTGTAATACAATTTATCTCGATGTGCATCATGATTTGGAGCCAGGCTGTTATAAATTGTTCTTTTTACTCTGTCGTATTGGCTTCGAGATAAAATTATATGTTTGGGTCTACGCATTCTCAATTGCGAAAATTGTTTATTCTCATTTCGAGCATTTTTTTGGATGGGCAAAACTACGTTAATTACAAAAGAAGGCTTCATTGTATAACTTTTGTGGATATTTCCGGACTTCGTCTCCTTGGTGAGAATAGTGCATTCACTGTCAGAAAAAAACACATTTTCAAACATTAGGACCTTTAAAGATAATATGCGGTATTTTATTTATACTAAATAAAGTGAAAATAAATCTGTATAAGATGTATGTATTTACAATTTAATTCCAGGAAATAAGGATTGGATAATGTGGTAGTAGCGTACTTAAAATCAGTAATGTTGTATGCGCCTACCACATTATGTTTATCCTCTTTCGTTTAACATTATATTGCTTAAGTGAGACACCTATAGTTTGCATTTATGCTTCGAACTTGGCTGCTTTCTTCGAACGCAGACGATAGCTAAAAAAAAAACAAAAAAATGCGTAAAATGTGTAAAGGTAAACCCAAAAACAAAACTTCCCAATACCCTGACAAATTTACCTGAGGCCTGGTTTTAAATTTTTGTACTCCTTTATCTATTTCTAGCAGCTTTCTTATCTGCCTGTCCCTTTTGTCTGGATCGGAAATCGAGCAGTCGTCGCCTTGGAAGTGCTTGTTCTGGCCTAAGATATGATCCGTTCATGCATGAAATAAGAAAAATATGATTTATTTACAATGAGATTTGACTTTTCTACGATTAAGTCAATTCCTTGCGCGAACATGTCCTGATTGGTGCTAACTTGCTTGTTTTTGATAATAATGGTAAATTTACGTTAGAATAACAGTCAGCAAAAAAACTATAAAATATCGGAATGATCAAGTGAGGCTAATGTGACTGCAATGTTACAGAAACCTTAACTAACTAATTATTTATATTTCCATCTGTACTTTATACTGTTCAGTTGGTAGACACAACATAAAAACGAAAAACATGTATTACCTAAATATTTGGAATCAACTTCTTTGGGTGTATCGTTTTTTTCACAGCAGCTACCAACGCTGGCTTTGGTCTCACGCCTGAAACGACGTTCAGCGAAGCTACGTATTTTTTCAATAAAATTGCTACTGACAGCAACATTAGCTAAGAGTGGGCCAAATATAGGGAATGCTCTTTGACCTGATAAAATCTCTATAGTATTTAATATTCATCAGGAGCATCAACACCGTAATAACTACATTATTGCTAAGCTAAGCTGAGGTAGAAAAATAGGCTGATCACTTGGAGTTACCCTTCTATAGATTTTGAACGAATGCTATTAATAAAAGGCCTTGATTGATCACCAACCTGTGAGATATTTCGATGCTGTCTTTAACGTTTAATGGATTCCCATTCTCGTGATCGCTGTTCATTGTCATTTCTGTCTGTGGAAACACAGGAATTTAGGAGCCAAGCAGCGTCTTTAATAACGTAGAATCAAGAAGTGTTTACGAAACCTATTCATTTCTGGAATTACTGGTATTCCAATGTGTGGCCGTGTGGTGACGGCAGTAAAAATACATTTGTCACCACCCCAACTCCTTCTGCGGGTGTCGTAAGAGTCGACTAAGGGATTAAAGTGTCACTGACCATTATTTGATAAAAGATTGATGATGGGCAGCAGCGTCATCATAGTGGACACGTTACTGCGATCGCCAATCCGCTTGCCCAGCGTGGCGATTATGGGCATTTATACCTCCTAATGTCTATAAGCATAGTTAATAGGAGAGGCCTACGTCCAGCAGTGGACTATCATAGGCTGATGATGTGATGTGATGTGTGCCAATATTATTATCATGATTTTATTCCGTTAATATTGGGTTTAATTTCTGCCACTTTTTTGTTTTGCAGCTACTTAAAAAAGTAGTACGGTCAAACCGTACAATGTACATTATTTTACCCTAAACTCGCAAATCAATTAGTATCGCTGCATTTTTGTTGGTATGTTCTTTAGACACCATAGGACAGTATAAAACTACATTTTGCAAGTAAAAAAAAGTTGTGTTAGCTGCGTATTACGTGAAAATCTGCGTTTAAGGTCATTTTTTAGTTTCTGATTTTTATTAAAAAACCCTTACTTTTTTTGATATCATATGTTATTAAACGTTTAAAGATTAATACATTTTCAACAAGTTGAGCTACCATGCTTTATCCTAGGTCTTATAGTTTCAGAGATTCCGGACTTAAAAAGTACTCTTTTATGTAAACTAGATAAAATTTTGTGTTTTGCTAATGTTTTCGGCTTAATATCGCCTCACCTAATTATGCTAGGAAAAACATGCAATAATGACCTTTTAGCGCACTTAATATTCTTTCATTAAAGGGTAAAATCATGTCAGCAAACTTTGTAATTGAAACTAAAAACATAAAAAATGCATATTACAAGAAAAACAAAAAAGAATTTTTCAGCAAATTTAATTAATAAACTATTATATTTTCGATACTAATTGCTACCAAACTTAGAAAGAAGTTCTTCAGTTTTTTACGTGCTTTGCCGAAATTCTTTTTTGTTTTTCTTGTAATATGCATTTTTGTATATCCCTATAGGGCCTTTATAATATACTAAAATTGCAGCTTTGCAACACGACTTGCGATTTGTATGAAAAACTTAGATAGCGGGCCTCCTGCCCATGTTTTGTTTGAATTTCGTGTTTTTAGTTTCAATTGCAAAGTTTGCTGACATGATTTTACCCCTTAATGAAAGAATATTAAGTGCGCTATAAGGTCATTATTGCATGTTTTTCACATGTTTTTAGTAGCATAATTAGGTGAGGCGATATTAAGCCGAAAACTTTAGCAAAACTCAAAATAACGCTAGTTTACTAATAGTACTTTTTGAAGTCACGAATCTCTGTAATGTATGTTAGCTCAACTTGTTGGAAATGTATTAATCTTTAAACGCTTCTTAACATGTAATGTCAAGAAACGTAAGGTTTTTTTAATAAAAATTTGAAAATAAAAAAATATTGTACATTTCGCAGTTTACAAAAATTGCAGCTATACAGCGTGCTTTGCGAGTTTAATGTAAAGTTTGACCGTACTAATAGGTAACTGCTTTACAAATGAGAATGAAAACTAACTTTTACGAATTATCATCAGCGTTAATTTAAATGTGCAGATAAAAGTACTTAGAATAAAGATGCCAATTAGATTATAAACAAAGTCATATTTACCCCATCAAACATCAATGTTTGAGAAAAAGATCGTTTTCTGGTATCGTTTTCCGGCATATATAAAAAGTTCTCTAATGACGTTGTATCTGTTTCTCCCATCGCTATTTCACCAATCCGAGGCCCTCTAGGGGGTTTACGAAGAGTTAGTTCTGTGTTCATCTTTCCAGCCCCTTGCTCAAGCTTAACGTTATAGTATTCACTGTCCCCTTCTATGTCAATGGTAATATTCGAAACATTGTGCTTTGTTTGCAATGGGATTTCTAAATGTGCATTTCTTTGACTAACTTTTCCAGCATAATTTTTGGTGAAATCGTCTATTAAAGCCCTTTTCATTTGTTCAGTTAAATTAACGTCTTCCTGTTTAATTTGGCTGCCTGGGCTGGTAGATCGTCTACTTTGTGGGGGTGTTTTCTGAACTTTAGGAGATGTGTTTTTCATCTTCTCTGTCTTACTTTTGGCACTAGCGGATCGGACAATGCTTCGACTTTGAGTTTGACTTAGTTTTGTTCGAGTAACTTTTCTAACCGATTCACGAACCGCTTTTTTGGAAGTTGATGTAATGACGTGACTCTCAGATTTCTTATCAACTTCTTTCTTGGTATTTTTCGCCGGAGAAGGAGAGCGACTGCGTCCACTTTTTTTACTATCTTTTTTCTGTTCCTTCGGTTTAGTAAGTTTTGTTTTTAATGCATCGCTTTTTTCATTTGAATCTCCCTTTTTAGAATAAACGGATATGACAATAAGAGGGCTAGAATGTTTTTTTAGAGAAATACCAGCCTCTTCTTTTTTATCATACATGTCACTGATGTCATCGACGGTGTTTATACAGGCGCATTGTTGCATAACTCTACCACGGCTACATTCTTCTTTGTGGCTGGTAGCGGTCGAGTATATCATTTGAAAATCAACCTGTGTTGCCTGGGATTCCTTTCTAAAAATAAATGAATATGATTTTATATGCTAAGCAATGAAAGAATGATGGATAGATTTCCGAAAGAACTATTTCTAGCCATAGTAAATTACTATGGACGGCTAGTAACTAAATAATAATGGATATTTTTGCATCTCACCCAGTCGATGAAGTAAGGTATAAGCGGGCCCCATTAGGACTTTCTTTTGCTTGCACTTTCGCATCGCGTTGTTTTCTGGTTGACCTAGAATTATAGATGAGTAGAAACTCAAATGGTTTAAACGTTTCCAGATAAAGATCATAAATAATTTTCTTACCTGAGATCTTCTTTACGAGCTTGGTAACATATAGGTAGCACTGCACAGTCCGCTCCGTAAAACTGCGTTTCGACTAAAAGATAAGGTTCAGTCAATTTGAAGTTACATAGATCACCAGTTCAACTATATAAAACTATTAAAAGATAAACTGAAAAAACGAACTAAAAAGCAGAAAATTTAGTGGATTCAGATTATTGCTCACTTGGCTGGTCATTAAGAGTAGCGTCACATTTGAGAACGCATCTATCATCATCGGTATATCCTAAACGCCCTGTGATTCTAATTCGATCTGGACGACCACTATCTACACTGGTATCCTCGTATTTCTGTGGTGATCTTAATTTCTCCTCTGCAATTATTGATTCGATCGATCGTTTACCGCTTATACTGAATCGGTCAGGAGATCTTATGATCTCATCTTTTGGATTCTTATCAGACCGATAAATATTAATCTTAGCTTTATGCTGATTTTGTCGAGTAGGCGATCTGGTTTTTGCATCGTCATTCTTCAAACTGTTTCTGTCGGGTGATTTTGATGTGTGCTTTTGAGAGGAATACGTCGCTGATCTGTTTACAGTAGATTCTAATTTCGTGCTAGTTTTATATGTTGATCTAACTGGTGACTGCGGTGATGCTGAACCTGATCTATCTGGTGATATTTTTTTTGTTTTGTTCATTATATTCATATAAGCGCAACTAGGGCTACATTCTGGAATGCTTCGTAATGGAGTTTCTGCATCCTTTGCCTTGTCAAAAACCTTTTTCTTCGTTTTGTTCATAATATCTTTAACATAGCTCTTTATTATACATTCCGATAGTAATTTATTATCATTTATTTCTTTAAATATTTCTGCATTCGTAGTTTCTATAACATATACTTTTTCTTTACTTTTTCCTGGTACAATAATGTAAATATTTTTAGCGTCAGCGGAATAGTTCAAGTTATGAGAGGATTTCTTTTTATGCGGCCTTCTTCTATGGGCGTCAGAATTTGGTCGCGAAAATGTTGGACATACGGTCACTTGGATGCGAGGCTTTTCGTATGTTGACTGATAGGTTTGGTAAATATTATCAAATACTGGGTAATAGCCCGCCGAGATACTGTTGAATACCTGATAAAGATACAGACTTAGATATTTAACAATTTAATTAGATTGTTTGAACAAACTCGTTACACAAAATGCAAATACAATTTATATGAAAGATAAAATTCAAAATTACACAAAAATTTGGGAGTATTATTTAAATAGTCATATAAGTTTAATCTAACTTAGTTATAGTTTTAATTTCCACAGTTTTTGGCTCCTCTACACCGAGTTGAACAAGCGTTAGAAGTTTGAGGTATGCGGTCAATTTCATATTCAATAAAATAAAATTTACGCGAGTATTTTTTTTTTGAAATCGTTAAGATATACAAAGAGAACAGCAGCACATTTATTTTATTTGGTAATCTCTATTAAGATCTTTACTACCTACTGATATTTTTGTACATCTACTGTAACGTAGAAATTACTTCATAGGTACGATATCGCGTCTTATAAAAACGATTTAAAAATAAAAAATACCAGTGTAGTATTATTAAATATTGTCATTTATTATATAAGTGAATATTGGTTACTTACCGGGTGAAAATATGCTTTCCTAATATAATCTGACCTAGATGTTGGAAGCGGGTTTATATGATTAACTTGTACACGTTCTTTATTCTGGTCTATATAAGTATCCGAAAAGGGATAAAGTAAATCCCACGAATCTAAAAAAAATACAAAATTTAAAATAAATGCAACAATACAAACATTCACATAAAATATACTTAAATCACGGACCTAAAACTCCGGTTGTTACATCGGAATTATCCATTCTACATAATTTTATATATATCAATTAGCATAATAATCAAAAATTATAAAAATGTTTATTTAAAAATATCTAGAAATAAATTTTGGACATAAACTTGATGCCATTTATGACGTTGCCAGTGTGACACGTCACTGATTTGTCATTCGTAATATTTTTAACGTTAGATCTCACATGAAGCATGAAGGTTAGATTTATCTCCGTTTAATAAAAATAACATTAGAATATAACTGAAACTAAAGAGCCAAGTGGGCTTACAGGGCGGCCCAAAGTTATGGGACACACAGATAAAATATAGGGAAGATTCCGTGTATTAAGACATACATGAACAAACTATTGTCATCCTTCACCCCATCTCAAGACGTATTTCATAAGGAAAAAGAGACAAATAAAGTAGCTCTACTTGGTCGTGAACTCCATCAACGACTCCATTTTCTTGAACAATGCTACCAACCTGACTAGATAAAATGTCATTACCATAGACATATAAAATTGATAGACCGAGTCTATTTTATCTGTGGGTGACGCCGGCAATGCCTGTCAACGATCTTTGTTTGTGTATACTAGTGCACCTAAACCGCAAATAGTAAAAGTGATTAAAATAAAGCTTTTCATGTATATTTCTGTTCGATAAGTGCACGGAATGTGATAAAAGTGATGACTTGTGTGGTTCCAGGGTGTAAAAACCGCCAGGGTTACCTGAATAAACAAAATAAAGACATTACGTTTCACCGGCAATTTAGTTTTGACTTGAATTTTAAGATTTCGAACCTTATTAAGGTAAAAGTAACTGAAAATCTTATTCAATATTTGTTGTCGGATACATATGTGTAGTTTTGTGATTAAACCATTTGTATTTACGTTCGTAATGTAATTATAAATAGTGGGATTCAAACATTTGTATCGCATAGTGTGGTACTTAAGAGACCGATCGTGATATCGATAAATGTATTGATAGTCAACTCAAAAATGAATCGATGTTTTTAATGTCCAACAGGTTTCCACTGGACACTGAACAAAGGCTATTATGGGTCAAAAATATCAAAAAGGCAGACGACTGGTACCCTAAAGAGTATTCAAAAATATGCTCCGCACAATTTTAAGCTGTTGTTTCAGGCAAGGGTACGCGAATAAGTGATTACATTCTGACGTACTACCCACCATATTTGGTAATCATCCAATGTCATGTCAACCAGCAAGTAAATTAAATTTAGTTTAATAATAACCCTCATGTGATACTTGTGTAGACTCATTAATTTAATTATAAAGAAGCCATCATACCAAAATTGTTAGGTATGCTTTAAGGAATGATAAGTCCATAAAACATGTTATAATGAGAGTTTTCTGAAATCACCAGGGCAGGAGCAGGTCCAGAAACTTGTCTAAATTCTATGTTTATAGTTTCTGGTTTAAATATTTTGTATGAGTTAAAAAAAAAATACATAAAAAAATTTAAACTTTATTTAAAAAAAAAAACATTTACTTAGTCTTTCTTTGGGGCTAGATAATTGTGTTTCTTAGCGGGACCTTACGGCTAAGTGGCGCCAACTAGTGGCATACGTTTTAGGAAACCCTCATTATGACATTTTAATTAAAGAAAATATTTCGTTAATTTTGTGATTTTATTTTTATCCTAAAATGTAGATTTTGAAATCACGATCGAAGAAGATCGTGATTTTGAGTAGGAAATAAGGTTTATTCCTACTGTATTCGCTACCTAATTTGGTTAAAATATTATTATTGACGATAAAAGTATACGATTGAAGACTGGACATCACTAATAGTAATGACATTTTATCTAGTCAGGTTGGTAGCATTGTTCAAGAAAATGGAGTCGTTGATGGAGTTCACGACCAAGTAGAGCTACTTTATTTGTCTCTTTTTCCTTATGGAATACGTCTTGAGATGGGGTGAAGGATGACAATAGTTTGTTCATGTATGTCTTAATACACGGAATCTTCCCTATATTTTATCTGTGGTCATTACTATTAGTGATGTCCAGTCTTCAATCGTATACTTTTATCGTCAATAATAATATTTTTACCAAATTAGGTAGCGAATACAGTAGGAATAAACCTTATTTCCTACTCAAAATCACGATCTTCTTCGATCGTGATTTCAAAATCTACATTTTAGGATAAAAATAAAATCACAAAGTTAACGAAATATTTTCTTTAATTAAAATGTCATAATGAGGGTTTCCTAAAACGTATGCCACTAGTTGGCGCCACTTAGCCGTAAGGTCCCGCTAAGAAACACAATTATCTAGCCCCAAAGAAAGACTAAGTAAATGATTTTTTTTTTTTTTAAATAAAGTTTAAATTTTTTTATGTATTTTTTTTAACTCATACAAAATATTTAAACCAGAAACTATAAACATAGAATTTAGACAAGTTTCTGGATCTGCTCCCGCCCTGGTGATTTCAGAAAACTCTCATTATAACATGTTTTATGGACTTATCATTCCTTAAAGCATACCTAACAATTTTGGTATGATGGCTTCTTTATAATTAAATTAATCAGTCTACACAAGTATCACATGAGCGTCATTATTAAACTAAACTTAATTTACTTGCTGGTTGACATGACATTGGATGATTACCAAATATGGTGGGTAGTACGTCAGAATGTAATCACTTATTCGCGTACCCTTGCCTGAAACAACAGCTTAAAATTGTGCGGAGCATATTTTTGAATACTCTTTAGGGTACCAGTCGTCTGCCTTTTTGATATTTTTGACCCATAATAGCCTTTGTTCAGTGTCCAGTGGAAACCTGTTGGACATTAAAAACATCGATTAATTTTTGAGTTGACTATCAATACATTTATCGATATCACGATCGGTCTCTTAAGTACCACACTATGCGATACAAATGTTTGAATCCCACTATTTATAATTACATTACGAATGTAAATACAAATGGTTTAATCACAAAACTACACATATCGCTCCTCCTGTAAAAAACTGTCATAACACAAAAAAATGCAAAAATTAACTAATGATACAAGATAAATCCATTTTTTTGTTGGATTTATCTTGTATCATTAGTTAATTTTTGCATTTTTTTTGTGTTATGACCGTTTTTTACAGGAGGAGCGATAATATGTATCCGACAACAAATATTGAATAAGATTTTCAGTTACTTTTACCTTAATAAGGTTCGAAATCTTAAAATTCAAGTCAAAACTAAATTGCCGGTGAAACGTAATGTCTTTATTTTGTTCATTCAGGTAACCCTGGCGGATTTTACACCCTGGAACGACACAAGTCATCACTTTTATCACATTCCGTGCACTTATCGAACAGAAATATTCATGAAAAGCTTTATTTTAATCACTTTTACTATTTGCGGTTTAGGTGCACTAGTATACACAAACAAAGATCGTTGACAGGCATTGCCGGCGTCACCCACAGATAAAATAGACTCGGTCTATCAATTTTATATGTCTATGATGGGACATGAAACGGTGTACCTTAAATATCGTAGATAGTGTATTTTTCTGAAAGAAGACTCAAGGTTATTTTTAAAATTTAGTAATAGTGCATTGAAAGTTTTTCAAAAAATTACTTGCTTCACCCGGAAATCGAACCAACTACATTTTTTTTTCGAATTTTGAACCAAGCTTGTTTGGTCGTTCTTTTAGTTTTTAAAGTATGTAACATTCTTTTTGCTAGCCTTAAGCATAAATATTTAATATTGTTAAATAATCATAATAGTCGCGAGCATAACCAGTTACTCAGTAATGACGTTTGTGGAACCAGGTCGGTGTCTGCGGGCAAGTTTGTTGTTCCCAGGGTCACCAATTACTACGGCGACAGGTGCCTTCAGAAACGACTACCTTATTTACTCAACAGCCTGCCCACAGACATCAGGCTGGAAGCCAATAAAGCGAAATTCGGTAAGAAGCTGAAAAGTTATCTTGCCAGTAATATCATTTAAATAATTTAGAGCCTTATTTGATATTATGCGTAAAGTAAGAAAATTATAAAATTTTATAAAAGAGAGTAGAGACTGCACGATCCCACAGTCAAACTGTGAAAACTGTTTTGTGGGACTTTGTTTTAATGTCACTGTATATTTTGTATGTTAATAAATAAATAACTAATAATAATAATGATACTATGTTTCTTAAGAAAATTTGTTATTTTTTTATCCATTCTTTACAATGGAATTATTTTTTTTTTCTTTTTGAATGCTGTATTATTTAATTTTCAAAATAAAATAATGTCTTCTTTCAGCAAAATATCCTATCTACGATATTTAAGGCACTTCCCCTTCATGTCACATAAATTTGGGACGCCCTGTATACACAGATTAAAATAATACGTCTATGGGTAGGTACATACTATACACATTGGCCCAGCGAGCTGATCCAGGGCGTTGACTATGTACAGCAGCCATAAAGGAACATGTCATTTTTGATACCTATCAACAATACGTCAAAATACAAATTCTCCATTTATCTTCAATCATTTGATCAAATTGATCATTCAAATATTTTTAGACATCATTCTAAATAAAACTCGTTGAATAGATTTCTCTCACCTCTCCTAACCAAACGCTCCAAAATTCACGAATTATTTTTCTAATTATAACTATGTTATAGTCAAAATCAATTTTTTGAAATTTAGTTATTTTAAATAAGTTTCAAAATGCCTGCTCCCGTCGAGTCGTATAAAGTGGAATGCACCGAAATCACGGGCATGATAATCCCGGTATCGAAAAACACGTACTTCAACACGAATTGGGTGCCCAAGGAAGTGCCGCTGTGTCCTTATGACATGTTGTATCACCCACCCGACTATAATCCGATGGCTGCCCGGTCAGATCGACAGGAACCGAAGATCATACGGAGGAATATATGGGATCAGGTACATTTGTAGAAAAGTATGGATACGGGTTGGGGGTAACTTTTTATGGTTCCGTGTAGTTCCGTAGCCAAAATGAAATAGATATTAAATAAATACCTTGAGACATACAAAACAAAGTCACACGGTAAGCTCAATTAAGGCTTGTGATGTGGGTATCAAGCAACGATATACGCAGAGCAAGATCCCTACATTTCCCAAAATGTCCTAATGTCCAATCAGTGGGTTAATCATTTGATTACCCAGTATGACTAATAAAGAATAATAATAATAAATATCTTGGGACATCTTATACAAATCGACCTAGTCCCACGGTAAGCCGATTTGTGTAAGATTATTGATCTTAATCAATTAAGGCTTGTGATGTGGGTACCAGGCGACGATATATATAATAGGTAGCTAAATACATATAAGTAGGTACTTAACTTAGATACATAGACAGCCACGACCAAGGAAGAAATATTTGTGATAAATAAATACACAAATAATGCCTTCGTCGGGATTCAAACCCGGAACCTCCAGCTTTGTAGGCAGGGTCACTCCT
The DNA here is from genome assembly GCA_025490895.1 of Thaumatotibia leucotreta. Classification (NCBI taxonomy): domain Eukaryota; kingdom Metazoa; phylum Arthropoda; class Insecta; order Lepidoptera; family Tortricidae; genus Thaumatotibia; species Thaumatotibia leucotreta. The sequence goes on from JALPQI010000263.1 coordinate 24,965, forward strand.
AACTAGCCTACGAAAGTCAGCCTCCGTTACAGCAACGTCCATCGTCAGCGACGGCAAAATTAAAACTTCTGCCAACGTATTTCACGATATGTGTCAAGGACGTGAAATACTATGTACCTAAACTTTGGAAAGTCAGCCGGCACATGTGTTTCCGCATACCTATAAGTTGGGACCCTTTAAACGAAGCGTGAAGAAGCATCTAGCGGGCCAGCAAGGCGGTGGCAACTAACAGGTTACTGATTGTCTCCTGTTCGTTGCCGCCGCGATTTGGGCTCTACTTTTCACTTACGATCAGGTGGAGTGGAGCCACTTTGTTGTGCCAACATAAGTATATATACAGTGTGTGGCCTACAACCGGGGTGAAAATTTAAACGGTGCATTAATAAGCTGATCAACAATCATTTCCACATATTGTAATTAAAAAAAAATAAAAAATTTGTTTGATTGAATTAAAAGTTATCAATAACTTATCATTTTTGAATCATTGAAAAACGTACAATTTTTTTTTTAAAACCGTATCATATTAGTGTAAAAATGCAAACAAAATTATTGTTACGACTTCCTACCTGGTATACTATCAAGATGTCTTGCGACTGACAAGCTACGACATCGTGATGCCAAGATCCAGTACTAAAGGTCCATAGCTTTGAATGACAATATCTCCGAACTTAACCACTTTGAAACACCGGGACCTTTACAGGATTATTGCTGATAGTCTAAGGAGTCACTCATTTCATTTTTCTCCCGTGTTAAAGACCACACACTGTATATTATATATATATTTGTTTATTTCTACTGACGAAGTATAAATATTTGCAGGAATTTCACAAAGGTATACCCTCAACAACGTATTTTACTCACGGGCGTCCTAAATGGCCAATTATTGATGTTCCAACTAAGCAATTCGTTAGAGAACAAGGTATGAATTTCTTCATTTCTCTTCTCATATTAATCTCATTTCTTTCATATTAAGGTGTACGGTAATTACGAATGTCAAAAATACACGGTTGATTTCGCAAGGAGAATCTTCATTTGATGGAAATAATTATATTATTTATGTGACTTTCAAAATTAGACGACTTTCGACATTCTCCCTTTGCACCTTATTTTAATAACCAATGATCAGGTGCAAAACATTAACAAAATTAAGTCAGAAAATTATCATTTTATATATATTTATTTTCAAAACTACAATTTATGTACACAGATTAAATCTAACTAATCTACTTAACCTAACCTACTCGTATATCTAAGATTGGCCCTTGTGGCATTGTACCGAGCGAGGATGCTGGCGGCATTTCCTCGCTGTATCACAATATGCGTTGTGCGAGGAAGTCGCCTCTATTATCAGTTTATATTAAAAATGCACGTGAGCAAAACGCGTATTTTTGTATATTTTAATAGTCATTATCATAATCAGCAGATACACGATCACTGCTAAAATAGGCTTCTCCCAGAGCATTACATAAGAATACTTACATTATGCGCAGCCAGTATCCAATAGATTCCAGCTATCTTTGCCAAGTCATCGGTCCATCTTGTGGGAGGACTTAGGCGTTTTAAAAATAAACCCCAAAACCTGAGTCATCCAGATCTGGACGTGCTTGAATCACGAGACTCGATCTAGATAACAAAAAATAATATCCTAAAAGAAAATTATATTACGTCACGTTTTTTGCATGAACTTACTACGAGCGACACCTAACGGAAACTCATATTTTGTACGATAATTTTGGGACATAATTTTTTTATTATCTAGATCGAATTAACTCGTGATTCTGATTTGAATGAGCCCAAACGCGTCCAAATCTGATTTTTAAGATTATTTTGGAAAACGCCCACTTCCCAACACTTTCCCGACCCGACCGGTTCGTGTCACCACTCAAGAACTTGTTGCCCCACCGGATTTAAATATATCATCATCAGCCTATGATAGTCCACTGCTGGACGTAGGCCTCTCCTATTAACTATGCGTATAGACGCATTAGGAGGTAAATGCCCATAATCGCCACGCTGGGCAAGCGGATTGGCGATCGCAGTAATGTGTGACGTGTGATGACGCTGCTGCCCATCATCAATATTTTGTCAAATAATGGTCAGTGACACTTCAACCCCTTAGTCGACTCTTACGACACCCGAAGGAGGAGTTGGGGTGGTGACAAATGTATTCTTACTTTATGCTGATTTAAATTCAAATATTGTTTTCATCACACTTGCTGTCTAAGCGCGCCTTTGCTTGCGTGCGTAGCGGGAGTAATAGAAAAGTGAAATTCCCTAGGGAGTAATAGAAATGTCAGTACGTCATTTAATAATTATTATGTCTTAAACTTATTTTTTTGTCGGCAAGTGTGATGAAAAACATTGTATGCATCACGGTCGGTAAGCGGAATACTAACTCGAGTCATAAAAGCCCTCCGCCTAACGGCGTCAGGCTTCTAACACTCTCGTTAGTAATTCCATAGTTACCTCCCTTGATGCACAATGTACTATTATTTCAGTGAAAAACGAGAACCCCCACACCCGTATTTACAATGTTCTGGAATGGGCTGTTCTGCTCACCGAGGGAAAGACACTTTGCGAATAAATCTGAGAAGGCGTATTTCAGTTTAAAAAATAATATACTAACAACAAACAGCAGCGTTTACTGAGTGAGTATACAACATGTAAAATAATTATATAAAATAAGCGAAGACCAGTAGCCCTGCCATGAGATGCCGCTACTTTATTAACGCGCGTTTACTTTCTATCCATTCCGCTCGTACAGTCAAGTGCAAAAATAAGTATCGAAAGAATCCGCTCATAAATATGTAACGACGTTCTTATTACACAGAATTAGGGCGTTTGTGCACTACACTGACTTTTACCGTCCGGTAGTCCGGTTTTTTACGGTCCGATATGCCACGCCATTAAATGTATATAGTAGCTTGTGCACTATACGTAATTTTACCGTCCGATATTTTACTTTTCCCCATTCCGGACAGTATTTTTCCGATCCGAGATGACAGCTATGAAAAACGTGTTATTGCTTGTGCACTGCGTCCGGAATTGCACTGACTTTTACCGTCCCCGATAGTCCGATTTTACAAATATGAACCGTAAAAAACCGGACTACCAATTAAATAATGGAAAGACAAAGTGCACAAGCCAATCATCCGTTTTTTTCATGCTACTATGCCGCACCTCCGAGTAAAAAGACGGACAAGTGCACAAGCCAATCATGCGTTTTTTTCATGCCATATCGGACCATGAAAACTCGGTCTGCCGGACAGTAAAATTCATTGTGGTGCACAATCGCCCTTAGAGCGCACCGGGACATATTTTTGAACATTTTTGTGTACACCTAATTTTGTCTTTGACTGTACTCGAGTATTGGTGTGAGTGAGCCGAAAGGAAAATAAGTCCGCGTTAAAAACGCGACGATAGCTCATGGCAGGGACCGGCATTTTACAAAAACCTCGAAATAGCCCAATATTTTAAAATGTTTTATAATCTTTATGTATTACTCAATATTTTATGTAATTTACAACATCGTATTTTTAAATACTTACCTCCTTATCCCTTTACACCCGGGTTGATACGATCATGACAGTTAATTTCAGTTAATTTTCAATTATGAAAAAAGTCAATAGAGTTCATTATTGAGTTAGCAAATCCCGACCTTTCGGTTGGAAAGGGTTATTAATAAACGTCTGCTAACTTAACAAGCCGCTAATAATTGTTTGTCCCTTTTGCTCTTATGGACGCATTGTTAAGACCGAAAGGGACAAACAATTATTAGCGGCTTGTTAAGTTAACAAACGTTTATGAATAAAGGGGTTAGAATTTATACTGGAAAACGGATATAACCGTTACTTTTTGTATGGCGAAAATACCGGATTCCGGTGCCTGGTTCATGGTACTGCTACAGGTTCGTCACCTTCATCTTGGTTACGCAACCAACATCTTGGTTACGCAACCTGGGGGATTACCATGACGTACTAATGCGGTTCAGTTTAGGTCGAGAGAAAGAAAAGGGGCATGGCTATATGAGTCGTATATCACTGTCCCTTTCCCTGAACCTAAACTGAATCGCATTAATACGCCATGGTAACCCCCCTGTAGCAGAGTATATATGCTCCTGACCGTTTTCGGCCACGGCGACTGCTTCAACTCCTATTGTTGACGCTCATGTGCTCTCGTGTGGGTGACGTAGCCGATCTTGTTAATAAAGACCCGTGTACACAACGGGCACGAGAGAACACCATTTACATAATGATAGCTGATTGCCGCAGAGCATTTGTTGTAGCAGAGGTAGCAGAACAGTCTCCATCATCATCGTATATCATCATCAGGGCCCGTAACTTTCATGCCGATGACATCAATTTGACGTCACGCTCCATTTAGGGTGATCCGAAATAGTTTTATTGTTCATTATTAATCATTAGTCGTTAATCATTTTAATCATGTAGTTACAAATATGTTCAAAAGTAGTATATTTACTCGTGAAATAAATAATTCCTACTTTATACGTGCTGTACATTAAAGAGGAATTGTGTTTTCTACGTAATTATTGAAATGTGTTAACAATATCATTAAAAAAAATGTATGTATAAAAACAAATCCAATAGTTCTATTTATGTTTCACGTATCAAATAGGTGTTATTTATTTCACGTGCAAATACATGTATACTACTTGTGAAGTTATTTGTACATGATTAAAATGATTGACGACTAATGATTAATAATAAACAATAAAACTATTTCGGATCACCCTAAATGGAGCGTGACGTCAAATTGATGTCATCGGCATGAAAATTACGGGTCCTGATCATCATTATTTATTCATTCACAATAATTATTGTATATGAAAAAATTAAAAACTTAACCTAAAATAAAAATAATTAAAACAACAATTTACATCCATACATCAATAAAAATTAAAAAAAAAGAATACGATTACTTAAACAAACTTCATTTAACTGCTGTCAATATTAAACATAAAAAAAATAAAAAGTCATTAATTACAAATTATAAAACAAACAAATCTAGGCAATACGATAAATGATTAATTCAAATAGCATTTAGTAGGATATATAAAAAAATATGTCATTATAGGTAATAAAGATACAAAACTACACATACAAAAAAAAATAAGGACATTAAAATGGCTGTCAAAAATAGGCTTATTAATATTTGTCTTCGTACTCTGTTATAGATTAAAATCCCTTCAGCAAAAGAAAGTGTTTGAGCTCCAGCTTTAGGTTGCAAAGTGTGACAAATACCTGTGCCAATATTATAGATTTCCACATTGCATGTGTCAATTTTGGACATAGTTACATTGACAACAAGTTCAAATATAATTACTCGCCCTAAATATAATATACTTACACATATATAGGTACCTACCTACTTGTCGGAGACATGCTTCAGTTGGCGTAAACGTGTACGACATGTCGAGTCGTCGAACGTCAGAATAGTGTTATTTACAATGAGAATAGCCTTATTTGCAATGTTTACATTTAATTTGTTAAGAGTTATAAAATTTAGAAAACGATAAGCAATGTTTTGCTTGAGATGGTCTTTGCTTGGTCCATGCAGGTAGACATTAAACGTCGTGTTGGTATCTATCCGCCTATGAAGCAGGTAGTTTGTGAGCTGACGGTATAAAAGGTCACTAGCGCAGTGTTCAGGGATTCATTCTTGATTTAGACTTGGAATAAAGCATAAGCATTCATGCTTTATTCCAAGTCTAAATCAAGAATGAATCCCTGAACACCCAGGGTTGAGTAAATGATGCATGGACGCAAACTTAGAACTCTCCAGTCGTATTCTATCAGTATAGTTTAAAGTGTTGTAAATAATCTTATTTTAAGTGTCTCGATCTCGGCCGAGAATCAAATTTATTCTCGGTCTCGGTCTCGGTCTCGGCAGAGACTAAAATATGGGTCTCGGTCGGACCTTAGTCGTCCCCCGCCGCCCCGCTGCCGGCCTCGTGCGGCGGGTGAAAGCGACCACGGCCTTAAATCCCTTGATCGACTCTTCCGAAACCCATAGGAGGATTTGGAGTGGTGACACATGGATTCTTACTGCCGTCAGAACGCGGCGGAATTTTGCATAATCATGTGATAAACTAGTCATCGGCGTTTATTTTTATCGGTGATGCGTTTGGATAGAGCAAAGATATCTTCTATTATTGATTAAACGAGATAAGTCAAATTTAAATATATTATTCGTAAGAAACTGTTAGGCTCGGTTCGGAAAGTGAAAGTACGTGAGATAAATGTCAGAGCCTTAGATTGCCAGGAATTCATCATCTTCATCATCATCATCAGCCTATGTTAGTCCACTGCTGGACGTAGGCCTCTCCTATTAACTATGCGTATAGACACATTAGGAGGTAAATGCCCATAATTGCCACTGTGGTTTGATCTAAACCATAGTAATTCGTAATAAAATGGGGATGTCACTTTTTTGGCTTCCATAATACACACAATACACTGTGCCTTGTTTTAGTAAGTACCTACACAGGTGTTACACCTTCACTTTCCGCACACACTGTGATACTTTTCTGCACACGTGCGAAAGTTAATTTTCCTGCGACCATATTGTTCAATTGTGCAAAGATTGGCAGGACATAACGCTTTTCTTAACACCGCGCATATTTCAGCGCAACATCTTTGACAAATGATTATAGAATATAGCCAATCAAAAGTTTTGATGGACCAATCACAATTATTTTTAAATGGCGGTTTAAGTTTTTATAGGTTGAAATTCAAATTCATTGCCGTGATGATTAACGAGGGGGTGACATTTCTCAACTAAAATTCAGGACCGTTTTGAAAGGCAATTTACTATGGCGTGCGGCTTCCATGTTTTATTTGTTCGTAGTAATTTTCATAGTGCTTTCTCTCGACCTAAACTGAACCGCATTAGTACGTCATGGTAAACCCCCTGACACATCGCGATTCAGATTAGATCCTAATCTGAATCGGATTAGTAGATCATGCCCACCAGCAGTAGAATGCAGTGGCCGCGACTGAAAAGCGCTAGGACGTACCTTTAGTACCGTTTGGTAGCCAAAGTTTCGTAACCAGCTTCGAAATGAGAATAAAATCCCAATAATCTCAACTGCCTTTAAATCGGGACGTATCATTACCAATTTGTAACCAGGTTTGTACCAAATCTGGCTACGAGATGGGAAAGTTATTCCCGTTTCATGCGGCACCTGGCGGGAAATCATATTTCCCATTTTTCAGCCAGCTACCAAATTTGGCTACCAAACGGTACTAAAGGAGGACTTATAAGGAGGAAGTTTTCTTGAAAATTATTCGATGTAAGATTTTTGCCGTTCACTCTGTAAACGCGTGTACCTAATGGACAAGAATACATAGTTATAAAAATCGTCATTTCTTTATTTGCTTTGACACTAAGATGATATAATATTATCATTACTATCTTATCCAAACTGGAAAATTATTGAAATTAATAATTACCTAAACATGAATAAATAAGGAAAATTATGAATTAATAAATTGCAAGTCATCTTTTAAAATATAATATTCTTTGTTGTTGACTAATAAAAAAACAATGCGAGTAGGTATATACAGGGTGTTTTTAGGGTTTCGTATCCAAAATGGCAAAAACGGAACCCTTACAGATTCGTCATGTCCGTCTGTCACAGCCGATTTACTCGGAAACTATAAATGCTACAGTAACGAAATTTGGTAAGGATATGTGTTGTATGAACCGCTACAGAATTATGATACTAAATTGTAAAAAAAAAACCCATTGGGGTGGGGGCCCTCCATACTACATGTATGAGGGATAGAATTTTTTTTTGTTGTTTATAAGCGTGTGGGGTATTAATAGAAAGGTCTTTGAAAATGACATGAAAGTTTATAAATCTCATTTTCATTTAAGCTAATCGTTTTCGAGATAACAGCTTTAAAAGTCTGAAAAATGTGTCCCCCCCTCTATTTTTTAAACTACGCGATATAAAATTCAAAAAAAAATATTTTTTTTTTTTATACCACGTCGGTGGCAAACATGCATACGGCCCGCCTGATGGAAAGCAGTCACCGTAGCCTATGGACATTAATAAACTCTATCAACGATTTTTAGTTTGATTAAATTATCTCCTGTGGTTTTTGAGATCTTAGGTTGAATTAACTGTATTTTCTTAATAATAAGTTGATAATGGTACGGAACCCTTCACGCGCGAGTCCGACTCGCACTTGGCCGGTTTTTTTTTAAGTGGGACTATATGGGGGAATCGGAAACTAGAAGATATAGGGAAGCGGCACAGATCAGTATAGATAGCTAACGGTGGCATGGAACATGTCGCAGCGTTATGGCCGATAGGCCTTTATAGTGTGACAGATGCGCGCCCTATGAGCCAGTCGCAACTTACCCGCGACTGCAGGATGAGCTCGGTCATATCCGCAAAATGCCGAATTGTGCCGTTATTTCTTGTAAAAATAGGAGTGTAAATAAACATTTCAAGGACTATTGAGTCACGTACCACATGAAAGTATTGATTTTTTTAGTTATTAGTTGACAAAACCACGTATTTTTACAAATAATATATAACAACAAACCGTTGACATAAATGTCATAATGATTTTACTTGGGCGTACCAATTGGTTGAACTATTCAGTGACAAATTGTATGTGCGTTTTACATTGACAGCTTAGAATAGCAAGCAAGTTGCAATTTGGTAAGTGACCGTGCAATGTATCCAATTGCTAGCGATATTCACAACCGTCCTGTCATTTCTTGGTACGGCCGCTGCGAGCAGGCCGCGAACTAGAGGTACGACTGACCGTGCCGATGACAAATAGGGTCGATAAATTGTTGATGTATTTGATTATATTCAATTTTTCTTTCATATTTTGACCTTTGTATCAATATCTTATCTTCATAAAGGTAAAACAATATATATAGATTATATCGCGTATTATATTATTTTGAGCCTTTTACAATAACCGTTGTCAAAGGTTGAAATTGTTTTATTTAAATATGTGACCATCGCGGAAACGGCTGATAACATTATATTTATTAAGGGCACAACCGTCTAAATAATTATTTGTTCATGTGATTCCCAGCCACAATTAAGATAATGTCGTTAATAAATTGCTTTGTTCATATTCAAATATATGTTTATAATTGGCATTCTGTAGTTTATTATTTACAAACCAGATCCGACACGAAAGTAAGAAAAAAAAATCTAATTTATTATTAAACGACATAAAATGAAAACAAACAATATAAGGACTTAACTACCTATAAATAAAAAAATTGGCCTAAATCGCCGTCAGTGGGCAAGGTACCCAGAAGGCTGGCCGCATTCCCCCGTTGTATAGCTATACTTAAACGCTGTGCAAGGTACTGGCCAGCCCTCTGGTCGCCTGAGGTCTCTCTTAGGCGAGCCGCTAGATTTTTAAAAAGTCCACGTGCACTTGGCCCCCATGGCCCCAAGGTCTCCACACCAAACGCCGCAAATATGTAGCTGGTTCCTAAAGCAGCATATTTGCGGCGCTTGAGACTTTCGGCTAATGATGCCGCGTCGCCAGCAGCAACGCCGGTGACCGAAACATGGGACGGCGCCAGAGTGTCAATGCAGGTGGCGTCCCAACCTAGCGGCCGACCCATGCTCCAGGGCACCAGCGTCATTCCGTCAGGCCTCTTGCCGTCGTCCCTGGCCAGACCGTTGGGCTCTAGGACGGCCGGTATTTTCGCGCTAACAAGGGCGCGACGGATAACATAATGTTTATAAAGATTAGATACATCGTCCAATGCGATATTTTAATCTGTATTTATTTCTTATTAAATGATCATGAATCAAATATCTATGGATAATAATTTATCGACGTAGCCTCCTCTCTAGTGCCGCATCATGTGGTAGCGCTTTAGCCAATCACAGCGTGGCAAAGGCCCGACCTCGGAGACACCGAGACTCATTACAATTTCGCTTCGTTACAAATCTCTCTCTTTCATATATCTATGGGAAGCGGTCTAAGGAGACATCAGGTATTTTTTGGAGAAAACAATTTTTAGTTAAAATTTTGATCAAGTGTGAGTTACCTATACCTACAAATATAATATATAATGTTGATAATTCTGAGCTGCAGACGTTAGTCAAATTTTAGATTAAAATAATTATAATATTAATAAATAACATTTATTATCAACTTATTTTCCTATTTATATAATATAAAAAATATTGTTTGTTTACATTGAAAGTCTCATATTTTAATTAGCAATATTTAAAATAATTTTTCATACAGTAATTAAATGAAATTACACTGAAATTTAATTTTGTGTTTAAAATGTGTTCAATGTGCACCTAGTAAACAATAGCTAAGGCAGGTGCTTGGCACCGACTTCTAAGAAATCTGTAGGATTCCTAGCCATAATATTTTATTTCAATGAATAGGATAAAAGGTTTAAAGGTTTGGGTAGGAAATCCTAAGAAGTAGGAACTAAAATATTTTTTTACTTTTTAGTTCGGGCGAAGTTTCGAAGGCGGTTTTATTTTTATTTTAAAATATTTTATTATTTGATCGAATCAGTTGAACACTATAGTCTCCTCCCTTTATCGAAGCCGTAATCATAAACACATTATTATTATGTTTGTATCTCCTTGAGGATCACGGGCTCACAAATCCCGGTTTTTTGATAGGCTTGCGCGGGGATATAGATCCAACACGTAGAGGCCCTTTGGCGAAATTTGCTGTGTTGTACACCTGCTGCAACCCATTCACGGGTACAAATACATATCCGTAAATCGGTCCCAGCAGGCGCATAGAAGAACTATTGAGAAGGAATGGAAAAGACTAATGGGCTATGGTGATGAAGGATGGATGTATCAGAAATGGAACTATAGAAAAGAGGTCCGGACACCTGCCATAACAATGATTTCTCTTTGCTATCGAGGCAGGCGGTGACTTGCCGCCGACTAGATGGGCCCCCGTAAATGCCGTCACAAGAGACAGCCAGGGGCAATTATTATTATTAAAACTGTGAAATATCCCATTTAATCACATAATATTTGAAGAACAATAAGTAAATAATACATACATGCCGACATCACCCACATAACAACTACAAAATACAATAGTGCATTGTGCATCAAGGGAGGTAAGTACGGAATTACTAACGAGAGTGTTAGAAGCCCGACGCCGTAGGCGGAGGGCTTTTAATGACTTGAGTTAGTATTCCGCTTACCGACCGTGATGCATACAATGTTTTTCATCACACTTGCGGACAAAAAAATAAGTTTGAAGACAAAATATTATTGTATGACGTACTGACATTTCTATTACTCCCTAGGGAATTTCATTTTTCTATTACTCCCGCTACGCACGCAAGCAATGGCGCGCTTAGACAGCAAGTGTGATGAAAAGTATATTGCACTGGATACTTGAGGTGCTTGATGGCGGTGAGGCTCGGCACCTGAACTACCTAAATAAAATGGTATAAAAAAAATTAACAATGTACTAAAGGGGGCTAAATTACTTACTCTGTTATTGTTCGATGTACATTGCCGTTTTAAAATTGTGGCCGTATTTGAATTCGCTTTACATTAATCTCAAAAAATTCTTGGCAGTCTATATGAAATACATCAGTATCATGAAAAAGTCAAATTTAACTGAGCAAGTGAGCATACCGATTTTATGTACCTACATTAAAGAATCGCGATTTCAGCAATTTTTTTTAAGTTAGAGGAATAAAAAAAATGTTTGTAAGATAGAAGTATAGTCATATTTTTCCTGTAAGTTATGATGATTTTGAAGCTAGTAGTATTTTTTACATAGGTACTTACCTTTTTTGTAGTTACGTTTTTCACCAAAAATATTTAAAACTATGAAATAGCTCTTTCAAATTAAATAAAACTTTAATTTCATAATTAATAATACAAATTAAATATAATACCGTGAATATGTTACGTTCCAATTTTAATAGCTTCTGAGGTTTTCAGATACCTGCATATTTAAGGATATGACAGACCATAGACAACATAGTGACAGATATACGAACGACGGACGAACAGAGTCGCCAAAAAGGTTCCTTTCGTAGGTACCTTTTTAGTATGGATGTATGGAACCTTAAAAAAAATGGGAACCTTTCAAAATTAACTTACAATATTTTAACCAAGCGGAAGGAAAACCTAAGTACTTGCATTAAGTATTGATAAAGAAATCTCTAAACCAGAATTTATCTAATCAAAGTTTGGACATTTAATTGTAAGACAGAAGTACAATTTTAATGTAAATCATATTTAATCTTATCATTCTTAAGTACTTACATTATCCGCTCTTTCAGATTATAATCATAATATCAAACATATGTACCTATTTTATTTAATGATAAATACCTACCTGTAGGGTCAGCACATGAGTGCAATAGCCTGTCGCCTCATGATTCATTTTCCCGTCTTTTAAGAGTTTTTGTTTCGTCTTTTATTTTAAAGCCATGAAAAAAATCAGAATTCACCCGCGCACCCCGCTCCTAGGATGCTTACGAGGACTTTACTCTGTTACGCCCCTTTACAACCGTTTGGTAGTCAAAGTTTCGTAACCAGCTTCGAAATGGGAATAAAATCCCAATAGGAAACTGGCTTTAAATCGGGACGTATCATTACCAATTTGTAACCAGGTGTACCAAATCTGGCTACGATATGGGAAAGTTATGCCCATTTCATAGCTGGCTACCACGCGGGAAACCATATTTCCCATTCCAGACATTTTCCCATTCCATTCCAGACAGCCAGCTACCAAATTGGGCTACCAAACGATACTAAAGGGTTACGCCAACGAAGGCGTCATTGGAGTGTGAGTGACAACCAAACACACCAACAAACCAAATTTGCGGATTTCGAATCGAAGTTAGCAAAGTAAAAGTCAAACAATTCTTAAAATAAAACTATTTCGAACAAAATCGGCCCAGCCGTTTTTGAATAACTACGGAACCCTACACGGAGCATGGCGCGAAATGCTCTTGGCCAGTTTTATTTGTTAAAATATTGATATTGATTAGTATTAACGTAAAAATATATCTGCGAACGTGTTTTACGATATATATATAAGAGACATCAAATACCTATCATGGAAAGTCAGTGATATTTGTTTACCTTTTTTTACTTTCAAATGAAAAATTGCAGTGGCGTAACAATAGGGTGGCAGGGCTGGCAAAATGCCACGAGCCCCCGACCTAAGAGGCCATGAATTTAACCCTTAAATGCATGATTTTTTCTTTTCGTTCCAAAAACAAAATGTGCATACCTAATAGCCTCACAAGCACGAGAAAAACAGAAAAAAAAATCTGTGGACATATTTTGGGTGGAATTTGTAGGTAGGTACTACTAATCAAAATTTACATACATTATACATTTTTTTGCAAAATCGTGCATGATAAAACATGCAAATATTATTTACTTTTAGACTAAAAAGTATATTAGATCCAGTAATTGTAAAATCGTTATGGTATGAATTACAAATTTCCATCTAAAAATATTTTTTTACTTAATTAAAAACCGCAAACGCACGCAACGAAAACTAATTTCCGCCATCTTGCTTTTAAACACATGTAAGTTTTTTTTAATACAGTTACGCCCACGAATCAGTAATAAGTTTGAAAGTTCATTAAATTTCCTTGTAAAATTAACCTTAAGAACATAATTTATATATATCTAGTTTTCAAACACCAACTACGTTTTGGTTATGTACGATACATCGTACACCATGCATTTAAGGGTTAAATTTAAAATTAAACTGAGTACAATGTGACGATTTTTACTGATAGGGCCCCATCAAAATAATTTGCCACAGTCCCCAGATGGTATAGTTACGCCACTGAAAAATTGTATACATTTAAATAAATACATTTACATACATTTAATAAATAAATATCTTGGGACATCTTACACAAATCAACCTAGTCCCACGGTAAGCTCAATTAAGGCTTGTGATGTGGGTACCAGGTGACGATATATATAATAGATAGATACATATAGATACTTAAATACATATACAGCCATGACCAAGGAACAAATATTTGTGATAAATAAATACACAAATAATGCCCTCGCCGGGATTCGAACCCGGAACCTCCAGCTTCGTAAGCAGGGTCACTACCAACTAAGCTACGGAGGCTGACATTTGTTGCACTAAAATCCAAAAAAAGCCTGGACATTAAAAATCTATTGAGATAAGTTGAAAGGCACTCTTTTTTTATTTTGGATTCGGCTTATAAAAATATTCGGAGTAACAACTAAGCAAAACCGTTGAATAAAACTAGTGTTGTACACTTACATTTAATAATATGTATACAAATCAGAACTTATTCTTTCAAGCGTAAGGTTCAAAATCGTTACCATATTGAAGACCCGATACATATATTAATACAGACTATGATACATATCATTATCAATATTATCTAATCTAAGTTAGGAGATTTAATTGAAAGGACGATATATAAGAAAGGAAATCTCTTCATCGCAAGTCATCTTTCAAAATCAGCGGACAGGCGTAGTCAAGTCATTTGTCTCCCTCTAGGTATGTGACTAAGCACTTATTGAATATGATTTTTGGTGTGTGTTCATCCTATGCCTAATCCTACAAACAAATAAAACATGATGCACGCCATAAGGTGCATGCAGACGAAAAGAGCATTCGCTGTTCTATCACCCACTCAACGAAATCAACGAATCACGTTTCGTGTAACGATCGAATTTCGTAGAGTAGGGGGATAGAACACCGAATGCTCTTTTGGTCTGCATGCACGTATACTAAATTGCCTTTCAAAAACACAGGTGACATGTGTCACCCCTAATGATGTGCCTATGGAAACTTTCCTATGTTGCGAAATGTTCTCAAGTGAAATTTTCGTGAAAATTTCCGATACATTCTCCAGACCTTGAAACAATGGAAATTTATGAAAATGAAATCCTATCCACGCACAGAAATATTAGAGTGAGTAACGAGTACAGTCATACTATACAACACCGGTTTTGATAACAACCGGTTTTTATAGGTTTGGCCAAGACTTGATAAAATTCATAAATTTCAATAATTTCCGCGGAAATTATTCCGAAATATTTCGCGGAAAATTTCATTTCCATAAATCTTTACATTATTTTTGTAGTAAAAATAGATTAATAAACTGCTTATACTCGTACTATAATAATATTCAATTACACTGCGAATAGAGGTTCAATTTGTGAAGAGAAAAAACCGGCCAAGAGTATGTGGGGCCATGCTCTGTGTAGGGTTCCGTAGTTATTCAAAAACATTATGTTCGAAATAGTTCTATTTTAAAGTATTCTTTAACCTCAATATTCATGATGTTTTCCATATTTGACAATTCACGATTTTTTTTGTTTCGGATCCGGAGAGGATATTTGCGAAAATATTGACTTTAGAAAAATACTTTCTCTTGAGACCCTTATTCTTTCTGAAAGACCTATTCAACGACTATAGGAACACAGTAAAATAAAAAAATCATTCCCACTTTACGTGTAGGGGAGGTACCTGATTTTTTAAATATTTTATTGTACCACTTTGTCGGCATGATTACGAGGCAAACCTGTACCAATATTCAAATATCTAGTACTAACAGCCAATGAGCCTATGCTGCGGACAGACAGGCGGACCATGGACAGACGGACATGGCGAAACTATAAGGGTTCCTAGTTTACTACGGAACCCTAAAACAAGATTGCCGAAGCAGTGATACAGTGACAAATTATAAACACAACTGTGGGATTTGGTCTAAGTCATTTTTATACGAATCTGCTGAGAAAATGGAGCTAGCGACATGGTGGAATACCTTTTTTCCAGAAACAAAACTAGGAAAAATTGCTGATAGAATATTAATTGTGAAAATTCGATTACGTACTAGCTCGCTAGAGTCTTAAACCTAAATCCTCAACATAGCTTTTGTTCGTTTAATTTAAGAAGTAGGAAGAATAAGGAAGTGGTGTCCACAATGTTTTTGTTGACGTTCAAGTCTGTTGGTGTTTATTTTTGGTTTTATAATTTATAACATACTTTCTAGCTCTCGCAATACTCCTTTAATAACTGTACATATAAATTTCTATAGAAATTTACTATGAAAATTTCGGAAATTCAAGAAATTTATCGAACATGTTCTTTATTGAAAGACATACAATTTTTGATTGTACATTATATCATGTATTTGATAGTTGAAAATATAAATTTCCATGAAACGCGTCCTTGTTATTAGCTGTTTAAATTTCCAGGTTTTGAAATGTTCTCGAAAGTTTCGATGGAAATTTTCCTACACTTTTGAAAGTTTCCGCAATTTGCACATCATTAGTCACCCCCTGTTCAATGCATCACGCTAATGTATTTCCATGTTAGCCAATAAAAAAATAAACCGCTATTCAAAAATAATCTTGATTGGTCCATCAAATTTTTGATTGGTTATATTCCATTTAAATTTGTCAAAGATGTTGCGCCGATATTTATGCGCGGTGTTAAGAATATAGAAAAGTATGTCATTGTCCGGCTCCATTGGACATTGGACGTAGTTCTGCAAAAGGGAACCAACCCACATGAATTTTTCATTCTAATTAACACCTTAAGGGTGCGGCTCCACTGACGCGGAGCGGAGCGGTGCTGTGCAAAATTTACCAATTACATTCTTCAAATTCGAATTCAAAACACTGTGATGCGCTCTTATTGGCCGAGCCGTCCGCTCCGCGTCAGTGGAGCCACATCCTAAATAAAAAAAAAACAAGTCCGCACCCGGTCCAAAAGTCCCCATCACACCGGCTGCGTTGCCGCGCTGTATAGCCAGGGATATCTGTTGAACCAAATATGAGCCGGAACGGGGGTCACTACCGGGGGTAACTTTAAATTGACAAATTCGTGTAGATTGGTTCCTTTTCATTTCATTTCATTTTATTAATTCAATAACAATATTACAATTGTGTCTGAATATATATGACTATATCTAATTCTTAAATTCTAACTACACAACTATAATAAATACAGTAATTATACAACTATTTACAATTCTTAATTCTACAGTTAAACATAATATAATTTATGCAAAAAAAATAAAAAAATATAATAATAATATTTTCAATTAGGACCATCTATATTGTTGGTTTACATTTGTATTTTTATAGTATCATGAATAAATATAGCTTAGAACGTAAAAAATGTCATTTATACAATATCAGAAAAAAAGTTTGTAAATTCTTCAATAGAGTAGAAGGATTCTCGCAATAAGACTGTCAATAATTTATTTTTAAAGGTGTTAAAGCTAGTGACCTTCCTCCACTCTGTCGAAAGCTTGTTGAACAGTTGCACACCCTGATATTGTGCACAGTGACTGACTACTTTCAGTGTTGGCTGCAGTTTACAATGTAAATATTTTTTTTTTGTGTTCACCCGCAATTCCCTTTCTTCAGCGGTTTCATACTGGTCCAGATTTCGCAGAATTCGCAGAACTACGTCCAATTGCACAATGTTGCACATGATTTTGCAAGTATCGGTAATGTTAGGTTTTTCTCGATACGTAAAAAGGGCCATCGCGCTCGCTCCAATATGTCTGTGCGAGCGCGATAGAATGCTTTACTTATCGAGTAAATCTAACGTATATCCTTATCTTATCTTATTTTATTTGCGGGGCCCTTACGGATACGCTTCGACCCATTGGGATCTTTTGTGTAATTGCCCCCTGTTTCGCCTACCCCAGGGATTGTTCTATCAACTCAATATGTTTGAGGATGGGCCCTAGCGGTAGCGTTTTGACCTCCTTCGGTTCCAGATAACTAGTTCCGAAGTCTTTCATCCTTTGTCTGGCGAGGGCATGACATTCGCACATCAAGTGTTTCATTGTCTCTTCTTCTTCGCCACACATTCTACAGTCTATGCTGTCAGAAAGACCCATTTTGGCCAAGAGAGTTTTGACCCCAAAGTGTCCCGTAAACACCCCCGTTATGAGTTTGAGTTGTCTTTTGCTATATTTCCAAAGCTTTTTGCTCCAGCCCGAGTCTACCTACTTCGTGCATAAAGAGCTTTGAATGCCTGAGCCCCGTCAGATTGTTCCACTCTTCCTGGTGCTTCCATCTAACTCGCTCACGTATATCCTTAACATTTCAACTCATGGTACAACTAACTATTGTAGCCGTCTATCCCGCTCGTACTCGCGTATTAGCTAGTAAAGTAAAAGCGCGTGAATAACGCCACGACAGCTCATGGCACGCCTACTGGCGGTCGCAGACATTACCTTACCCTTAAGCTGGGTTTACACGGGCTTAGTAGCTAATGCTTAGTACTTGTCACTTACACTTGTGAACTGTGTGTAAACATGTTGTATAAGTGCTTAGTATTAGTACAACTGCAAGTGATTAGAAGCCGATCCTATTTACTAAGCGACAAGCACCTACCCCCAACTAAAAATCTACTAATACTTGTCACTTGTCGAGTAGTGTAAACATTTAATGACAAGTGCATTCTGATTAGTGATTAAATTTGTATAAATTGCATCCAACACTTCAGGAATGAATCTCGATATTGCAGGTTTAGATACTCTGAAGAAATGAGATAAACTGCGGTAGCTGTTTCCAGTAACCAAAAAGGACAAAGTGACTTGTAATTTTAACTTGGCTGTTATAGCTTGTCTCATGTTTGTGTCTTGTCGTTGAATTGCTGGTGTAACTATTTGTTACAGAAAATTAAATTAGTCCGTCGACATCCTCATAAATAGTTTATACTCTCTTTGATCTTCGGTTTCTAGCTCTCTTAACAGATTTGCAGAATTTCCTTCTCTTCTCAGCAACCACTGTCTTGTCCATAAACGTCCTTAATTTTGAACACTTCTCCTTGCAGATCTTGTATTATAGACATTAAAATAATATTAGAGTAATGCCTAAAAACATTTTTTAACACTAGTCGGCGGCGATAATCCATGGCGAGATCTTATAAACTAATACCATTTACTAATACCAATGTGTAGACGGTTCCTTGCCACTTGTCACTGTACATATAAGTCCCTAACCACCTACACTAATGACAAGTACTAAGCCCGTGTAAACCCAGCATTAGGCACTGCTCTCACCGAGAGCTACTAAGCTATGAACTATCCGCTATAAACACGAACAAAAGATACAATACAATACAATACTCTTTATTGCACACCAAAATAACAGTAGAATAACAGATATACAGTGTTACAAGTACAGGTATTACAATGGGCGGTCTTATCGCTAAAAAGCGATCTCTTCCAGACAACCTTAAGGTAGCGGAATAAAAACAGGTGGTGCTAAAACAAAAGACAAGTAACGAAACACGATAATGAAAGTATACTACTAAACTTTACATAAATTAATAAAATAAACATAATTATACATTTACATACATACCTACATAATACAGTACAAATATACTCAAATAGAAGCAATGAAAATGTTAGCCACGGAAAAATAAAACAAGTTATTATACGATAGACAGACATGGTATACTCAAAAAGTGGTTCTTAAGGTGTGCTTTGAATATGGCAAGAGATTGAGCTCACCTAATGTCAACCGGTAAAGAATTCAAGTTACGCACGCCCGTGTAAAAAAAGAGACACGGCGATACTCACCCGGTGGAGATAGCTGATAGCCGGGCGAGTATCGCCGTGTCTCTTTTTTTACACGGGAGTGCGTATCATTTGTTCGTGTTTATAGCCCATAGTTCATAGCTTAGTAACTCGGGGTGAGAGCAGTGCCTTATACTTACATTACCTTTTTAACAGACTTCAAAAAAGGAGGAAGTTCTCAATTCAACTGTTTTTTTTTTTAGGTCAGTGCGGCTAAGTCCGGCATATTTTATTTTGAAGGAAAGTCCGTCATAATATATGCGTCTTGTACTGTACAATTAAAGTCGGAAATCAGTTGGTACTTAGACGAACTTTCCTGATAGACGGTCTTACCTGCATAGACCTTACGTATATTACTCAATATCTCAAAAAATCGTGAACCTATTAATTTTTTTGTTGTTGCTTACGTGTAATTCGTTGCTCGGTGTGGGCGGTACGCTATTTCTTTTTTACGTGTCAGCGAAAAGGTTAAATACATATAAAACACATATTTGTAACTACCTAAGAAACAAATATTTGCGATAAGCGCAAAAATAAATGCCCTCGCCGGGATTCGAACCCGGAACCTCTAGCTTTGTAGACAGCAGTTCCATAGCTCAGTCACTACCGACTGAGCTACGAAAGCCGTAGGTCATAAATTTAACAATAAAACTCATATTCTCTTTGTTTCGATTCAATTATCGTCAGTTGTAATATGAATTAATGTAACCACCAAATGACGATTTTTCAGGAGGTCCAAAAACTAATTTGACATTTATAAAGTATGTTGTATCTTTTTAGTTAATTATTCTATTGAAATGATGTTATCTTGTTTGTTTTATTTTTGAGAGGTCTATTTGATACACAGTTACTAACTGCGACCACAGTTCTAGTTCAGGAAATGGATGGCGCTTACGTTAAATATTTTCAAAAAAATTTGGAGTTACGTTAATAATTTAATGAAAATCATCAAAAGTGGATTTCGTAACTTAGTGTAACTCACAAATTGAAACCGAATTGCTTATGACCCATACATTAGAGATGGCGCTTACAGCATTGACAATTATAAAAATATGGTGAGTACATTAGGATGGACATATTTTGTACTTACAAATTCGTACTTACGTTAAAATATTGTCTATGATTTTTTGGAACCTTTACTTACGTTAATAAAAAACGTAGAAACCTAATAAAATGGCAAAGGTTTTGTTAACGTATTCGACATTTTTTTCCGAATATCAATATTTTAAATACACCATTCGATAGAGCAGGAAATTTGCAGTCGAATGGTATACTTAACTCAATTTCGTCATTTTGGTGGTTACATTAATTCATATTACAATCGACGTCATATTGACATACAAGGTTGCAAAATGTAGGTACCTATACCTGAAAACCTATTTAGATTCCAATACTTGTCAAAATGTATTGCCATTAAAATGAAATATTAGGTGATTCGGTAAATTTTCACTTCTGTAAATGTTATAGGTAGCTGCTTATTTTATCTATATTGTTAAAGACAACATTTAAATCTACTTCTTAATTTAAAAATCTTATTTATGTACTTGTCTCAAAAAAATATATTTACTTTAATTGTTTTATCGGAGAGAAGTTTAAATTACAATGGCAATAACTCAGGATTTAACAACATTTGGTACCAATTAATAGCCTCGTAATGTGTGATTATTTTTTTAGGTTACCAAAATGTTGGTTTTTTTCTGAAACGTTACAAATGTTACAATGACGATAGATAACACGTGTCACTGTGACATTTCGCCATCTTTGGTTTCTTTTTGACGTATATTGGAATTCCATTTTTAAGTTTAGTATATTATAAAGCTGTCCATGTGCAACACACAAACCTAGGTGGGACTTCCCTATGGGAGGCTAGATGGTGTAAAATGGGAGAAGCCTATGTCCTACAGTAGACAAGTATAGGCTGATGATGATGATGTCGGAAGTCATGTGATATCCTAAGAATTTATGTCTGGCAATTCACAGCTAAGAATAATCTAAACGCGGACGGAGACAACGGCAAAAGTTAGTAGCTTTGTCGACAGCAGTGCCAAACTGAGAAGTGTAACGTGCTTAATACATTCAAAACATCTTAAACTTAGGATGACCTTTATCACGATTTACGCAATAACCAGTTGTACCTATCAATTTATTAACATCGCTATGTACCTACCGATGGTTGGTTATTTCTGAAACGTCACAATGGTAATGACATGGGACAGCGTGACATTTCGCCATCTTTGGTAGTTTTTTTTATATATTTCTGACGTGTATTGGAATTTAAATATGTTATATTTTTTTTATTTTATAGTGTCAGTTTTTGTAGTGAGTTTTAGTTTTCAACCGACTTAGGTACGTCGGTTGAAAACTAAAACTCAGAGTGGTTGTTCAAGTTTTGTACCCATTGCTCCGATTACTAGCTGATTATTTTTGTCGTCATCGCATCATCATCATCAGCCTATGATAGTCTACTGCTGGACGTAGGCCTCTCCTATTAACTATGCGTATAAACGCATAGGTGGTAAAATCGCCACGCTGGGCAAGCGGATTGGTGATCGCAGTAATGTGTCCACTATGATGACGCTGCTGCCCATCATCAATATTTTAACAAATAATGGTCAGTGACACTTCAATCCCTTAGTCGACTCTTACGACACCAGCAGGAGGAGGTGGGGTGGTGACAAATGTATTCTTAACACTGCCGTCACTACACGGCTGATTTTTGTACAGACTGCCTCAAGAATTAAAAATGATATCAAAATATACTGAATTTAAGCAAAAACTAAAACAATACTTATTAAGAGATTGCTTTTACAGTATTGACGAGGTGTTTGGCAATTGAATTATAGAGTTATGTTATTTTTTATTTATATTTTATTTGAAATTTTTAGTTATGATTTGATTCTATATTGTTATTAACTTGATCTCGTTAGGTATAAGTTTTTGTGAAATTGTTTACGTAGAATTTTTTTTTTTATTTGTTACTATTATTGTGAATGTACAAACTAATAATTCAAACACAATCTTGTATTGTTTATGAATAAAGATACTATGACTATGACTATGACATACACTAACTTATAGCCTACTATGGTGATATATTTTTGGAACTTTACCGTATCAATGTTTTTGACCCTGACTGCATTGCACATTTACCACCTTATAACGTAACCTATTCATTAAACTTAATGTAGATAATATTTAATTTAGTTACGCCTTCCGTCCGCACTAAACGTCTTCAACGCTTTAAATTACATTAATTAAATAAATTCTAACACTAATGTAAATTACCTGTGTATAAAGTACCTAATTTATGCAATATGCGATTGCTTCAAAGATAGACATGTCTCTACACGGTGGATCCCCTGAAGGGGCAAACAAATAAACTAAAGAACGAAAATAAAAAAAGTGAAAAACTATCTTTTATGGAATCAAAATACTTGTGTGTATGTGAATGTGTAAGTGATTATTATCCAAAACTCGTGCTTTTGTGCTCAATAAAATATTACAAATGTTTACATTTTCAAATACGTAGTGCCAAATCTATTGCAATATTCAATGACTGATGAAGAATACTATGATGTGAAGTTTTAACATTAATTACATGTGAATCATTACTTTACGCAACACTTCACTTCTTCGCCGAATTGAAGGATTTTGAAGTAGGTACTTACTCGTAATAGGATTACTCAAAGAGGGAAAGAGGACATAATTTAATTATTCAACTTAGTTGCACGCCACTCCTTGTATAAACTGGTATGTACATATATACATTACAAATATTATTTGTGCAGTTTTCTGTAAGTCATATCTCCAAATATGCACTTAAAAATAAATATGCTCTTGTTGTAATCCCGAATAGCGTAGTGACGCAATTTTAATTACGTCGAGTATGCGACCCTGCCGCGAACTCCTAAATCCGGGGATTTGTCTCCGTCACTCTAATGTCACCTTTCTTGGTGTGACAGAGACAAATCCCCTAAATGTGAACTTCGGAATTCGCGGTAGTCCAACTGTTCGGAAAGTGTAGGCACTTGAAACACATAGGCGGGTCTTGCCACCAAACGATTTCACTTTTCACGCACACCGTTACTGTTTTTGTTTTTTTTTCTTTAATTTGATTGCAACATTTCACTGTGACCTATTATTGACAACCCCAGCTTCCGTCTAGGCGATCTATTTTTCCCATTTTTTATTTGATTTACATAAACATACGTGTTAGTTTATATTTACTGTTGCTTAATTTTCAATACTTCATTACCTATTTACAAGATTATATTTAGTTTTTCATCATCATCATCATCATCATTTCAGCCGTTTATCGCCCACTGTTGAGCACAGGCCTCTCTTCTTGTACGCCAGTTTTCAGTATCACTTATCCCGATATTTTTGTCTTCAGTATCAAAAGGGGCACTTGTCCCCCCTCCCCCCCCCCCCCCCTGACACTGGACTTATGTATGGTTAGGTGCTGTTATAAGTATACAATACTATTATGTCATAGGTCAGTTCCCCCCCTCAACGAAGTCCAGGATGCTTAGCCAAGTTGCCAAGCGCTAGCGCTTAGTAACCTATCGTAGCTTTCCCTCTCTGTCACTCTTTCATATTAGAGCGACAAAGACAGTTAGCTGCCTTTCGTTAACGATTGACGATTAATCGCTAGCGATTGGCAACTTGGCTAAGCATCCTGGATCCGCGCCTGACCACTAATTTAATCAAAATTGATGTATGGCATCAGCATTAGAATTCCAATTTACAACGTTGTTCATGATAAGCAACGATATATCGAGTGCTTATTTGCAACTAAGTTAGCAGTTTGAGGATTGACCCGGGGTCGATATCCTTATAAAACCTGAATGTGACTCGCGTACTCGTTATCAGCCAACCGTTGCAGCGCCGAAATTGTAAGTGCACGATTCTGTTTTTTTACATTTCAATTTGTTTATGTTAATTGAATAACATTGGGTAGATAAAAAACATCAATTGCATGAGGACGAAAATAAACTTTTCGCGTGAAGTACTGTGATACTACCCTATACTTGTTTTTATTCAACTTCGCTGTAGGATTTGATACCTACTATGTCCAAGTTGTCGAACTATCTTCGACAGTAGAAAAAGGCGACAAATAAAAAAATGTAGGCGTGTTTTGGTGAACGTTATTAGAAAATTTTAATTTGCCGACTTAAAGGTTGATGAACATAGAACCTAATACCTACTTTATACTTTTCATTTGAATGCACAGTCAAAGGCAAAATAAGGTGTATGTAGAAAAACGATCAAAAATATGTCCTAGTGCACTTTAACAGTGTATAATAAGAACGTCGTAACATATATTATTTATAAGAGGATTCTTTCGATACACATTTTTGCACTTGACACACACACTTTGCACACAAAAAGTGAAATGTTCGAAAAACATGTTTAGTTTTTTTTTGGAAACACTCTGTCAATGTCATCCACGCGATTTCATTATTCCATGTATGTAACCTTGCTAACTATTGGATTATGTTTATACAAATATCAAAGTTTCACTATCAGTTAAGTATACAGGGCGTCCCACGGCGATGCCACGTGGAGGGAAAGTACCTTAAATATCATAGATAGCGTATTTTGCTGAAAGAAGACTTTATTTTATTTTTAAGACTTAGTAAAATTGCATTCAAATTTTTTTAATTTTTTTTGAAAAAAAAATGTTTGAAAAAAAAATCGCCTTGTCAGAGGAAACATACCTTAATTATCGTAAATGAGCATCTTACAGAAAGAAGACATTATTTCGATTTAAAAAACAAATTCCAACTTGTCTCCACATTTTTTTGATTTTTTTTGAAAAAAATAAAAAAAATTGTTGGAAAAAAAATAACGCCGCTTGTGCTTTTGTCATTTTCTTATTTTGGCTCATTCGTTATTCGTCGCCATCTTCTTTGAGCATTTTCGGTGACAGTCAATCTCTTTTTAAGTATAGGTAATTCTTTATTTGTTATGTTTTTCTAAACCAAAAATGTATAGAATAAAACAAAGATAGGTCGAATGGCAAATTAGACAAAAAAGAATAGACTAACATTGAACTTGCCCAAAGAAGATTGTGACGAATAACGAATGAGCCAAAATAAGAAAATGGTAAAATCACAAAGTTTACCAAATATGAAATAGGCTTCACACGAAAATGGCAAATTAAGAACGGGTGACGAAAGCAGAAAGGGACGAATTTATTTAAGAACTTGACAAGCCAAGAGTACCTATACCATGAATACTACTGTTCAATTTATACGGAATCATCGCGAGTACCTTGACCTTGTATGTATGTACAATTCTATATCGTCTCATAGTAGTAGTAGATTAGTTTGTTTAAGTTACCCCCAAATCTCCCAATATTATAATCATTTTTATTTGTTTATCTTAATAACTTGTCAAATCATTCTTCAAATAAAACAATGGCAGACCACCGCACCGCGACGAAACCAAATTATTTAAATATTGTAATGTCCTCCCTATCCACTTAAAAAGTAAGCATTGTTTATTAAAAGGCCAGTTTTTCGAAAAAATCGTTACAAAAAGAACGTTCAGGCCCTATTTACACACGTCAAGTAGCAAATAAAAATTTGGTTACAATGAAGTCAAAAAACAATTATGGTCAACGTACCAGTGCATACCTAATTCCTCGTCTCTTTAATGTACCTATTAGATTTAGAACTACGAGAAAAAATAAATGTTAATAATGTAAAAAGAGTTAAAATCTCACTTCCTGTCTTTATTCCATTAATGAGCAAAACTCAATTGAATTAGGAATTTGTGTTAATCGTGTTTATTAGCATTAGCACATTAATTAATTTATTATTATATTACAGAGTATCTCTTGGCCCCCACAAACCCTGCGTGTTTTTTTGGGTCAAGCAGGATTAAGTTTTTTTTTGTATTCATTTTGATTTGGTAATAAACAAAAGAAACCTACATAAAAATGATGATAAGATAATACATAATGCATTTTATTATTGTTTTTATAAATGCTCGCCTAACGGAAATAAGCTGTTAATAATTAATATTTTTTTATTTATTAGTTGGTGTGGTTGGTGCACATGCTGTCAGAATGTTTTTATCTCCAGAGGTTAGTACCTTACTCGCTACTCGCTTTTCCTAAGAAGTAGAGGACCTAGACTACGGACCGTCCAGATGTACGGTCGCCATTTGAAGGTGCGTTCAAACCAAAAGAGCATTCTCTGTTCTAACCTCCCACTCTACGAAATTCGATCGGTACACAAAACGTGATTGGTTGATTTCGTAGAGCGGGGGATAGAACAGCGAATGCTCTTTTGGTTTGAACGCACCTTGATATATCGTAGCGTCCGAAGCGCTCAAAATATCTGAACACGCCTCAATCTTTATCGAACTTAAGGCGTATTCCCAACAATATATTTTTTAATTTCTGTAGTGAACTACACCCGCAAATAATCAAATTTACCACCATAATATTACGTATTACTACATTCTTGCAAAAAAAATATTTTATTTGTTTTTAAAATACTACAATAAAGACATAATTTAATAGCATGCACAAGACATATTTAAAAATGCGGTCACTTTAATTATAAAATTAAATATTGTATGTACCTACTTGTAAAATTAAATATTGTAACGTATAGTTAACTGGCTCGATCTCTGGCTGTAAATAAGCCATTAATAGCTTTAGAAGTTAAGTTATATGAACTCGGCTAACAAAACAAAATTCCACAGAAATGCCAATGTCCCCTGGAGGACTCCCCGTCGGCCCTAGCTGAAGCACCACTCTACGGAGGCGCCATTTTGTTCCTAGTGCTTTTAGAAAAGTACATTAAAGGACGCTGCGCTCTTAACGACCCGTGCCGAAGAGTGCGCTCTGTGGACACGGTTTCGGCCGACTATGACTTTATAGTCGTTGGGGGCGGGTCGGCCGGCGCTATCGTGGCTGGACGACTCAGCGAGAACACAACTTTTAGTGTGAGTCCGAAACTTGTACTTGTAGTTCACAGCTTGTTAATGTCACTCAAGACTCACCGTCTGACGAAGGAGGTAGAGAGGTACACAGAACTATATTCTGATGTACATCAAAGGACGCTGCGCTCTCAACGACCCGTGCCGAAGAGTGTGCTCTGTGGACACCGTTTCGGCCGACTATGACTTTATAGTCGTCGGGGCCGGGTCGGCCGGCGCTATCGTGGCTGGACGACTCAGCGAGAATACCACTTTTAGTGTGAGTCTAAATACTTATTTTCTTATGTCTTTTCTAATGTCACCTGGAAGACTCCCCGTCGGACGAAGAAGGTGAAGTACACAGAACTATATTCTGTGGAGAAGTACATCAAAGGACGCTGCGCTTTCAATGACCTGTGCCGAAAAGTGCGCTCTGTGGACTCGGTTTCGGCCGACTATGACTTTATAGTCATCGGGGCTGGGTCGGCCGGCGCCATCGTCGCTGGACGACTCAGCGAAAACACGACTTTTAGCGTGAGTCCAAATATTTGTATTTCACAAATGTCACCTGGAAGACTGCCCGTCGGACGAAGAAGGTGAAGTACACAGAACTATATTCTGTGGAGAAGTACATCAAAGGACGCTGAATGCGCTCTGTGGACACGGTTTCGGCCGACTATGACTTTATAGTCGTCGGGGGCGGGTCTGCTGGCGCTATCGTGGCTGGACGACTCAGCGAGAATACAACTTTTAGTGTGAGTCTGAATACTTGTTTTCTTATGTCTTTTCTAATGTCACCTGGAAGTCTCCCCGTCGAACGAAGAAGGTGAAGTACACAGAACTATATTCTGTGGAGAAGTACATCAAAGGACGCTGCGCTTTCAATGACCTGTGCCGAAAAGTGCGCTCTGTGGACTCTGTTTCGGCCGACTATGACTTTATAGTCGTCGGGGCTGGGTCGGCCGGCGCCATCGTCGCTGGACGGGACGACTCAGCGAAAACACGACTTTTAGCGTGAGTCCAAATATTTGTATTTCACAAATGTTACCCAAGACTCCCCGTCGGACGAAGGAGGTAGAGAAATAATATACAGGACTATATTTCGTGGAGAATTACATAAAAGGACGCTGCGCTTTTAACAGCTTTGTGTTGAAGTTATACGCTCTGGGAACAGGGTCGTGGCCATCGTCACTGACCACTGACGACTCAGCGAGAACACAACTTTTAGTGTGAGTCCGAAACTTGTAGTTCACAGCTTTTTAATGTCACTCAAGACTCACCGTCTGACGAAGGAGGTAGAGAGGTACACAGAACTATATTCTGTTGTGCATCAAAGGACGCTGCGCTCTCAACGACCCGTGCCGTAGAGTGCGCTCTGTGGACACGGGTTCGGCCGACTATGACTTTATAGTCGTCGGGGCCTGGTCGGCCGGCGCCATCTTGACTGGACGACTCAGCGAGAATACCACTTTTAGTGTGAGTACAAATACTTGTACGTAATTGCCAGTAATGCTAATATCACTCGAAGAGTCCCAGAAGAGTCCCAACTTCTGTTGAAGTTATACGCGGGCAGGGTCGCGACCATCATCGATGACGACTCGGCGAGAGCACCACTTTTAGCGTGAGTCCAAATATTTGTATTTCACAAATGTTACCCAAGACTCCCCGTCGGACGAAGGAGGTAGAGAAATGATACACTGGACTATATTCCGTGGAGAAGTACATAAAAGGACGCTGCGCTTTTAACAGCTTTGTGTTGAAGTTATACGCTCTGTGAACAGGGTCGTGGCCATCGTCGCTGACGACTCGGCGAGAACACAACTTTTAGTGTGAGTCCGAAACTTGTACTTGTAGTTCACAGCTTGTTAATGTCACTCAAGAGGGATGTCACTCCGACGAAGGAGGTAGAGAGATACACAGAACTATATTCTGTTGTACATCAAAGGACGCTGCGCTCTCAACGACCCGTGCCGAAGAGTGCCCTCTGTGGACACGATTTCGGCCGACTATGACTTTATAGTCGTCGGGGCCGGGACGGCAGGCGAGAACACCACTTTTACTGTAAGTACAAATCCTTGTACGTAATTGCCAGTAATGCTAATGTCACTCAAGAGTCCCAATATTTGTATTTCACAAATGTTACCCAAGACTCCCCGTCGGACGAAGGAGGTAGAGAAATGACACACAGGACTATATTCCGTGGAGAAGTACATAAAAGGACGCTGCGCTTTTAACAGCTTTGCGTTGAAGTTATACGCTCTGTGAACAGGGTCGTGGCCATCGTCGCTGACGACTCAGCGAGAACTTTAACTTTTAGTGTGAGTCCAAAACTTGTAGTTCGCAGAAATGCCAATGTGCCTGTAGCAGGAATCGGAACCGGTTTTCTAGAAAAACCACGAAATAGCCCAATATAAAAAAAATACACTCTTTATGTAGTACCTACCTACTCAATATTTTACGTAATTACCAAATTTACCAATTATCGTATTTTTGAATTACTCCATTAACAAAGAAATTTATATACCGAAGATCAAAAAAGAACGAAATTAGAACCGTACTCTTGTATGGAGAAAAAATTAGTATCCGATCCCTGGCCTGTAGTCGACCGCAACTACTCTAATAATATGTATACGATTTTGATCCTTATGCCTTTGACAGACGTTCCGAAATGTATACATATTATTAGACGTCGGTCGTTTTACGGTGGCCATTTTATTATTCAGATATTTTTTCTAGACAATTCCTTTCTTTTGCATAATAGGTAGGTACGTTACTCGTAATCTCGTGTTAGCTTAGGCCCATATTTTAAACATTTATAATAATTATTTTTTACAATTACAATAAAGTCAATAAACCTAGTTTTTACAAGGCTCACCTACTGACCACAATTTCCGATTAAATTGATATTTATTCTTATTTGAACAGAATTCATAAGCATGATCTATGTATGGAATCATAATTTTAGTAGGTAATAAAGAAAGAACGTATTTTTGAAACGTCATGGCTTGATACCAAAAAAAATTATACAATTAAAGGCCTTTAACGAAAACAAAATTTTATGCAATAATTTATGCGTTACGAAGTAAAATTTTGTGTAACAACTTTTGAGAGTGAAAAAGGGCAACAAATCCAAATTTTCTATGAGAGGTTCACAAAACGCACTTACATATATATTTTATACGAACAAATAAAACATGGCAGCCGCACGCCATACTAAATTGCCTTTCAAAAACAGTCCTGAATTTTAGTTGACAAGTGTCACCCCCTCTTCAATGCATCACGGTAATGAATTTCAATATCAACCTATAAAATCTTAAACCGCCATTTGTGATTGGTCCATCAAAGTTTTGATTGGCTATATTCTATAAACATTTGTCAAAGATGTTGCGCCGAAATATGCGCGGTATTAAGATAAGCGCGCTCTATGTCCTGACCATCTTGGCACAATTCAACAATTTGTTTTTGAGGGCCATTTTTGAGCTGGTGTTAGACGTCCATGTTATATATGGTCGCAGTATTTTTTTTTCATTTGTCACCTTTTTCTACTGCTAAAGGTGTTGAGTAGAGTATAACATACAGTTTGTATAACTAACTTTCATAACGCAATTGATGCGATCGTGATTTTTATTTTGATTAAAGCTTGAACTATGTACAATTTTAACTATGTACTATGACGTATGTGGACTGTCATTAAGTACGTCATTAGAAATGGCCATCTCAGTGGCCGCCACTAAGTTCGGACACGCGAAGTAGAATACATTTGCTTCTTCTAGTGTATATTCATTTCTGTGGTTTGTATTGTTGATCGCTCGTAGAAAATATGAATTTGTCGGCCTTTTTCAGTGCCAAAGGCTGTTACACAAAATTTACTTGCGTACCAAAAAAATATGATCATCAATTTTGTTTTTATTAAAGGCCTTTTATTATGTACAATATTTGGCCAATCGACCCGTTTGCTCATGGGGATCTTGGAGAAATCGGCTTAAATAGTTTTTTTTTATTTCGTACTTTTTTCCTACCAGCCAAGTTGCCAATCGGTAACGCTTAGTAGCGAATCGTAGTTTTCCCTCTCTGTCGCTCTTTCATATTAGTACGACAAAGACAGTTAGCTGCCTTTCGTTTACGGTTGACGATTAAGCGTTAGCCATTGGCAATTTGGCTAAGTATCCTGGCCCCTATACCACAAAACTTTACAAGCGTACAATTCTACAAAATTGTCAACTTTTTGTATGAGATTTTATACAATTTTGTAGAATTGTACGCTTGTAAAGTTTTGTGGTATAGGCCACTGGTCTATTATTTATTGGAAGGGAACAAAATCAAGCAAATCGGCAAGCACTGCTATGCTATTCTCTTATTCACACATTCGACGCTGCGTTCGTCAACGATATCGACGACGAGACAGCCTTCACTTCGACGTAGAGCACAGCGCTGCGAAAAACGGTATTCACTAACGTAGAACAGCTCGTCGTCGAACTGTAGGCGGTAACTCTCGACGCAGAGTAGTTCCAGCTCACGCCGCATTCGTCGCCGAGCGCTAGTGTCGTTTAAAGTGCATTAGTGAATACCATTTTTAGGCTCGACGCTGCTGCAGCGCTGACACAGTGCTGTTAGCAAGGCGGTTTCCTTAGTGAATAACACTGCTGGTCAAGTGGGCAATACTTAATTAATTTGCATAACAAATGACTGACTAAGTAAGGCCGACGGAGATCCGCTCGGCGGAACCCATTCCGCATTGTATAGTGTTTTGACGCAACTGAAGACGAAGCACGTCTTACTAAAATAGTCATTTAGGCTTCCTGGATGCTTAGCCAAGTTGCCAATCGCTAACGCTTGGTAGCGTATCGCAATTTTCCCTCTCTGTCACTCTTTCTTATTAGTGCGACAAGTTAGCTGCGTTTCGTTTACGATTGACGATTAAGCGTTAGAAAAAAATATATTTGTAAACACGCTTAAAAAAGCCTTACCTATAGTAATAGAATACGTTAATATTATACGTATATTTAGTAATTGTAGCATTTATTTTAAGAAACACAAGTAAAAAGTATTAATACAAACAATAAAAAAATATGCCCCAGGTTCTGCAGGGGAGGTAGAGTGCCCAGAAGGCTGGCCGCATTGCCGCGCTGGACTGCTATTAGTTATTAGTAATTTATGCACATACGTATATATTTTACCTTGACTGTGAAATTCCTTTCACTACTAAATTCACATTGTTTCCGGTTGTTTGATGTGAATCGTATTTAATATTCGTAATAGCGCACATCAAAAACTATGGAAATGGCCATCACTGAGATTAGATCTACAAGGTCCCCTTTACATAGTACGTTACGCATCGTTGAGAATTTTACGAGATATGAAATTGAAAATAGAGCGAAACTTCTTGCTTGATGATAATTGCAATAAATATTACCTTTTTCCAAATAAAACAAAAACGTAAAACTAATTCTTCCAGAATGGACTTGCTTGAGCTCATTCGAATCAAAATCATGAGCTGATTCGATAATGTTAATAAAAAAAAAGATTTCGACGAATTGTAAACCTCTTCTTTTTTGAACCCGTTTAAAAATAATGCCTTAAAAAACCTATTTCGTCACGTTCTACGAATAAGTATATACTTTACGACCGTGGCTTAACGGAAATTAAATAATGTATAAAAATTCTGGGGAAAAAGTTTATCATTAGAATCGAATCAGCTCGTGATTCTACTTTGGTTGACTGGTAGAGAATACCTTATGTCATTAAGTCCGCCATTTGTACTCGTGGTTTTTGGTTAAAAAAAACTCCGATTAATTTTCCAGGTTCTTCTTTTGGAGGCTGGTGGCGAGGCACCCATCGCCACACAGGTGCCGTCCTTCTACACCACCTTCTGGGGTGACACTCGCTACGACTGGGGATACCGCACTGTTCCCGAGGGCTACTGTCTGGACCAGGATGGGAAGGGCTGCATGTGGCCTAGGGGCAAGGTTCTTGGTAAGTCTACTAAGGCAGAAGGCAAGACCATGTAGGCTTATGATGGTACCGCGTCTAATCGTTTGTCGGAGTTGCCATCACGTTCTAACAAGTATGCACGTGTCAAAGTTATGCAAAGCACGATAAATGGATAAAACGGGACCATCATAAAATTGATAAACCAACTGTAGATAGGTCTCTTTAAACCTTTTTAGGCAACGCCTGACTACTTACTGCAAAATTCCCGAGTTACTTTCCGCTCAGAATAGTTCCATATGATTTAATCATTTATAGGGCACCGGTCTCAAAAACGACCACCCTATAGCACTATCTTTTTGTATTTTTTTCTTGTACAGAAATTTTCGTATTATAAAATGGCGTTGAGGCTTGAACCCACGATTTTTTCGAGTCTTGCCCGTTAAAGAGTTAGGGCAAGGCCTGTTTTAAATGGAGACTTGTCTTGTTGTTCAAGTACCCTCTGAAACTACATTTTGAGACAAAGCCTACACCGTTTTCGGGAATTTGGTGTACCTGACCTAGCGACATGGTTCTTAATCATTTTAACCCTTATGTGCATAAAATGGTATCACATATTTTATTTCTAAAATGACTTATGTAAACAATCGATGTCAAGTTGAACTCTGTTGCTCAGTATGACAGTCTCGATTGATTACATATTCCGGATGTGACATTTCGGTCGTATTGTTTTTGGTTCTCTATGCACCTAAGGACTTACCTTAGACATCGGTAAATAAGGTGTTCTTCAACCACCTTTCTAAGGCACACGGCGCATGTTATGGCTATAATAATTATGCTATGCTATGTATACTGCATAATTTCCGAGGCTTACTTTTCGCTTAGGAGAGCTACTCATGACTAAGGGGCAAGGTCCATATTAGACGAGGCGACGCGTGCTGCGATAGAGGTACTGCACCGTTTTTGAGGGTTTGGCTTGATTATGACGGCACATGGCTAGATTACAAATGAGCTAGGAGAAGATTCTTGGTCTTAGAGACATGTAGTGAAGCACACGGGCTCAGGCTGCCCTCATACATGACAATGGGGTCGGCCTTACGACTCCCAGAAAGCTATTTTGTAGAAAGTTTGTATAAGCTTGTTTACGTCAGGATAACTTTTGGTTGACAGGTGGAACCAGTGTGCTCAACGGCATGATGTACCATCGTGGTCACGCAGCCGACTACGAAGACTGGGTGAAGGCGGGAGCTACGGGCTGGTCGTGGGAGGAGAACCTGCCTTACTTCGACAAAAATGAAGGCAATAAGCAGATTGGCTCGCTTGTGAGTGCGGCGTGCCACTCTGACAAGGGGCCTATGCCTATCCAACAGGTAAGAGGATATAATGCACTGTTATTGGGACCAGGGTTAAGCAATCCGTCAAATATTGTTCATTTGAAATATAGGTAGCGGATTTCCAAAACTGATAATTTTTTTAGATTTTTTAATAGCCAACGCGTTTTTCAAAATACCTACCGCTTATGAGCG
Organism: Thaumatotibia leucotreta; assembly: GCA_025490895.1. Lineage (NCBI taxonomy): Eukaryota > Metazoa > Arthropoda > Insecta > Lepidoptera > Tortricidae > Thaumatotibia > Thaumatotibia leucotreta. Next base: position 59,947 of record JALPQI010000263.1, read on the forward strand.
GTACTGCATTCGAAACACGCTTTTGAGATGCTCTACAGCGAATACTGAGATTGCAGTAGGTAGGTAGGTACTCACTTGACAACAAAATCTCTCAAAGTTGTGAAGGCCATCCTCACCCTTCTGTAGGCTAATGATGGGTCCTGTGTTTATCACTTGTCGTCATTACCATTCGATGCTTAGACAAGTTGCCAATCGCTAGCGTTTAATCGTCAATCGTAAGCGAAAGGCAGTTAACTATGTTTGTCGCACTAATATGAAAGAGTGATAGAGAAGGAAAACTACGCTACTAAGCGCTAACGATTGGCAACTTGGCTAAACATCCATCACATTCTAACAAGTATGCAGGCGTGAAGTGTGTAGCGTAATAAACCGCAAAAGTGGAACCACCATAAGCCACGGTCAACGTTTTATATAGACCAGATGTTTCCATTCGAAATTTACAGTTTTTAGGCCTAGCTTCGCCTTTCACATCCCTTTTATTTTGGCATCTTGTTTTTGTTGTTTATGCGCACAGCGAGCAACTCATCTATGCATCAGATCAAAAACAGTTTTCTAACAATAGCCTTATGAAGCGGAAGCGTTCATGGAATACTCAATACCTACTTCAAACCCACCGTAAACGAGTTTCTAACCTCTAAATACATTATTTTCACCTCTATGAATGCACATGTTGACGGCAGGAAATGTACATTTTGGTAAACAATTTCATTGTTTTGGCCGTAGATAATAAAAATGAAGAATTTAGGAATAAATTCAGTAATACTTCCATTAATATTATGCCATCATGATTGCAGTTCAGATACCAGCCACCGTTCACGTTCGAGCTGCTGACTGCGATCAAAGAGGCCGGTCTGCCCGTCGTCTCCGATATGAATGACCCTGACACACCAGACGGGTTCGTCGTGGCCCAAACCTTCAATGAGTAAGAGACAATTACTTTATCAACGTTACCATGCGTCGTGGCCCAAACCTTCAATGAGTAAGAGACAATTACTTTATCAACGTTACCATGAGAGTCCTAATTTACTTCCCAACCAACTTACGGCTGGTGATTCACTTGGCATACCAATATTTACCAAAGTATATCTATCGTTAGATGACATTTGCGTAAACGAGCTTACAGTTGAAGATGCCCAGTAGCAGTACCATGAGATACAGTTGCGGCGTTATTAACGCACGTTTACTTTCTACCCGGCTCGTTCGCGCCAATACGCAAGTACGAGGGAGTTGGATAGAAAGTAAACGCACGTTATTAATAAAAGCGTTAATAGACGTTCGAATTTGGTCCACTCCGCACCGCGAACTTGTCCGCTCCGTACCAAATTCGATGGTGTGTTTAGCGGTCCGCCGACATTATTATTATTATTGACGGTGCGGTCGGTTCGATGGTTTTTCCACGGGATTTGGTGCGGTCCGCACCAAGTTCGCTCGTGTGGACGGCGCCACCGCACCGTTCAGCGCTTACTTGTAGGTAATCAATTAAAAGTAAACAAACAATTGGTAAATTTTCGGGTATTTGGGCATTTTCATTTCTAGGGACACCCAATTAGCTTAACTCTCACAAAAAAGTTAATTTCGATGTCAGGTTTGTATCGACAATTAAGCATTAAATATTAACAAAAATATTTTTTTATCATTTAATCCAGAAAGAATACGCGTTTATGCAAGCAATTCAGCAAATGCATCAGAATTCATGCGAAGCTATATGCGAAAATCTTCGTCATCGAGGTCTCTAATAAGTCGCATATGACTATATGACTCTCTGTCTTTTAAATAAAATTTTGCCCATTCTTTTCTTTTTTTTTCTGCTCATGAATTGGTGTTGTAGCGACGATGGTTACCACAACTAACAGAGGCATATCGACGTGATCACTGTCTAGTAGCACGAAAAGCACTGGACCGTTTTTGAACGGTGCGATGGTGTGGCGAGTCGAGCGCACGTACGGACCGGACCAAGTTCGCGGTGCGGAGTGGACCATATTCGAATGTCTATTAACGCTTTAACGCCGCCGCATCTCATGGTAGGTGTACTCGATCGCGCAAATTGGAGGAAAGGTAGCAGGAAAGCAGACCCGACACAGTCCGGGATAACGCTAGGTAGAAGAAGGTATTCTAGATATCTACCTACTCCATAAAAGTACTCATAGTACAAATTTTCACTGGTAATGGCATTAATAAATATTTACTAAGTACTTTGCCAGAGACTAGAAGAGCCTAACCACTCACATGCTTTGATTTATTTCTTTGTAAAATGTAAGCATGTCAGTGGCTATCACAACTAATCTCGCATTTGTACATATATTTTGTAACCCACTTATTGATATTTTCAGCAACGGGCAACGAGTGACGCCGGCCCGTGCATACCTGAAGCCCAACTCCCAGCGCCCCAACCTTAGCGTCCAACTAAACGCTCGAGTCACCAGGATTCTGTTCGAAGGGCGCCAAGCTGTTGGCGTGGAATACCTGGACAAGGATGGCGTGGTATGCAGAGTACGGGCCAGAAAAGAGGTAAGATGTATCCTATTAATGTCCACCATAACACTGACTATCACATTAACTTTTTCGACCTGAAGCCCAACTCTCAACGCCCCAACCTCAGCGTCCAACTGAACGCTCGAGTCACCAGGATTCTGTTCGAAGGGCGGCAAGCCGTTGGCGTGGAATACCTGAACAAAGATGGCGTGGTATGCAGAGTACGGGCCAGAAAAGAGGTAAGATATATCCTATTAGTGTCCAACATAACACTGACTATCACATTAACCTTTTCAACCTGAAGCCCAAACCTCGGCGTCAAACTGAACGCTCGTGTCTCCAGGATTCTGTTCGAAGGACGCCGGGATGGCGAGGTATGCAGAGTACGGGCCAGGAAAGAGATAACCTGTAAGAGGTATCCTATTAGTGTCTAACATAACACTGGCTAACCGAATAACCTTTTCGACGCCACGTCGAATATAAAAGCTGTCATTACCGACACATGGTGCTTGGCCGAATGCAAAGATTTGCACTTGTCTGGCAACCTTACGTACTTTGATGCGACCGCATCAGGCGAACGACCAAGTGTAATTGCCGCTCCAGACACTATGTCACATGTCACCAAAGTGTTTAACAAAACTGAATTTGAACTTTACGCACATATATATGTGTGTGTATATTACTCTGCACCACGATATATCGGTCTTTGTCGTTGAAACTGCGATGCTGCGACATCAATAATTGGCGTGGGTTAACCTCCCACAAGATGGTCCGACGACCTGGTCAAGGTCGCGGGCACCCGCTGGAGGCAAGCAGCGCAGAACCGGTCATATTGGCGATCATTGGGGGAGGCCTATGTCCAGCAGTGGACGTCTTTTGGCTGAAATGATGATGATGATGATGAACCCTTAACTTGGCAGTGTATCTTAAAAGATACATACTTTTTGACCCACTTTTTGTATTTTTTTAAAGACAGAATTTTTTGCTCTTCACAGCGGCGAGGAGGCTAGAACTAGAACGCACGATTTTTTTAAATTCTGCCAAGTTTAAGGTTTGTCACCCGGCCAAACAAAACGTCCGGCCACAAATAATATATATGACCAGACAGACGGGTACTGTTGCACACTTATCAACGAATCGACACCCCATATCAAGATCTCGATAGTCGGGTTCATGATCCAGGGGTTTTTCGTCAAAAACAGAACCGACTAAGGGGTTTGCCGGCCTGTGCCCGAAATCATAAAAATCCGATAGTCGAGAGCTCGGCTCAGATGAGAGCTTTGTTGAAACCAGTTAGATACCATACATTTTTGTGGAACAACTCAAGGGTGAATATCTGAGCGTTTCAACCGCCTAATTTTGGTGGCATAATTTTTGCCGAAGTTTTCATTCGCTATGACTTATGACAATGTGTAACTTTGTCATTTGAAGGAGGCATCGTACCGCATACAAATGACGAAGTATAACACTGCGACGATAATAAACATCGGCAAAAATTACGCCATCAAAATTAGGCGGTTGAAATGCTCAGATATTCACTCAAATTGTTTTATTAGATATTTTTTGAGTTGTGTTGTATGTCGAAAGGGATTCTGTAGGGAGTTAGAGTATGGTCAAAGGCGCCTAGCCTTACAACAGATTGCATATATCTGAGAAATTGACCGGTGCCCGCTAAGCTAGAGTGGCCAAATGGTTTAGGGATCAGCCGCAAAAACGTGGGTTCAAATCCCACCTCCACCGTTGGTTAACTTCGGTATTTTTTCTTTGGTATATGACATCTAATATTTAAATTCAGTTCCAATATTTGAAGCAACGAAAACCGTACAAGTGTTATGTGACACGCTTTTTACTGCTGCTGCTTACATACTATTGACGTGACCTGTCAGATATTTTTGCGGTTGTGTGACTATGAAGTGAGTTTAATCACTACATAGTATAAAATAAAGTCACTTTTTCTGTCCCTATGTCCCTGTGTACGCTTAAATCTTTCAAACTACGCAACGGATTTTGATGAGATTTTTTGTAATAGGTAAGTACTTAGAGTAAATAAGTATAGTACCCGTGCGAAGCCGGGCGGGTCGCTAGTATTATATATATCTAATCGATTGCTGAAGAACCACCGACTGTCAGTTATGTTCGCCTGTTTATGCTCCGAATATATATTATATATATATATAATATATATATATATATAAGTATTTCATTATTTCTGAAAGTGTAACTCTAAGAGAATTGTGTATGTGAAAAAAATCAGGAGACTTGAATCTACGTCATACTAAAATTACAAGCGTTTTGACTGAAACCACTTTTTCACTGTTTACTGCGCGGTCCTTCATATTGTACCGCAAAATTAGGTGCCGCACTCAAGTTTAAGTGCCTAAGTAATAAAAATAATGTAATAAATTGTTTCGAAGTATATAAGAGCGCTTAATTCATCCTCATTGAGCAACAATTATATACATTATAACATGTAGCCTGCGGTTTGATAGGTCTATTGTGGTTTGCCTTGGTTGTGTCAATGTTAAATAAATTTAGGATTAGGAATCTACAAATGATCTAACGAACAATAACTATTTGCTCTACCTTGACTTAAGATCGTAAACCTTTTGTTGTAATTCCGTTTCAAGTTTATTAGACCAAGGAAAGAAACATGTTTTTATAACTTCCGTTTTTGAAAGATATGTCGTTCTTCCTACGGAAAATTCTCGTACCTATATAATTTGCTATGCGAAACTGAAACGTAGTAAGTCTGTATGCAGCTCACACATAATTACTATATTTTGCTTTTGACATTACACGATACGCTTCTTTTCAAAGTAGTAATTTCAAACAAATATTTGGGTACCTTGGATAGATAACATTACAAGCACAGATTACAGATTAATATATTAGATGCAATAAATGTTACCTAAGGTCGACTAGCAACAGTAGCAACACACACTGTGCACTGGTCGAAGACTTTCGACTTGAGACGTAATCATCAGATATATCGTAGAGTCTGGAGCGATCAAAAATAACTCAACAAGCCTCTATCGTATCTAGATATTTTTGAACACGCATTTTCGCTTTTGTAGACTATAAGAATGATTGTAGGTAGGTAAGTATGCTGTTTGTTACCCAAATCAATAAAATAAAAATATAATAAATTTGCCAATTTTACCGCACTTGATAATTTTCCATTTATAATAGCCTCGTAAAAACCCATAGTTTTAAACTTCTGACTCATCATTTTCGGACAAATTGAAACCAGCTTTTTTCCTGTTCCAAACATTTTAATGACACATTTTGGATATTTCTCTTGTATGATCCTGTGTCCTCATTTTTCAGCAATTTAACACTAAACATAAACTCTTCACATTTTCAGGTGATACTAAGCGCGGGCGCTTTAAACACCCCTCACATACTTCTTCACTCTGGCATCGGTCCACGGACGACGCTGGAGAAATTCAACATCCCTGTAGTGGCCGATTTGCCCGTGGGCGAAAACCTCAGGAACCACTATGGGTTGACGTTGAATTTCCTGTTGAAGAAGCTAAATAATACTCGAGGATTAGACTGGGACGCTTTGACGCAGTATCTGCTGGAGTTGGAGGGACCTATGACGGGCACTGGAATTACACAGGTATTTTGGGCTTTACGGGTAAAGGAGACCAAAGATGTGAGGACCCCTCCTCACAACTTTGTCCTCTTCTTTAGGTCTTCTCTCTTCGACTCTACTATACAGTGTCCAAACAAATAAGTGAATTTCCATTGCCATTGAGATTTTGGGACGCAGAAGCCCCCGAGCGTTTTTTCTGGAAATTCATTCAAAAGCTTTAGAACTAGAATTAGTTAATAACTAGACTAGGCCACTAGACCTAAAACTAATTGACTATTATACGTACTTTAAAAATAAAACCAGTCAAGTGCAAGTCGGACTCGCGCGCGAAGGGTTCCGTACCATTTTCAATTATTATAGTTTAAAAAATAGAGGGGGGGGACACATTTTTCAGACTTTGAGAGCTTATATCTCGAAAACAATTTGCTTAAATAAAAATAAGACTTATAAACCTTCATATCATTTTCAAAGACCTTTCTATTAATACCCCACACGCTTATATACAACTAAAAAAAAATTCTATCCCTCAGTTACATGTATGGAGGGCCCCCACCCCAATGATTTTTTTATAATTTAGTATCATAATCCTGTAGCGGTTCATACAACACATATCCTTTCCAAATTTCGTTACTGTAGCATAGTTTCCGAGTAAATCGGCTGTGACAGACGGACAGACGGACATGACGAATCTATAAGGGTTCCGTTTTTGCCATTTTGGCTACGGAACCCTAATGATGTCTACACTTCTGAAATTTCCAATTGAGTATCAAAAGTTCCCAGGCCACGGAAATGCGCTTACTTCTGGTATGTAGACAAATATTAAAACCCGGAATTCTAGCAGAGAACTATGAAAGTTACGATACCCACAAAGAGATTTTTTTTCAAACATAATATTCAAAATTTTCAAAAAAAAAGGTCTTTTTACTAACGACAGTCAATTAACCATAAAACCTAGATAAATGAATGAGATACCTATATATATTCCTCGAAAAAGTCCACCGATGCACAAACACGCTTTTTCTCAAAATTGTAGGTTTATCGAAGTTCCCTTTCGTAAACAGAGGAGTCAAAAATTGCTCAAAAAAATTAACTAATAACTCGAAGGAAAACTCAAATATAGACGCTTTTGTACGGGACAGCCCATGAAATGCTCCATGAATCGACCGATGATAGATATCACTTATCACTCACCGGTCGCAGCTATTCTCTCCACTAAAAAGGCAACAAACGCCTTAAGTACCTATTAAATGGTGTACGTATAGCGTATAGATACTGTGATATGGTGACTCTGATGACTGATGACATACACAATACGAGAGATAATATATCTATTGGTTATCAAAATAGACAGCCAGTTATTGCAATTAATTTCGCAATGTTATGCAATTTTAAATTATATCCACGCGATACAAAGATGCTACTTATATGATATTGACAAGGTAAAACTCCTCGTGGGCTGTACTGTTGAGGCCTCTTCCAACCCGTCGTGAAAATCGTGAACGAATCACGTGTGGAGTCGAATCGCGTATGCTCCATACTCGCGTGTGTGCGATGTGCGATTCGCTCACGAGTTGGGAGCAGCTTTATACCATTGGCCTATACCACAAAACTTTACAAGCGTACAATTCTACAAAATTGTATAAATTCCCAAACAAAAAGTTGTCCATTTTGTAGAATTGTATGATTGTAAAGTTTTGTGGTATAGGGGCCATATCATATCACATTGAAAATCAATATCTATATACTCAATACTTTATTGCAATTTCACAAGTTATATAGATGTTAAACTTACAAGTTAGATCTTTGTGAACCCTGTTGGGCACTGCAACATAATTACAATTCTATGAAGAGGAGCATTTTGACTAGCACGTACACCTACTTGTGTCTATTCGGCTTACCTCCACTCTTGTCCTGTAGGCTTATTGTCGTTTGTCGGCGTTGCCGTCAGGTTCTAACAAGTATGCAAGTGCAAAAGTGACGCGTAGCACGATAAATAGATAAAACGGGACCATCATAAGACACCTGCAGTCATTGTCTCCCATAAACTTCGCACATACCCACTGTAGGGCTGTTCTGTCTAATAGATACCCACGTTGACAATCACATGTTGTCCAGTTGACAGGGCTGCAGTACTCCTCTCTGGCAGACCGTAGTCGGAAGCAGCCCGATCTGCAGTTCTTCTTCAACGGGTTTTACGCCGAGAAGAGTATTTACGGTGTGATTGGAGAGCCGGTCGCGGATTCGCCGCGGGCACGTAACATCTCGTAAGTAACAAACCCCCTTATTCATAAACGTTTGTTAACTTAACAAGCCGTTAATAATTGTTTGTCCCTTTTGCTCTTATGGATACGTTGCTAAGACCGAAAGGGACAAACAATTATTAGCGGCTTGTTAAGTTAACAAACGTTTATGAATAAGGGGGAAATACTGTAGGTAGGTAAATGAACGCAGCGCTTTGCAGGGTCTGCGATCTATTGTAATCTCGTAAATCCTAGCCTATTGTTTATCCACTCACTTGCTTTGATTTTTGCGATAGACTCTATGTCTACGTAAAATAAGAGAGATGACATGTAACAAAAGCTACATGAAGCAAGTCAGTGGTTATTAATATTAATAAAATGTACGTTATATTAATGTATTACCTACGTATTTTTTTTGACGACTATACGAGTAATTTAATGTCATATAGATTAATGTAACACATAATTTATTTTGTAAAATAAATCAATCAAAATCTATTAGGAAGGCTGTTTGTCAATTTGAACCTAGTTATCAAAATATACCTAGTGACTAACTTAGTTTGCTCAATCGCTAACGCTCAAAAGACTCTCTCTCGTTCTCTCTCTGTTACTCTTGTACAGTCGCCATCAAATATAACACGCCTCTATAGTTATGGCAATAAAAGCGTGTTTAGATATCTTGGCTACGCACCTTGGGCCCTCCTTACTCACGTGCGAATCGTGTCTCGAAGTCGCGAACGCGACTATCGAATCTGCGAAGTCGCAGCTTCGCGCATGTGTGAGGAGGACCCTTATCATGTTATGAAAGTTTCCCCATACCAACTTTAGCCATTTCAAGCCGACAAATCATCAAAAGCTTATTGATACTGTAAACTCCACACATCATACCTAATTTCGTTTTTTTTAATTCAGTATCAACGCGGCTCTGCTATTGCCTTACGCAATCGGCTACGTTACACTGAACTCCTCGGATCCTTTAGACCCGCCGCTGCTATACCCTGGCTACTTCGAAGACCCCAGGGACCTGGTCATGCTTAGGGACGCAGCCAGATACGTTCAGAGAATCTTTAACACCACGGTAAGTTCAGTAAACAAATGTCGTAAAATACTTCGTTTGCTCCTAGTTTGACAAATCGTACCTAGGTACCTAAGTACTGTAGATCAATTGATATCACGTTTTGGGAAAAGTGATAGTAATTTGGAACAATTCGCACACCCAAAACAAGACTACTTTAAGTCAGCAGGAAATTACTTTGATGATGCAATTAACTATTTACAATAATAACACAGAGTTGTTATGAGGGTACGAATGAAGTAGGGGTAGGAAGGTACACTAGGTACCTACATACTTTTCTGGGAAATAAACAATATTATGATTAGTCTGATTGATTCATTTATATGAAATATTGGATTGGGTTGTTCTATTACTTTAATCCGATATTGTGTCAATCAAACAAAGAATATAAAGATAAAGCGTCTAAATTCTGGATACGCCAGGGTCGTTAGGGCTGGAACTAAGAAACTGTTACATAAAAATACTTGTGGACATTTGTCCACTATTTTCTACATACTGTCCCGACTCGAAGCCAGACTGGCTAAGTGGCCACAAAATGGGAGAAATAATCCAAATCTGCCTTCGAAACGGGAATCCTATAGCCAGATTTAACAACTAGCTTGAAAAACATAGATACCTACGAACACAAATCTCATAATTATATACCATAGATCAAGCAAACGTATCTACTTAGCGTGTCAAATGAACTCAGTAAATTCTACTGAGTTGTCCGTCTTTAATCGCAGCTTGCTTTAAGCTTCGGACGTCAAATTTTGTAAGTTGAAGTGAAAAACATTAATAATGCCTCCTTAAGTAATATTAATTGCAACAACACAAAAAATATGAATACTGAAGGGCCTGAGACATATTTAAAATCATAGGCAAGTAACAACTTCAGTACAAAATCTGACAAGCTCGGCCGACATACAAATGAATGAACTTGTTTCTTCTATCCAAATCTAATTCTGTGCCTACGAAGCTAGCTAGAAAACGGAAATGCTGAATTCTCATCTCGAGTAAACTTTACTAACCTTTCACAGACCCTTAAAAAATTCGGCATCGAACTAGACAGCCGCTACACCGCCAAGTGCAGCTCCAAGGCTTGGTCGCCCAAGTGGGTGGAATGTATGGCGCGCGTCCACACCGACCCACAGAACCACCAGCTTGGCACCGCTGCTATCGGGACCGTGGTGGACACGCAACTCCGAGTCAAGCAGGTCACAGGTACGTCACTATCATCATCAGCCTATGATAGTCCACTGCTGGACGTAGGCCTCTCCTATTAACTATGCGTATAGACGCATTAGGAGGTAAATGCCCATAATCGCCACGCTGGGCAAGCGGATTGGCGCTCGCAGTAATGTGTCCACTATGATGACGCTGCTGCCCATCATCAATCTTTTATCAAATGATGGTCAGTGACACTTCGATCCCTTACAGAGACACAGAGTCGACACTCTTACGACACCCGCAGGAGGAGCTGGGGTGGTGACAAATGTATTCTTAATGCCGTCACCACACGGCCAAAGCATACGACTCAATAAAGACGTTCAAAGTGCCATAATATGGCACTTTGAACGTGAAAACCTCGACATGAAAGGCATAAGGTCGGATTTAGCAATTTCTCTGACTTGTAAGTGTAACTTTATGCTTTTGAGACAAGGTCGAATTTAGATATATCTCATACCCACAGAACCGACCTTATGCCTCTCAGGTCTCAGGTCAGGTCAGGCTCAAGATATGTTATATCTTATTTATTTTCCACACTTACAACTATCCTTCCAGGTATTTATTAAACCTAAGACAATAGTGTAACTATTATTAATGAACATTTTTCATCAGGTCTACGTGTGATCGACGCATCAGTAATGCCGACTCAAGTAACCGGCAACCCGCAAGGACCCGTAATGATGGTCGCTGAGCGTGGAGCAGACTTCATCAAGAAGAACTGGGAACAGAACCAGTGGGCTCGGACCTCTAAACCTATTGTGTCACCCACGCACCCTATTTTTTTAAACAAGGAACTTTTTAAGCCACTAGTCGCACTGTTTTCGGAAAAGCAACGATAAATTTAGGTGTGAATTTTTGTAAATAAATAATTAATCTGTGATTGGTATTTATATTTTAAACATTCTAAGATATTTGCAATTACTAATATCTGCAAATATCTTAGAATGATGAATTTAAGAACTTGACAAAAAACGACTGAGTCGAGCGAAGAGTAGGTATACCATGGATTTCGAATTCAAATTATGAATTAATTTGAGTTTGAGTACAAATCTTTATTAACATACCTGGGACAACTCGGGGCATTTATACGAAAGTGATGTAGCAAAATATTTTATCGACTAAAAATATATCGATGTTACTGTGAATGGCAACATCAAAATGTTATTCGGCATAAATAAATAATAGTAATATTCGCGAGGGCGGGCATGTTTCTTAGGCGGCATGATTATTTTCGATTTCGGAACAAACGTAATGAAATATCACCACGTATATTCTAAGATATGAAAGGTAGTGACAGTAAATTGTCATATTGATCAAAATGACATCTGCATACTTTTAAGTCACAGATAAAATATAGGGAAGATTCCGTGTATTAAGACATACCTGAACAAACTATTGTCATCCTTTACCATCTCAGTATGTATTCCATAAGGAAAAAGAGACAAACAAGGTAGTTCTACTCGGTCGTGAATTATATCACCGACTCCATTTTCTTAATTTTTCTTGAACAATGCTACCAACCTGACTAGATAAAATGTCATTACTATTAGTGTTGTCCAGTCTTCATCGTATGCTTTTATCGGCAATACTAATATTTTTACCAAATTAGGTAGAGATGAACAGTGCGAATAAACCTTATTTCCTACCCAGAATCACGATCTTCTGCGATCCTTAATATGTCATGATTTCTAAATCTACACTTTAGGATAAAAATAAAATCACAAAATTAATGAAATATTTTCTTTAATTAAAATGTCAAATGTCATAAGAAGTGTTCTGTCTAAAACGTATGCCACTAGTTGGCGCCACTTAGCGGTAAGGTCCCGCTAAGAAACACAATTACCTAGCCTCAAAGAACAACTAACTAGAAGAAGGTCATTTTATTTTTTTACATAATTTTATTAACTTGTACAAATCATTTAAACACGAAACTATAGGCGCTCTGAGAATTTAGACAAGTTTCTGGACCTGACGCCTCAGTGCTGCCGCCCTGATGAACGGCATTTCAGAAAACCCTCATTATAACATGTTTTACGGAACTTATCATCCCTTAAAGCATACCTAACAATTTTCGTATGATGGCTTCTTTATAATTAATCAGTCTACACAAGTATCACATGAGTGTCATTATTAAACTAAACTTACTTTACTTTCTGGTTGACATGACATTGGATGATTACCAAATATGGTGGGTACTACGTCAGAATGTAATCACTTATGGGTACGCCCTTGCCTGAAACAACAGCTTAAAAATGTGCGGAGCATATTTTTGAATACTTTTTAGGGCACCAGTCGTCTGCCTTTTTGATATTTTTGACCCATATTAGCCTTTGTTCAGTGTCCTGTGGAAACCTGTTGGAAATTAAAAACATCGATTCATTTTCTGAGTTGGCTATCAATAGATTTATCGATATCACGATCGATCGCTTAAGTACAACACTATGCAATACAAATATTTGAATCCCACTATTTATAATTACATTACGAATGCAAATACGAATGGTTAATTCACAAAGCTACACACATGTATCCGGCAACAAATATTGAATAAGATTTTCAGTTACTTTTACCTTAATAAGGTTCGAAATTTTAAAATTCAAGTCAAAACTAAATTACCGGTGAAACGTAATGTCTTTATTTTGTTCATTCAGGTAACCCTGGCGGTTTTTACACCATGGAACCACACAAGTCATCACTTTTATCACATTCCGTGCACTTATCGAACAGAAATATACATGAAAAGCTTTATTTTAATCACTTTTACTATTTGCGGTTTAGGTGCACTAGTATAGCCAAACAAAGATCGTTGACAGGCATTGCTGGCGTCACCCACAGATATAATAGACTCGGTCTATTAAATTAATAAGTCTATGTTTTAAGTACTATCTGAAGAGGCCCAATATCAGATATGACATCGAACCTCTGTACTGTAATCGAGAATGTTCAATGAGCACATCTTTTATTATAATAATATCGACATCTTTTTAATCGATATCAAATCCCTATAACTTGCCCCCAGTTATCCCAGGTCTGTTTATTAAACACAGACGAAGGGTTGAGAGTAGCGACCCGTGCCCTTGCGCAAGTTTGGCAAATAGGCCAACCCGCTACCTATACACCGTGTTTTTTTTAATTCCGTTAAATTTAACAGGCTGCTTGGTACGTTAATTGGAGCTACTTGGTATACAGGGTGGAAAAAGATTTTGGGTCAGTGAGGGCAGCTAACAGATACGGTGTAGCTACGCGAAAATGGTCTTAGAAGACCTTCCCTCGATTTTAAATTGATGAAGAATGGCGTTTACAGATTTTGAAAAAAACATACAGGGTGCGAGAAAATGGTAATTTTTGACAAACTTTTTTTTTATGCCAATCGATCCTGTTTCTGTTCAGGATCAAAAGCTTGTATGGGACCAAAAACATTTTTTCGGCTAGAAAAGCCACAAATCGAGATTTAAAGTTCTCATACAAATTGTATGAAAATTAAAAATTATTTTATTCACGTTATTTTCATTACTATCCAGTACCAATTGTTCCCTACGGGTCAACTTATGGCAATGTACAAAAATGCCAAAATTTCAAAAAAACTGTTTTCATACATTTACTATGGAAAAAAAGTGAAACCTTAATTACGTTATCTGTCACGACAATTAGTTGTCCTATGCTAAATGACAATAATACTGTATGAAAACATTAGCAACATTAATTAGCGTGACAGATAATGTAATTAAAGTTTAAATTTTTTCCCATAGTAAATGTATGAAGACAGTTTTTTTTAATTATTGTTTTTTTTTTACGTTGCCGTATGTTCACCTCTAGGAAACTATTGGTACTGGATAAGAATGGAATCGATTGGCATAAAAAAATTAAGCGTGAAAAAAATATTTTTTAATTTTCATACAATATGTACGGGAATTTTAAATCTCGATTTGCGGCTTTTCTAGCCGAAAAATTTTTTTTGGTCCCATACAAGCTTTTGATACTGAACAGAAACAGGATCGATTGGCATCAAAAAAAGAGTTTGTCAAAAATGACCATTTTCTCGCACCCTGTATACTTTTTCCAAAATCTGAAAACACCAATCTTCTTTAATTGGAAATCGAGGGAAGGTCTTCTAAGACCATTTTCGCGTAGCTACACCGGATCTGTTAGCTGCCCTCACTGACCCAAAATCTTTTTCCACCCTGTATATAGCTTATAGACGAACCTGAAAAAAAATTTTTTTTTTCGTTTTCATACATAATAGTGTGAGATAACCCTAAGAATAACACAAAAGTTAATTTCAGGTGACTGACAGCACATGTCAAAATAAGTAGCATTATGATATAATAAAGGTTGCAATACACTTGTTCAGTCATTAAACTTATTTTTTTAATAAATCAATAACAGAAAAAGTTAAGATAATAGTTTCCTAGAGATATTGATTATATTTGACCTAAATAAGCTTCCCTTTAATTTAACGGAAATCAATAAAAACACGGTGTATAAAATCAGAAATAATTTTCTCGTAAAGTATTTTACCTCCTACATGTTCCTCAACAGAATACGAAATTAATGAACAGATACCTGATCAGTATTTTTGTTATACCGTGTCAAAATTGGTACTTATTCTAAATCTACCCACTTGACGTCATGCCAGTACAAAATTAGGTTTTAGCGTAAATTAAATTGACCTAATTAAAGACTCGACGAGGCGCTAATGAATCACGATGGAAAAATAGTAAACAAGCTCAAAACTTGTTGTAAACAGGCAAAAAACATATGAACCCAGCCGAACCTTTTTTTGCGCTATAGGTGGCAAACGAACAGACGAATCGCCTGATGGAAAGCAATCGACAACGTTTCAAAATTTTCGATGTCCCTAAATCGAAAACCATTTCGAGATATACACATGTAGATCACAAAGATATATTTTTTAATTTTTTTTTCGACATAAGTATTGTTAAAAATCTTAAAAATAGTTTATAGGGGAAGTGACGTCACATAGCTGATTCAGAGCTGCCATAATAACCAAAAAATCTTGTTTTTGGAATGTCACTTGTGTTTGGCAGTGACATTTGACACTTGTTACCGTTTTTCGTCGTTTTTAAACGGTTTTTATTAACTTCACCGCGTATCAACTGTCGTCGATGCTTCAAATCTTGTGATCGATTTTACGACCACTTCTACTGCACCGAAATCAATAAAATTTGGAACTCTTATCAAGTCCCCATGACAATGCAATATTATAATATTTGTATCCTTGTATCCTCAAAGCCTGATGCTGCAGACGTACTGCTTACCTTAACCGAGAGTGTTAGACATGTGAAAATGAAAGTATAGCATGTTTGGCATAATCAAATACTAACAGCCTGATCTTGACTTCCAACTCCTCACTCCTGATGCTGCAGTACTGCCTACAAAAACCGCAAGGTTTATCTTTTATCGTTATCTTGATTTTAAAGAAGTTCTTTAGATATTAAGTAAAAACATGCGAATTTAATACTAACATCCAACTCCTCAAATCTGATACTCCAGTGTTACTGCCTGCCACAACCACCAGGTTTAGCGATATGTAGATTTTGCAGTACTGCTTTAGATATTTGGTAGAAATATACGGATTTAATTATCATCATCATCATATCAGCTGAAAGACGTTCACTGGTGAATATAGCCCCCCCCCCCCCCGCCCCAAAGATTGTCACAAGGACCGGCCCTGTGCCACCCGCATCCAGCGACGTTCACCAGGTCACGAGTCCACCTTGTGGGGGGCCTACCCACGCTGCGCCTTCCGGTACGTGACCGCCACTCGAGAACCTTACCGCCCCAACGGCCATCGGTTCCACGCAATCCACGCGCGACGAGCCCCGCCCACTTCAGTTTAGCGATTCGAAGAGCTATATCGGTTACTTTGGTTCTGCTGCGCATGGTCTCATTTGTAATCCGATCTCGCAGAGAGACTCTTAGCATAGAATTGCCCTTTGGGTGACTTTGAGCCTTCTTATGAGGCCCATTGTAAGCGACCACGGTTTAGTACCGTATGTCATTGCTGCGGCCCTCCGGCTGATAGACTCATAGGGTGACAGCGTGAGTGATTCGCGTAGGGCGAGCCGTCGCGCCTGCGGCCCTCCAGCTGATAGTGACAGCGTGAGTGAATCGCGTAGGGCGAGCCGTCAGGCCTGCGCCCCTCCGGCTGATAGACTCACAGCGTGAGTGGTTTGCGTAGGGCGGGCCGTCGGGCCTGCGGCCCTCCAGCTGATAGAGTGACAGCGTGAGTGATTTGCGCAGGGCGAGCCGTCGGGCCTGCGGCCCTCCAGCTGGTAGAGTGACTGTGTGAGTGGTTTGCGTAGGGCAATTCGCCGGTCGGGCCTACGGCCCTCCAGCTGATAGAGTGACAGCGTAAGTGAATCGCGTAGGGCGAGCCGTCGGGCCTGCGGCCCTCCATCTGATAGAGTGACAGTGTGAGTGGATCGTATAGGGAGAGCCGTCGGGCCTGCGGCCCTCCAGCTGATAGAGTGACAGCGTGAGTGAATCGCGAAGGGAGAGCCGTCGGGCCTGCGGCCCTCCAGCTGATAGAGTGACAGCGTGAGTGGTTCGCGTAGGGCGAACCGTCGGGCCTACGGCCCTTCAGCTAATAAAGTGACAGCGTGAGTGGTTCACGTAGGGCGGGCCGTCGGGCCTGCGGCCCTCCAGCTGTTAGAGTGACAGTGTGAGTGGTTCGCGTAGGGCGAGCCGTCGGGCCTGCGGCTCTCCAGCTGATAGAGTGACAGCATGAGTAGTTCGCGTAGGGCGAGCCGTCGGGCCTGCAGCCCTCCAGCTGATAGAGTGACAGCGTGAGTGGTTCGCGTAGGACGAGCCGTCGGGCCTGCGGCCCTCCAGCTGATAGAGTGACAGCGTGAGTGGTTCGTGAAGGGCGGGCCGTCGGGCCTGCGGCCCTCCAGCTGATAGAGTGACAGCGTGAGTGGTTCATGTAGGGCGAGCCGTCGGGCCTGCGGCCCTCCAGCTGATAGAGTGACAGCGTGAGTGAATCGCGTAGGGCGAGCCGTCGGGCCTGCGGCCCTCCATCTGATAGAGTGACAGCGTGAGTGAATCGCGTAGGGCGAGCCGTCGGGCCTGCGGCCGTCCAGCTGATAGAGTGACAGAGTGAGTGGTTCGCGTAGGGCGAGCCGTCGGGCTTGCGGCCCTCTAACTAATAGAGTGACAGCGTAAGTGGTTCGCAAAGGGCGGGCCGTTGGGCCTGCGGCCCTCCAGCTGATAGAGTGACAGCGTGAGTGGTTCACGTAGGGCGACCCGTTGGGCCTGCGGCCCTCCAACTGATAGAGTGACAGCGTGAGTGGTTCGCTTAGGGCGAGCCGTCGGGCCTGCGGCCCTCCATCTGATAGAGTGACAGCGTGAGTGAATTGCGTAGGGTGAGCCGTCGGGCCTGCGGCCCTCCAGCTGATAGAGTGACAGCGTGAGTGAATCGTGTAGGGCTAGCTGTCGGACCTGCGGCCCTCCGGTTGATAGGCTGACAGCGCAGGTGGTTTGCGTAGGACGTGCACTCGGACCTGCGGTCCTCCAGTTGATATACAGAGAGTGTGAGTCTCTCGGATTCACGTAGTGCGTGCCTTAATGCCGTCGGGCCTATGGCCCTCCGGTTGATAGATTGCATGGATTGACCCTTTAGGCCCTCGGTTCCCGTCGGACTTTCCGTCAGACCTGCTGCGGTCCTTCGGTTGGTCGACTCAGAGAATAAGTTTTATAGTCTCAAAATTCGACTTGTATAAAAATTTAAACTTGAAATTCTCAATAAACCAAATTGATTGATATATTCCTTATTGTCAGATCTATGTTATCTAAGGTACTTATTGTATGAATAACACGTCCATATGAGATACTTCGGGCATTCAACCTTACATTAACCACGCCGAGCCTTTGGTTTTTATTTGTCAATCGATATTTTAAATTTAAAAAAATGGTGTCGGATTTCTAAAAATATCTATTCAGCAGGGATTCGCCTCCCGTTACACATAAAATAATGTCCATTACGTTTACATATGTGTCGTGATTCGTGATGAAAGCGCGAGAGTATAAACGCTACTTAGCATGCATAATTGTATTTATTACATATTACAAACAACATCGGTATAGTATCGGAAATTAACTTAAAAATTGCACTAAAAACTTGAAAATAAAATAAGTAAAAAAAGTTTTAAGTTAAACGGTTTTTATTGCACCAAAAACTAGAAAATAAAAATTTGTTATAACTAACCGTAGATGCAACTTTCTGTAGATTACTCACGTGAAACTATCATCACTGTAGTTTTCCCAAGTCGGATGCTGAAAGCCACATTTAGCCTCTATGTCAGTGAATTAAGCGTTACCTAATCGGAAATTTTTACTAAACTAAAATAAAAACGTGGGGCGTTATTATGAAGAAAGAAACATACAAGTTCAAAATATGTAATTTTAGCTTTAATTTTGCAATTAATCATCCATCTGTTCCATCACTTCCACAGAAGTAAATAGCTTTTATCAAGGCCAGAACAAAACTTATTACACTATTGCTGTCTTGATTTATATGTGTGTTCTTAAATAACTATAGTGACTTAATCCCATTTGCTTACGCCCCACGTTTTTATTTTAGTTTAGTAAAAATTGTTTGATATTTGAACCGACGACATTTGAGAATTAGTGCACAATTATTAGCGCTAAATGCGTGAGTTACAGTTTTCCTACTTTGTTACCAATATTCAATTATTGATTGCTTATTCACAATTTGTGGACATTTCTTGAATATGCGAATTAGTAGATAAAATGTTGCAAACAAATAGAACACTTAAACAGCTATTTAACTGTTAACGCCTGGTAACACTGGCACCGGCGTTGACCAATCCAGACGACCGTCGGTAGCGAATCAGAGGGCTCCGTGAGCGCGACAACAGCGCCCAGGTTGCGGGCACTCGACACCACAAGCAGCGCTGCACCGAGACTACAAATTCTCTTTCCTTCTAACCACTGAAGCCGCCGCACGTGTCCTAGACATAAATAAGAACCTATCGATTGTACCTTATCCATAATTAAAATGGTAAACTATTTAAGTAGTTTTACTTAAGAGGCTCCAACATAACTATTTCTGCAAATTACCTAAGTATAGAATATAATATTGTAAAATCGATCTCGTGATTTTTCCGCTTTGTAGCGAAAATGGACCACCCACAGAGAACTCCCCTCGGGAGTTCCACGCGCTCAAAGTGTAACAACAATAGTAACCTAACAAGAAAATGGTAACTCACGCATTTAGCGGTAGAAATTGTGTAAAATCATTTTGAGAAATGCTCTTATGAGCGGAGTCTGCGAATAGTAAAATAATATACTAATAAATAAAACAATGCAACTAGGGAAGTGATAATTTATCATATTTAAGACGAAATAAATACATACATGATTACATAATATCTAGATAAACGCTGGTTAGATAATCGTTAATATTCTCCGAAAATAATTCATAATTTAAAACCATAAGTCGTCTTAACTTAAAATATACTTCATTTTCCAACCAATTTTAATTCTAGGAATGATTACAATATAATACTTTGAACTAATCACATACTAACTCACTTCAAAATCATATAATTGGAAATGCTTTAAATCCGGCCAAACTTACATTAGTGGTCCAAAAACGGAATTATAATTTCAGAAAAATGCGTAACTGACAAAATGCAAAGAACATAAGTACTATATTTTAGCACCGCAGTACCTTTAGAGATTAAATCCATATAAACTTAAAACTTACAATCTAAAACGGTTATGTCTTATAACAATTTTTAGTTTGGCGATATATAAAAATCTAAAAAATATTCTTGGTATCATGATTGAATTCACAAGTTGTCTTCACAATCTTTAAAAATAATGAAAGCATAATTATTTCGTCCAGAAACAATACAGGCATCAACTGATATAATAGTCGTTGAAACTTATTAAGGAAAGTTTGTTGCATTGATGACAGGAGTATCTCTTGGCACAGGCGATGCCAGTTCCAATTCATGTGTCAACAGAAATCGTTAACAATTCAGGAATGTATGGGGTAACAATGACGGACAAAATAAACGTTTCTTCGAGAGAAATCTTATTGTCATCATTATTTACCTTTATTTTAAAACAGAGATAAATAACCCTCTAGATGTTTAAAAAAATGTTTCTCTAGAATCTACAATGAAATATATCTGAACGTACATAGTTGGGATTCATAGGTATAGTCGCTTATAAATATCTGAAGACGCTTTTATAGTTATTATGGCAATGAAGGCGTGTTCAGATATTTTTAACGCTTCAAACGCTACGATATATCTGATGGTGACTGTACTTATGAAACCCAACTAGATACGTTCAGATATAAACATTTTTTTCCGACGAATTCAGTAATCCGAAAACGAAATTAACCATAAATCGTCGGCTGACAAGCAAAACTCACTATAAAAACTGTCACTACTCTTAGCAACCTTTTATGTCAGTATTGAATCAGAACTGAGATACGATCTCTATTTCAAGTAGGTATTTGTTACTTAGTGAGTTTTGGTTGTCAACCGACGATATTCTAATCTAATCTTATTAAGGTGCATTTAGTCCAAACGAGCATTAGCTCATTCTATGAAATCAACGAATTTCGACAAATCACCTTTTGTGTACCGAACGAATTTCGTGGTGGGGGATAGAATGAGTGAATGCTAGTTTGGCCTAAATGCACCTTTATGTTATGCGCATTCTACAGAATTGAATAGGAATTCGATTCGAATCCTAATTATCACAAATTTCATTTCAGAGACACAAAAATTAACCATCAACAACTAAACGGACACTTCATAAAATTCTCAGTTTAACACTTTCACTGCCAGATCAAAAACCTAGGTTATTGCTGCACGCCAACCTGTTGTACAATGTACGCTACTTCAATTCCAAGAACGCCACTAAGGAGTCCTCGATAACTATTCACACGCCACACGACTCCCCAGGGGAGTTATTCACTATACAATTAACGCCAGCTGGCATGCAGGAATAGCCTTTGTTTTTGTCCTGGCACTGCATATAGTATAATGAACTCCCCTACGGAGTCGGCGGCGTGTGAACAAAATTACCGATAACTCCCCAGTGGCGCTCTTAGCACTGAATGTGTTAAACAACTTGTGATTTCAACCCCCGTCTCCCGGACTTACTGCTCGTCTTTGTCCTTAGCGCCGTGTTTGAGTATACGCGTGAACTCTACATAGTCGAAGAGCCCGTCACGAATAGGGGCCTCCCGCAGCATTTCGTCGACATCGTCGTCGGTGAAACGGTCGCCCATCGTAGTCAGTAGCTCGCGGAGGCGTTCTTCGTTTATTACGCCGTTGTTTTCTTCATCGAAGCAGCTGGATGGGATTAAATTAATATACTGGGTGTTACATTTAGTCGTGATACAAATTGTGAAAAACCTGTAAAGATGGTCTTTCTGAACAAGGTTTCCTATGGGACCTATATGAAAGTCGCGAAAAAAAATTACAGTTTTCATACAGATCGGTACAAAAATGTATACATATTAATGAACTCGAACTGTACTAGTCTTAAAAAAAATAAAGATTTTTCATATGGGTCCCGAAGGAAACCTTGTTCAGAAAGACCATCTTAACAGGTTTTTCACAGTTTTGTATCACGACTAATGTAACACCCGGTAGAGAGTGATTGAGAAAGTAGTGGTAAGTAATGTTTAGCGTTGTAAGACCCACCATAGTGATTTTTCCTATTTTTAATTTAAACCATATTCTATACGTAAACTGGTAAGAATTTCGTCTGTTTCAGAAAGCAATTAAACAATAGTAGATTGTGTCACAAGGGATCAAAATGGTATATTTCCGGCGTGGGAGTATATTGAATCCTGAATGGAGCGACGGATTCCACAATGGAGCGACGGATTCTAAAGTGGAATCCTGAGCGTAATGAATAAAGTGGAATTCAAGCGTTAACGCCCAAGACGAAATAATTTTAATACCGTGTGACACATACTGCTTTTCACACCGCCCCTGAGAAAAATAAAAGATATATCACACATTTAATATTTATGCAAATAATCGATTCTGAAGAAATTTTTATCAATTATGATATGAACATACTGTTTATTTTCATATTTCATTCTAATTTTTCAATACAGTTGTTCAAAAAATGTGTTTTTCTTGGCTGTTTTGCGTGCGAAAAGTTAGTTTTTGCGAACTAGTGCTTTTTACTTTTCCAATCTTTTTAATTGAAGTAGTGTTCCATCACGACTGTATACTAAAAAGTTTTAAGGTATTTCGCTTTACCAAGACGTAATAAAACTAAAAACCTACTGCTAATGCAAGACGATTAAAAATATTGATATTTCATATTTTATTCTTATCCTTCTTATTTTCTTATTCCTCATCATCATATATTTTTTTGAAATATTGAATATATTGAAAAACATTTGTGTTTGTTTTTGTTTTTATACAATTTAAATATTTATATACACAGATAATCGAACAAGGTGTTACGAAGGTTATTAAAAGTGAATATTTGTAGATTTAACTTGTTTCTTACTTGTAAATTATGTATTATCAAATAAAAACGTTTGAGTTGGCTGAATAGCAAAATCTATAACCCCTTAAATTATGAATGCAAGTTTTAGAGCTAAAAAAACGCCTTTTGTCCGTCAAAAATGTTCATTGTCAAGGTATTTTGTTTATCATCTTTTAATTTTTTCGCAACTGTATTGAAAAACGTCGTTCGATGCACGCGCGGAAATGTCATTACTTCACGAGTCCCAAGTTATCTTGCCACGAGCCTAGCATCGAAATGTACTATTTTAGGCTGGCAATAGAAAGTCCTTGAACAGAAAAGTGCCACTTTGATCCCTCTTCCTGGGAAGAAAAGGCGAATAGGTGGTGGTGTGAAAAAGAAATTCTACTTTAACTGGTTCACGAATGATGCAAATAGTTATAAATATAATTTGTGTTAAGAGTTGTTTTACAATGTACTTAGTCAGTGTGAATGTGCCTCCAAGGCTCGGAACCGGTTTTTTTCAAGAACCTCGAAATAGCCCAATATTTAAAATGTTTTATATTCTTTATGTAGTACTCAAAATTTAATGAAATTACCAAAGTCGTATTTTTAAATTACTCCATTAACAAAGAATTAATATACCGAAGAACAAAAAAGAACGAAATTCGAACCATTCTTTTGTATGGAGTAAAAACCGGTATCCGAGCCCTGTGTGCCTCGCCCCAAAACCGGCTGTTAGGAAGTTTACCGGAACCAGCTCATCACTACAACTAACACAGATACTTACCCGAAAGCGTTCTTGATGACATCCTCAGGATCGGTGCCCTGCAGACGCTCACCAAACAATGTCAAGAACATGGTGAAATTGATGGGTCCTGGGGCCTCATTCATCATGCCTTCCAAGTAGTCTTCAGTTGGGTTCTTACCTGAGAAAAAAACAATTGAATACTTTTTATACTCTACTAGCCTCTTGAATTACTCTAACTATTAAAAAGAATCTCATCATAATCCGTTGCGTAGTTTTAAAGATTTAAGCGTACAAAGGGACAGGGACAGAAAAAGTGACTTTATGTTATATAGGTGAAAAACTTAAGAAAATCACCTGTTGTATGTGTGAGTAATGTGTTCGAATAGGCGTTTGTTTTGTTTGTGTACTAATTTTAAACATGTGTTCTCTATTCGAACACGTGATTCACACATACAATAGGTGACTTTCTTAAGTTATTCACCTATACTATGTAGTGATTGTTCGGTGCATGGTGTGAAGAACTTGATAATTCAAGATGAAAGGTACACGAAATTTGAACTTGAATTTGGAAATGAAAAGAAATTTGAATCTGTTTTTTGAAAAAAATATCTCGTTATCAGGTTCTTCATGCCATGCACCAAGTTAATGATTTTGCTATTGTATTTGTACTCCTGTTATGTAATGCTGGAATGTTAAGACATCCTGCCAGATAAGATAACTATGCTAATGAGTAACTAATGATGTAGCTGACACTGTAGAGCAGGTTTATAATGGCCTTGTAAAGCCCAATGTAATAAGCATAATATAATATATGGAAAGAATAACAAAATTAGCAATATTTTTTTTATAAGCACTGCAACTGTTAGGTTTTTTTTTAAATAATTACTTGGAGAAGGGTAGCCCAAGATCGACAACAGTGGAAAGCACTGGAAGCCTTTGCCAAGAGGCACACAGTCTTATGAGACATACTATAACTGTTATGCAGAATCAAGAAGCTATGATGATGATGATGAAGCAATCAGCAGGCAGTAACAGCAACAGATAAATTCAATGATTTTGCCAAATTCCTTGCAGCTGCATATGGAGCAGTCACTCTTCTTTTTGTTATTATTTTGTCACATCACCCAGGGGACAATAGTTGAATAGTTATAGTTTGCTATAAGAAAGTATCCTGCAAGTTCTATTATCATGATTAGTGAGTCACCTCAAGGGCCACATATTATCAAACCGCGATTAGAATGGGATTTGAAAGTACTGTTGTCACGACAGTGTGTAAGTCAATCTAGGATATATTCATAGTTAAATCAATATATTTGTAGTATAAGTTCAGAGATACAATAGATTAATTAATCACTTGCAAGTGCGACATCTATAAACAACTTTTTTCTTGATAAATATTGTGTCATTTGTTGTGTCAACAGTACTTTCGAATCCCTTTCTGATTCTGGTTTGATAATAACTGTCAACAAATTCAAAGTTTAGTACATTTTAATGCTTTTAAACTGTGATTTTATGGGTGACCCGGAAGAATGTAACCATAGCAATAAGTAACATAAAAAAAGTGATTAACCAACATAACAACACAATTTTATTCTTACCAAGAGAAGCGAGCATATCATGCAGGTCATCTTTGTCAACAAATCCATCCCGGTTCTGATCAATCATGTTGAAGGCCTCCTTGAACTCTGCGATCTGCGCTTGATCAAACATGGCAAACACATTGGAGGTGGCACGCTGGGCACGCTTCTTGTTGGTGCCACGGCGGCCGGCAGTCTTGCGGGAGGACATTCTGATAATCTGGGAATATAGAAGAATTACTTAATAAAAAATATTCACAATTTCAACTACAGTTAGTTTAAGCCCTTGTATGCCTTGAAGTGTGTCCGTGTATGGGAAAACTATTAGAAAAAAATATTCCCCTTACATGAGACATTAATTCTAAATAGGGTAAATGTAAGGTTTTTTCTGAGAGTGTACAGAATTGTACAATTGTAGAATGTGTTATGACAAGGAGTATTCAAAACATCATACATACCAATATCAAAGAACAAGGACTAAAGATTATGTCATACTATCCAGAGAATACATAAACACAGAAGGAAAGTTTTCAATTAATGTGTGATATTTGTTATAAATATAAAACCATGAAGCTCTTGTAAAAGTTACTAAAAGCTAATTGCTGACAGATGTTGATTAAAAACAAAGTAAAATGAACAACTGATTGTCTGAATATGTAATGCCATAATATAACATCAGCCTACACACGAACTTCTTGCAGCCTGAGTGGAATTTTGTATGAATTCTTACAGTTGTTGGAAGAAATAAAACTACTTCTTCGTGTGATGATTACCTGCGATGCTTAAACGGATACGTGCGACGCAGGACACGAGCAGCCGAGACAATGAGAGTAGATACTGGACAAACACCGCACAATGCACGTTAACGAGTTTATAAATAAAATTTAATGAAGCCCACACCGTGTCACTCACCTATCGTCACCTCAAATAACGAGAAAGTGACTCATGCAAGGAATATTGCACAGACTTCGCGTTCACACTAAAAATGTAGGCCACACAGTGTCAAATACGGCTAAAATCAAGGATGACCATACATGGAGGTGTGTTTCAATAGAGCCCATCTGGTTCTAATGTGACCTTATAAACAAGTAAAAATAATAGATATACTTACAAGATGTGTTATTTACACTTAAATAAGAATAAACAGCCGTTTTTAACGGAAATAAAGCAGGAAAACAAAATTTTGATGAACCAAGCAAAGTGACTAATCACTTAATGTTGCCTGTTTGAAATATGTCACACTGACAGTTCAGTATGTGGCCAAGCTTGGTGTGGACCATGGTGTGGACCATGTGTGGACGATCTCGCTATCCGTAAAGACTTCCATACACGGACGGACATCTTCGGACTGGCGGACTCATTCGTCGTAAATCCGACCGTGTACAAATGACTTATCGTTCAGTTCAGAAACAATGCGTATTTTAACAGCAAAAGGCTACCTTAACGAGTTTACGTAATAAATAAAAAAGATAGTTGTCAAAATTAGACTGATGATCAATTGGCTCAGGAATTAAAATTATGCTGAAATAATTCTTATCCATAATGAATTCTAACTACTTATAGTCTCCTGGAAAGTTCTAAATTGTAACTAAATCTTATCTTTTTTGCTTTATAGGTTAATTTTTTTGTATTTGTTGTAGTTTGTTCTATTTGTTGGTTTAACACAATTGTTTTTACAGATGCTTAGCCAAAATAAAACAAGATTCGTCAAAAACGTTATGAGAACGTTCCACACGTCGTCAGTGGTTTACACTAACCATTATGATGTCCTGGGTGTCACACCAAGGTCCACACAGAGTGATATAAAGTCAGCATATTACAAATTGTCAAAATTATATCATCCAGATAAATCAAGTGTAAGTTGATGAAGGCCATATTTTCTATTTCATACACATACCTACATAAATTTCGTAGTATAACACCACTACTGACTTTGACTTTATGGGTTGAAAGTAACAACTGTAAATAAAGATAATGTTTCATAATTATTCTAGGATGATGCATCAGCCAAAAAATTCAGAGCAATAACGGAAGCATATGAAGTACTAGGAAATGTAAAATTGAAGAAAATGTATGACAAAGGTATGTCTTTGAGGACCAAATTCCCGTACCCCAATGTTACAAGAACAACCTGGGTCGCGTTTTATAAAGTTACAATTTACAATTTCGCTGTTTGCCTCTCTTTCTAGCCAATACGTGCGTGCGTTAGAGAGGCAAACAGCGAAATTGTAAATTGTAACTTTATAAAACGCGACCCTGGGGTTAAAACCACAATACTTTAATTGTATTTAGTATTGTATTTATATAAAATAATAATTGACTTATTCTTTAATCAGTATCACAAAAGTTTAATCCTGCACTAAAGCTTTCTTTTTAGCCCAAATGGTTGACTGGTAGAGATAAGGCATTCTGGCGTTAAGTGCACTATTTATACTCTTTTATATTGTGCAATAAAGTTTAAATAAGGAAATAAATAATAAAACTTTACAAGCATACAATTCTATAAAATTGGCAACTTTTTGTATGGAAATTGAAATAAATTTGTAGAATTATATGCTTGTAATATTTTGTGGGACAGGTCACTGTTATTTATGTCATGGTCACAGTCATTCACATTATTCTTTATCCACTAGAGACCATAAAATAATTGACTAAATTTCTTAAATAACTGCTCATATGATTTTTGTACTATCAGAGAGTATACCAGATAAAATACACTGTTTGCATTGTCACTTTTTTGCCTAAATTATGAAATACATTTTTAACCTCTTGCTAGGTCTACTAACTAGGGAAAGCCCCCATGGTCGACAGGACTACCATCCAGAGCCTGAGCCCACAGACCCAACCCTCAAGTTCTACAAGTCCCATTCGTCAAGACACATGACCCCTACTATGGATGGGAAAGTACCAATTTATGACTTTGACGCTTGGTAAGTCATCAGTTCTTTCCTGCCTGAACATTTTACGCAACTATAAGTTTTCTATGAAGCATGAATTACCTAGTCCTTATCCTCGTAGACCTGTAAAGCTTTTAAATACAAATAATAAAGTGTGTAATATGTTGTTATTGAAAATATTAGAAAATGAAGGCTTTGAAATAGAAGTATAGCTTAGCTTATATTTTAACGATAAACGGGCCGTAATTGCGTAAACTTACGTTTAATATTATATTATCCTAAGTTTACGCTATTAAGACCAGTTTATCGTTAAAATAAAAGCTTTGCTTAGTTTGGGGTCATAATTATTTAAAGTTTTCTAAATGTAGTACATATCCATATCTCATTATGTTCACTTAAAATATAATTTACAAATATATCATTGCAGGTCCAAAAACCATTACGGAGATGTGTTCAAAAAATCACAGTACGAGAAAGAATTGTTAAGAAAACAAAAAGAGAAGCAAATGGATGCAATGCATTCCAATCGCCAAGAAGCAACCATTTATGTTCTATTTGCACTCACCGGTCTGTTTTTTGCTTTAGTACTCCGGGGAAGGACGGAGTATGATGTGGACAGGACACAACATATAAAAAACAGAGAAACAAGTCCTGAAGACAAAGCAGAGTCTACATAGCAAGATATTGTTATGTAGGCTGCTGTCAATATGGGTATGTCACCTAAGACCCTATTTGCATTAAAAATATACTAATATTATAATGCAGTAAAGTTAAATAATAATATACCCATATCTACAGCCAATAGATTCAACTACGAAACACCTTCTATATGTATATGGAATAAATAATTCTAGATAGTTGAAATGTATGTAATCAAAACTGAAATAAAGACCTGTTTGGCAATCTTCAGATAGCAGCAAAATTTGGTATTATATTTTAAAGTAATAAAGGAGTAGATTGGTTTTAAATATGTCAGATCATGTAGTTTCTAACATTCTAATACGCAACAGCAATAGAAAAACCAATGGAAGGTCATTGCTGGCTCTAGATAATGAGATTAATAATTTCTTGCTGACTACATTCAAGACCTTAGACCTAATGTGGCGTCTTGTCAATGTTTTTTTTTTTTAGTGCTCTTTAGTTTTGTCAATGTTTCAATTTTTTAAATATTAAAAGTGCTTTGTATATATTGTACATAATTACCTCACTAGCTGTAATAGGCCTTGTAATAAAACATAAACACTTGTAATTTTTGTTATAATGCCTAAATCTTGTGAGGACATAGATGTAATAAATAATAGAAAATAAAATATTTATTTACAGTTGCTGATTATTTTTTATTGAAATCTTCTCTATTTTAATAAAGGAGACCTATAATTTAAACTAAACTAACTTTTCGTTATAAATTTAATTACATACAACAACTTGTATGGCTATAATGACAGACGAAATTAAAGCTTTAGGCATCTAAACTTATCCACAATACCTTATTTTATTTTTGCTATTTACGCATATGATAATTACTTTGTAAAACTACATTATCTCATAGTTTCTAAAAGTATTATTTCCTGAATAGATCACATATTCACTATGTAAGCACCAACATGAAGTGTACTTTAAAAAATCAGTTTAAAATCGTTGAAATTATCAGTTTTACAATTATTTATTATAAAGAAAATAACTTGCGTCTACAACTAAGGACGATATTTCAAATATTTAATCTGAGTGCTTCAGAAATCAAAAATGATGTCCATACATGCCTGGCATAGGCATGTTAAGAGGCCCCATAGGATATGGCACACTGGGAGCACTCTGTCCGGGTCCATAATTAGGATAAGGTAAATATGGCTTAGAGAATCCATTACCACAGGAATTCCTGTTGCCCGTTCTTATCAGTTCACCCATTTTCTCTGCTTTAAATTTCCTGAGATGCATTTCCTTGCGGATGGGTTCAAAGGCCTCTAGAAACTGTTCCCCATCATACTTTTTCCCTGAAAGATAGTCCTGTGCTATTTCTTCAGATTTCTCTTCAGATTCGGCTGCACTTGTTTGAAGCAGAGCTTGTGTAGTGTCAAGTGAGATTCCAGCTGATTTTGACTCTGAAAATGTAATAGTCATGACATGAAAAACTATAAAGCATTTATAAAGAAGTAATTCATTCTTTCTACTTAGTTTAGTATCAGTAATTTAGCTATCACTTTTTTGTTATCCTAGCAATGTTTATTTCCAAACCTTCCCTCACATTTTTCTGTCTTATGGTTTAGCCTCATTATGAAAAGGAATTATTATGATTAAAATTCAGCTGTATAATAAAAATAAGCATCAGTTTTTAACAATATTTTTATTATTTTTAATACCGATTTTCAAAAAAAAATATTTAGCAATGAATATTAATTTTAAGACAAAGGAAAATTATGAGGATAGGTAGGATAGGTATGAGTTTGAGGTGACCTTGGCTCGATAGCTGTCTAATGTCTTATTGTGTGATAAAAACTCTGATGCATAATAATAAATATTAACACATTGAGCGCCAGGGAACTACTGAGGGGAGCTGTGTGGGAGGTCCATCTTCAATACAAAGCGGAAAAATCACGGGATCGGCAGATCGGCTATGAGCATAGCAATTGTTGGCAAAGAAAGTGTAAACTTACTATACTCTTCTAGCAACTCCTGTATGCGGGTGCAGAGTGCCTCTCCCTCTTCAGAACGCTCCTGCACTGCTGTTTTTAACTCTTGTAGCTGTGGCTCCATTTTCAGGTTAAACTCCGCTAGGGACCTGTTGCTAGCTATTATCATTTCTTTCTCTGTTTCCCAGTCCTTTACCTAAAATACAAAATATTTTTTTGAATCAATGAATACACTTTTTATACATAACATTAGAAATAATTTCTAATCATGAAAGTGTAAACAATCTCGACTTGACACATTTTTTGATTAAAAACAAAAAAAATCAGAAGAAATATGTAATGATTATAAATAACATAACTATGATCATTTATACTCTTTTGCATTCAAAATTAAAACAAACAAAGAAATTTTTTGTCAATAATAAAATGTACAATAAAAATGAATGAATAAATGAGTAGATGAAAAAGACATATAGCTGCTTTGCAACAGAACTATGATAACTCTGATTATATTTTTAGACATCACAGTTTTGTCACAAGGCAGCAAATTTGTCAATATTTCATTAAATTGTATTGACATAGGATACAATTGAATATAATTAAGTATCAGACAGTGATATTACAAGTATTGCAGTCTTCATTAAACAGTGATCATTGTTGAAAAGATAAAGTCTGCATTTATCCCTATTCGATAAACTTATCTCAGTAATCTAATTTGGGAGTATTACACAAATGTAATCTAAGTTCTTAAATAAGCATAAATCATTATGCTTGACCTCAATTATCAGTTGCGAAAGAGTTATTCTCTCGGGCACTAGCTACTTAGAAAAACAATCGCTGACTCATCAAGGAAGTAACTGTCAAAACAATTTGTATAAATTAATACCTATGTTCTACATAAGTTATTATTACCTGTTTTACATCTTTAAGCACTGAGTCAAATTTAGAGTCGTCGTTTAATATTTCTTTCAATTCATCAGAATTGAGATGAGACAACAAGCCCATTGCCGATGTGTAATCTGGTTGAATCATTTTTGCTTGTTTTTCGATGACTATCCAGTAAGCAAACCAGTCTTTAATGTACACTGTTATTTAATTTACGGAAACGTTGTATAGCTGATGTAATTATACACATAACTAATATGATATTAAAATGGAATTAAATAATATATTTTTGTCCCTTGTTCTTCCCTTTGTGTCAAATGATTTGACAGTAGCTACTGTCAGCGAGCTGTCAACATTTTGTAATTATGTTGGACAGACTTAAAAAAATATGGTCGTGTGCTTCACGCTAACTTTACACGCCAGGATTTGTTGTTTTTCGTGACGTTCGTCGAC
This sequence comes from Thaumatotibia leucotreta, assembly GCA_025490895.1. NCBI lineage: Eukaryota > Metazoa > Arthropoda > Insecta > Lepidoptera > Tortricidae > Thaumatotibia > Thaumatotibia leucotreta. The sequence continues at coordinate 92,229 of JALPQI010000263.1, forward strand.
CGAAAGCAGTGCTGCCACAATGATGTAACTGTCTGCTGTATTGTATCTGTTCAGGTTCAGTGTTCTGTCAAACTGACGTGTAAATACGCAAATGTCGCGAAAGCAATGTAATATTATTAATATTAAAATGTATCGAATAGAATTATTATAGATGTTCAAATTAGAGCTATCCTCATGATACTCAGTACTTTATAGCATACGGTATTTACTTCGAACAAAGGCTTCCTACATTCTAGTCAGAAATGTTCCTGTTGGGCTCAAGTTTAGGTTTTGATAGTTTAGATGATTTTGATGGTTTTTACGTACAATTTTTGGCTGAAACTGTATTATATCTCAGGAACTTTGCTTTGTATATAAGTTTGTGGGTTTTGGGGTATCTAGTGGTGTGTTGTGTGGTGTATCGGCGTTACGCGAGGCGGCTGCCAACGCGATCCCGAGGAGCTTTGCGAGCGAAACGAGTATTGCTTGTAGTTGCACATCCTGATGATGAGTGCATGTTTTTTGGCCCTACGATATTTAGATTGTGCGAACAAGGCGCAGACGTGTACTTGCTCTGTCTTTCTAATGGTAATTAATAATATAGCAATATATTATGTGTCAGTGCAAAAGGAAAGGTACCTTTTCTCGACTCTTTTAAAGAAACCTTATGTGTTCTGTAATAATTCCATTTTAGACGCCGTGACAAGCTGCCTTTCCTTTTGCACTGGAACATAGCCTTTATTTCAGACATTACAATATTTAATAATATATAATAATATAATATAATATTTTAGCCTATATAATGTCCCACTGCTGGGCACAGGCCTCCTCTCATATATGAGAGGTATTGGGCTATAGTCCCCATGCTGGCCCTAAGCGGGTTGGGAACTTCACATGCACCTTTGAATTTCTTCGTGGATGTATGCAGTATTATTATTTTATTATATTATATTATTATTATTTTCTGTTTTGTTAATTGTGTCTGTGTGCCCTTGTTGACAAAGGCCTCTCCCAACTCTTTCCATTTTTCTCTGTACAATGCTAGTGTTGTCCATATTACCTCTCCTTCTTTATTTCATTTTCTTTTTTGACATTTGTAAACTAGAATATCATTGTTTTTGAACATTTGTCAGTCTTCCCATTATGGTAATTACGTAGCTAGTAATACAATGAATACACTGACTTTATGATTGTTTAAAACTACAGCATTGATAAGCTGTGTAATGCTTTAATTTTATTATTTCAGGGAACCATGAGGGCAAAGGAAATGTACGTCGCAAAGAGCTATGGCTTGCATGTGCAGAGCTTGGCGTACCTGATCGTAACATATGTCTTGTCACAGACACTCGCCTCCCTGATGACCCAAAGGCGCAGTGGCCAGTGGCCGTCATTGCCAAGCTAATAGAACACCAATTGGAAGCTTTGGATATAGACACTCTAGTCTCGTTTGATAGGGGTGGGGTATCCTCGCACCCAAATCATTCAGCAGTATTCTATGCAATTGCTTACATGTTTGTTGAGAAACTTATGCCTGCAAGTAAGTTTTGTCATCAATTGTGAACATTTTTCGTAGAACTTTTGATCCTACATAGTCTCCTGCCAAGTACTATTAAAAGGTCTGAAATAAAATAAATTCTATTCTATTAATTCAAAATTCACTGGCAAATTTTATTGTCTGGGCGGCAGGAGGATAGTCATTTGGCAGGTCCACACTGTCAGTTGTTTTGTGTGGACCAACTATTACCATTAGGATAGAGTACACTTTGTAGATTAAATTTTGATATCCAGTGTACATGAGTTTTTTTTTCTTTTGCAGGGTGCACAGTATACACATTAGACACTGTAAATATATTAAGAAAATACTGGGGCTTCTTAGATCTTCCACTGAGCTTTGTTTTGTCTTCCAAAAGGTAAGGAAATCAATTAATCTTTTAACATAATATCCAGCGCATTTTGCCACAGGTGATCAAAAACAAAGGGAACTTCGAAAAATCTAGTATAGGTGAAAAACTTAATAAAGTCACCTGTTGTATGTGTGAGTGACGTGTTCGAATAGGCATTTGTTTTGTTTGTGTTACTAATTTCAAATATGTGTTCTCTATTCGAATACGTCACTCACACGTACAACAGGTGACTTTCTTAAGTTTTTCACCTATACAAGGTGGAATTCGACGAGGGACCTTTACGGAAATGGGAGATAGTTAAGGCTATACTGAGCAACTTTTACTATGGGACCAACCCCTAAAATCGTAAAAAAAAATATGACTTTCATACATTGTGTGTATACATGCCGTACCTTTTTGTATGGATAAGTTTTTTTTTTATACTATTTCGGGGTTGGTCCCATAGTAAAAGTTGCTCAGTATAGCCTTAACTATCTCCGATTTCCGTAAAGGTCCTTCGTCGAATTCCACCTTGTATATCTGGTCATAACTGTCAACCAATTAGGGTCATTGACGGCTCTAATACTACGTCGAAGTGACGTTATAAATCAAACTGAAAGAAACTACGAACAAATAAAACATGGAAGACGCACGCCATACTAAATTGCCTTTCAAAAACGGTCCTGAATTTTGGTTGACAAGTGTCACCCCCTGTTCAATGCATCACGGCAATGAATTTCAATATCAACCTATAAAAACTGAAACCGTCATTTAAAAATAGTTGTGATTGGTCCATCAAAGTTTTGATTAGCCATATTCAATAAACATTTGTCAAAGATGTTGCGCCGAAATATGCGCGGTGTCACGAATAGCGCTATGTCCTGCCCATCTTGGCACAATTGAACAATTGGTTTTGGGGGCATTTTTAGCTGGCGCTAGACGTCCATGTTATATATGGTCGCAGGAAAGAAATCTCTAGTTTTCATTTCGACATGGTTCTAGAGTAGCCTAGGGTTCCAATTAATAAGTGTAAGTGGGTGAATCACGTTTTTTGCGAGTTATTCTGTCACGTCACCCAGAAGACAAAACTGGCATAGTATAAGTACCTTCAGAAAACTTTACATATCAAATTTTTCATGATATTAAACTGTGTTTTTAAGGATGTCCCAGGAGAACGTAGCCATGGCAACTAGTAACATAAAAATCGTGATTGACCCAAGTACAAGGCTTTCAGGGCATCCAAGCGTTTTAACCGCTGTGACTTCGGTAGCAACATTATTACGCGTTTTCCGTGAACATTTCTCATATATTTTTTTTTTTATATCTTGGTAGTTGACAAGTACGTCTACCAAGATATCCAAAAAAAATTAGTTACCCACGGATAACTCGTAATAATGTTGCCACTGAAATCACGGCGGTTGAAACGCTCGGAGGAATGTCGTCGAACGTCAAATGTTGAATGAATGAATGAATGATGATGAATGATGATGATGCTCCAGGTACTTCCTTCGCTGGACGGAGTCACGGCGAGTCGTCCGCGCGATGAAACAGCACCAATCGCAGATGGTATGGTTCCGCCACCTTTACGTCATGTTCTCCCGGTACATGATCATCAACACGTTACGCAGAATCAGCCTCGCTGACATTGAGCTAGAGTTGGAAGTTGACGATTGAAGATAAAATGCTTTAAGGACTTCCATGCGACTACAAAAACATCAGCCTATCGCAGTCCACTTTTGGACATAGGCCTCCCCAATTACACGCCAGCGTTTTCGATCTTCGGCTGCTCGCGACTCCTGCCAGCCATCCTGCGCAAATCGTCGCTCCACATTGCTTGAAGGCGTTCTACACTACGCTTGCCGAGACGCGGTCTCCACTCAAGAATAGACTACAAAAACGGACCACGACATGCCTCGGGCGATACACACTGAATTGCCTCACGCGGCAATTTCTTCGCAAGGCATTTTTTTCCTCTGGTTTTACTCCTTGCTTGTTTCAATAGCAAGGTGAATTTGCCAATGTCAAAGTGGTTTGTTTATTTTTCCTTTGAGGAGAACGAGTTTCTTTATATTTTTATTTTGGTGACTGGGTGGTATTCAGCAAGGCATTAGGTGTGGGCACAGCTATTGACATTTCGCTACCCCAGTATTGAAACTGAGATTGAATTAGATGCAGATTTTTAGCCAACCGTGCGTGACCATTATTTGATTAAGCTTGCAACTGTACTAATTTTATTATTATTTACCTTAATTTTAAAATTACATTGATATTTCGAAAAACATGTAAATATTAATGCTCCAAGACCTATGTAGTATTATATTTATTTTAGTGAAATGGCTGTGACGTACGGACCGACATGACACGACAATACTTAAGGATTCCTTTCTTGCCATTTTGGTTACGGAACCCTAAATAAATAAAGACTTCCCCCCTTATTCATCAACGTCTCCTAATTTATCAAGCCGCTAAATATTAATAAATAAATAAATATCTTGGGATATCTTACACAAATCGTCCTAGTCCAACGGTAAGCTCAATTAAGGCTTGTCATGTGGGTACTAGGCAACGATATATTATATATAATAGATACATACATATATATACTTATATACATAGACAGCCATGACCAAGGAACAAATATTTGTGATAAATAATTACACAAATAATGCCCTCGCCGGGATTCGAACCCGGAAACCTCCAGCTTCGTAGGCCCCTGCCTACTACTCACTACCAACTAGGCTACGGAGGCTGACAATATTGTATGTCCCTTTTGGTCTTATCAATTTGTCTCTTAGACCGAAAGGGACAAGCAATACTTATCGACAATAGCGACTTGCTAAGTTAAGTTAGGAAACGTTAGTTAGGGGGTTTTTAATTTTAAGTATCATATCAAATAAAAGATCCAGTGCTTTCCATCCTCGGCCTCCAACTAATATTGACCTTAAGATAAAGCTTTATTATGCGAACATCGCCATTATTTCTGGTGTATTTTCCAACAATAATAATATGTTAAATATGCCCAAGTAATCGAATCCACACCATTGTCTTGTGTAATTCGTTGTTTTAATGTGTTAGTTTTGAAGTAAAGGAGAAAATTAAAGTGTGCAATACCTAAGGGTGCGTTTAAACCAGAAGAGCATTCGCTGTTCTAGCGCCCGTTCTACGAAATCAACCAATCACGTTTTGTGTACCGATCGAATTTCGTAGAGTGGGAGGTTAGAACACTTAGAACAGCGAATGCTCTTTTAGTTTAACCGCACCTTAAGAGTACGATGTGATGTTACCGGTGTGAAGTTAGCGGCCAAAGTTAGCAGCCGAAGATAACCCGGCCAAATTAAGGAGTCGAGAATTTTTCAGTGAGAAAATGCTCAAAAAGTCTGCCCAAATGCAACGTTGCCTTGAAATAGTGAACAAAACATGCCAAATATCAAAATTTACTAATTGAAATAAAAAATTAGACCTGGCCGCTAACTTTTCCATTTAGCAGCCGACCGTATTATCTCCTACTAAAACGGCAAGCAAGGGAATTTTACAACATGATTCGAGTAGACAGAGACAGTAGCTTCAAAACGTAATAGAAGCGAAAGTGATACCCGATCCATAACTTAGCGAAAAGGGTAGACCAAGGAAGGACTCTGAAAATTTTGAAGGTTCGTACGAATTTCAACCAATATTAATATGACGGACGGCAAGCAAGAGATTTTTAAGGACAGATTCGTTTAAACAAACCCAAAAGCAGTCCAACGGTGCAGATTTCAAAGTGATACCCGATCTTTTTGATGGGAAACTATCCAGTTGTATTTTAAATGTTTGGTATTTTTAAGCGTCGCGCTGAAGGTTGACTTTCTCTAAATAGAACGGCAAGCAAGGAGGTTTTGAAACATGCACCGTATACATACAGAGAGTAGCTTAAAGGTAGGTGAGAAGTTAAAGTGATACCCGATCGATAACTTAGTGAAAAGGGTAGACCAAAGCAAAATCTTCGCTATTTTGGAGTTACGTGCGAATTTCGCACAATTTGATTATGACGGACGGCAAGCAAGAGATTTTCAAAGGCAAATACGCTTAGACACGTCCATGAGCATCATAAAAAGCTAAATTTCAAAGTGATACCCAATCTTTTTGATGGCAAAAAATGCGATTGAATATAAAAATGCCCTATGTTTATTCTTAAGTGTATCACTGATTGCTAATTATCTCTAAATAGGACGGCAAGCAAGGAGATTTTGAAACGTGCCACATGTAGACAGATAGACTAGGTCACTGTTATTTAAGAAATGAAGTTGATACCCGAATGTTGACTTAGAGAAAACGGGCAGAGAGTAGTGAAAATCGAGGAAGGAGTGAATTTAACACAAATTAAAAGTTAGCAGCCGACCGAATTATCTCCTACTAAAACGGCAAGCAAGGGAATTTTACAACATGATTCGAGTAGACAGATATAGTAGCTTCAAAATGTAGTAGAAGCGAAAGTGATACCCGATCTATAACTTACCGAAAAGGGTAGACCAAGGAAGGACTCTAAAAATTTTGAAGGTTCGTACGAATTTCAACCAATATTAATATGACGGACGGCAAGCAAGAGATTTTTAAGGACAAACTCGTTTAAACACATCCAAAAGCAGTCCAACGGTGCAGATTTCAAAGTGATACCCGATCTTTTTGATGGAAAACTATCCAGTTGTATTTTAAATGTTTGGTATTTTTAAGCGTCGCGCTGAAGGTTGACTTTCTCTTAATAGAACGGCAAGCAAGGAGGTTTTGAAACATGCACCGTATACATAGAGAGATAAGCTTAAAGGTAGGGGAGAAGTTAAAGTGATACCCGATCGATAACTTAGTGAAAAGGGTAGACCAAAGCAAAATCTTCGCTATTTTGGAGTTACGTGCGAATTTCGCACAATTTGATTATGACGGACGGCAAGCAAGAGACTTTCAAAGGCAAATACGCTTAAACACGTCCAAAAGCATCATAAAAAGCTAAATTTCAAAGTGATACCCAATCTTTTTGATGGCAAAAAATACGAATGAATATAAAAATGCCCTATGTTTATTCTTAAGTGTATCACTGATTGCTAATTATCTCTACATAGGACGGCAAGCAAGGAGATTTTGAAACGTGCCACATGTAGACAGATAAACTAGGTTACTGTTATTAAAGAAATGAAGTTGATACCCGAACGTTGACTTAGAGAAAACGGGCAGAGAGTAGCGAAAATCGAGGTAGGAGTGAATTTAACACAAATTAAAAGTTAGCAGCCGACCGTATTATCTCCTACCAAAACGGCAAGCAAGGGAATTTTACAACATGATTCGAGTAGACAGATATAGTAGCTTCAAAATGTAGTAGAAGCGAAAGTGATACCCGATCTATAACTTAGCGAAATGGGTAGACCAAGGAAGGACTCTGAACATTTTGAAGGTTCGTACGAATTTCAACCAATATTAATATGACGGACGGCATGCAAGAGATTTTTAAGGACAGACTCGTTTAAACACATTCAAAAGCAGTCCATAGGTGCGGATTTCAAAGTGATACCCGATCTTTGGCAAAATCTTCGCGATTTTGGAGTTACGTACGAATTTCGCACAATTTGATTATGACGGACGGCAAACAAGAGATTTTCAAAGGCAAATACGCTTAGACACGTCCATGAGCATCATAAAAAGCTAAATTTCAAAGTGATACCCAATCTTTTTGATGGCAAAAAATACGAATGAATATAAAAATGCCCTATGTTTATTCTTAAGTGTATCACTGATTGCTAATTATCTCTACATAGGACGGCAAGCAAGGAGATTTTGAAACGTGCCACATGTAGACAGATAAACTAGGTTACTGTTATTAAGGAAATGAAGTTGATACCCGAACGTTGACTTAGAGAAAACGGGCAGAGAGTAGCGAAAATCGAGGTAGGAGTGAATTTAACACAAATTAAAAGTTAGCAGCCGACCGTATTATCTCCTACCAAAACGGCAAGCAAGGGAATTTTACAACATGATTCGAGTAGACAGATATAGTAGCTTCAAAATGTAGTAGAAGCGAAAGTGATACCCGATCTATAACTTAGCGAAATGGGTAGACCAAGGAAGGACTCTGAACATTTTGAAGGTTCGTACGAATTTCAACCAATATTAATATGACGGACGGCAAGCAAGAGATTTTTAAGGACAGACTCGTTTGAACACATTCAAAAGCAGTCCATAGGTGCAGATTTCAAATTGATACCCGATCTTTGGCAAAATCTTCGCGATTTTGGAGTTACGTACGAATTTCGCACAATTTGATTATGACGGACGGCAAACAAGAGATTTTCAAAGGCAAATATGCTTAGACACGTCCATGAGCATCATAAAAAGCTAAATTTCAAAGTGATATCCAATCTTTTTGATGGCAAAAAATACGAATGAATATAAAAATGCCCTATGTTTATTCTTAAGTGTATCACTGATTGCTAATTATCTCTACATAGGACGGCAAGCAAGGAGATTTTGAAACGTGCCACATGTAGACAGATAAACTAGGTTACTGTTATTAAAGAAATGAAGTTGATACCCGAACGTTGACTTAGAGAAAACGGGCAGAGAGTAGCGAAAATCGAGGTAGGAGTGAATTTAACACAAATTAAAAGTTAGCAGCCGACCGTATTATCTCCTACTAAAACGGCAAGCAAGGGAATTTCACAACATGATTCGAGTAGACAGATATAGTAGGTTCAAAATGTAGTACAAGCGAAAGTGATACCCGATCTATAACTAAGCGAAAAGGGTAGACCGAGGAAGTACCCTGAAAATTTTGAATGTTCGTACGAATTTCAACCAATATTATTATGACGGACGGCAAGCAAGAGATTTTTAAGGACATACTCGTTTAAACACATTCAAAAGCAGTCCAAAGGTGCAGATTTTAAAGTGATACCCGATCTTTTTGATGGAAAACTATCCAGTTGTATTTTAAATGTTTGGTATTTTTAAGCGTCGCGCTGAAGGTTGACTTTCTCTAAATAGAACGGCAAGCAAGGAGGTTTTGAAACATGCACCATATACATAGAGAGAGTAGCTTAAAGGTAGGTGAGAAGTTAAAGTGATACCCGATCGATAACTTAGTGAAAAGGGTAGACCAAAGCAAAATCTTCGCTATTTTGGAGTTACGTGCGAATTTCGCACAATTTGATTATGACGGACGGCAAGCAAGAGATTTTCAAAGGCAAATACGCTTAGACACGTCCAAAAGCATCATAAAAAGCTAAATTTCAAAGTGATACCCAATCTTTTTGATGGCAAAAAATACGAATGAATATAAAAATGCCCTATGTTTATTCTTAAGTGTATCACTGATTGCTAATTATCTCTACATAGGACGGCAAGCAAGAAGATTTTGAAACGTGCCACATGTAGACAGATAGACTAGGTTATTGTTATTTAAGAAATGAAGTTGATACCCGAACGTTGACTTAGAGAAAACGGGCAGAGAGTAGCGAAAATCGAGGTAGGAGTGAATTTAACACAAATTAAAAGTTAGCAGCCGACCGTATTATCTCCTACTAAAACGGCAAGCAAGGGAATTTCACAACATGATTCGAGTAGACAGATATAGTAGCTTCAAAATGTAGTAGAAGCGGAAGTGATACCCGATCTATAACTTAGCGAAAAGGGTAGACCGAGGAAGTACTTTGAAAATTTTGAAGGTTCGTACGAATTTCAACCAATATTATTATGACGGACGGCAAGCAAGAGATTTTTAAGGACAGACTCGTTTAAACACATTCAAAAGCAGTCCAAAGGTGCAGATTTCAAAGTGATACCCGATCTTTTTGATGGAAAACTATCCAGTTGTATTTTAAATGTTTGGTATTTTTAAGCGTCGCGCTGAAGGTTGACTTTCTCTAAATAGAACGGCAAGCAAGGAGGTTTTGAAACATGCACCGTATACATAGAGAGAGTAGCTTAAAGGTAGGTGAGAAGTTAAAGTGATACCCGATCGATAACTTAGTGAAAAGGGTAGACCAAAGCAAAATCTTCGCTATTTTGGAGTTACGTGCGAATTTCGCACAATTTGATTATGACGGACGGCAAGCAAGAGATTTTCAAAGGCAAATACGCTTAGACACGTCCATGAGCATCATAAAAAGCTAAATTTCAAAGTGATACCCAATCTTTTTGATGGCAAAAAATGCGATTGAATATAAAAATGCCCTATGTTTATTCTTAAGTGTATCACTGATTGCTAATTATCTCTAAATAGGACGGCAAGCAAGGAGATTTTGAAACGTGCCACATGTAGACAGATAGACTAGGTCACTGTTATTTAAGAAATGAAGTTGATACCCGAATGTTGACTTAGAGAAAACGGGCAGAGAGTAGTGAAAATCGAGGAAGGAGTGAATTTAACACAAATTAAAAGTTAGCAGCCGACCGAATTATCTCCTACTAAAACGGCAAGCAAGGGAATTTTACAACATGATTCGAGTAGACAGATATAGTAGCTTCAAAATGTAGTAGAAGCGAAAGTGATACCCGATCTATAACTTACCGAAAAGGGTAGACCAAGGAAGGACTCTAAAAATTTTGAAGGTTCGTACGAATTTCAACCAATATTAATATGACGGACGGCAAGCAAGAGATTTTTAAGGACAAACTCGTTTAAACACATCCAAAAGCAGTCCAACGGTGCAGATTTCAAAGTGATACCCGATCTTTTTGATGGAAAACTATCCAGTTGTATTTTAAATGTTTGGTATTTTTAAGCGTCGCGCTGAAGGTTGACTTTCTCTTAATAGAACGGTAAGCAAGGAGGTTTTGAAACATGCAGCGTATACATAGAGAGATAAGCTTAAAGGTAGGGGAGAAGTTAAAGTGATACCCGATCGATAACTTAGTGAAAAGGGTAGACCAAAGCAAAATCTTCGCTATTTTGGAGTTACGTGCGAATTTCGCACAATTTGATTATGACGGACGGCAAGCAAGAGACTTTCAAAGGCAAATACGCTTAGACACGTCCAAAAGCATCATAAAAAGCTAAATTTCAAAGTGATACCCAATCTTTTTGATGGCAAAAAATACGAATGAATATAAAAATGCCCTATGTTTATTCTTAAGTGTATCACTGATTGCTAATTATCTCTACATAGGACGGCAAGCAAGGAGATTTTGAAACGTGCCACATGTAGACAGATAAACTAGGTTACTGTTATTAAAGAAATGAAGTTGATACCCGAACGTTGACTTAGAGAAAACGGGCAGAGAGTAGCGAAAATCGAGGTAGGAGTGAATTTAACACAAATTAAAAGTTAGCAGCCGACCGTATTATCTCCTACCAAAACGGCAAGCAAGGGAATTTTACAACATGATTCGAGTAGACAGATATAGTAGCTTCAAAATGTAGTAGAAGCGAAAGTGATACCCGATCTATAACTTAGCGAAATGGGTAGACCAAGGAAGGACTCTGAACATTTTGAAGGTTCGTACGAATTTCAACCAATATTAATATGACGGACGGCATGCAAGAAATTTTTAAGGACAGACTCGTTTAAACACATTCAAAAGCAGTCCATAGGTGCGGATTTCAAAGTGATACCCGATCTTTGGCAAAATCTTCGCGATTTTGGAGTTACGTACGAATTTCGCACAATTTGATTATGATGGACGGCAAACAAGAGATTTTCAAAGGCAAATACGCTTAGACACGTCCATGAGCATCATAAAAAGCTAAATTTCAAAGTGATACCCAATCTTTTTGATGGCAAAAAATACGAATGAATATAAAAATGCCCTACGTTTATTCTTAAGTGTATCACTGATTGCTAATTATCTCTACATAGGACGGCAAGCAAGGAGATTTTGAAACGTGCCACATGTAGACAGATAAACTAGGTTACTGTTATTAAAGAAATGAAGTTGATACCCGAACGTTGCCGACCGTATTATCTCCTACTAAAACGGCAAGCAAGGGAATTTTACAACATGATTCGAGTAGACAGATATAGTAGCTTCAAAATGTAGTAGAAGCGAAAGTGATACCTGATCTATAACTTAGCGAAAAGGGTAAACCAAGGAAGGACTCTGAAAATTTTGAAGGTTCGTACGAATTTCAACCAATATCAATATGACGGACGGCAAGCAAGAGATTTTTAAGGACAGACTCGTTTAAACACATCCAAAAGCAGTCCAACGGTGCAGATTTCAAAGTGATACCCGAATTATCCAGTTGTATTTTAAATGTTTGGTATTTTTAAGCATCGCGCTGAAGGTTGAATTTCTCTAAATAGAACGGCAAGCAAGGAGGGTTTGAAACATGCCACGTATAGATAGAGAGAGTAGCTTAAAGGTAGGTGAGAAGTTAAAGTGATTCCCGATCGATAACTTAGTGAAAAGGGTAGACCAAGGCAAAATCTTCGCGATTTTGGAGTTACATGCGAATTTCGCACAATTTGATTATGACGGACGGCAAGCAAGAGATTTTCAAAGTCAAATACGCTTAGACACGTCCAGAAGCATCATAAAAAGCTAAATTTCAAAGTGATACCCAATCTTTTTGATGGCAAAAAATGCGATTGAATATAAAAATGCCCTATGTTTATTCTTAAGTGTATCACTGATTGCTAATTATCTCTACATAGGACGTCAAGCAAGGAGATTTTTTAACGTGCCACATATAGACAGATAGACTAGGTTATTGTTATTTAAAAAATGAAGTTGATACCCGAACGTTGACTTAGAGAAAACGGGCAGAGAGTAGCGAAAATCGAGGTAGGAGTGAATTTAACACAAATTAAAAGTTAGCAGCCGACCGTATTATCTCCTACTAAAACGGCAAGCAAGGGAATTTCACAACATGATTCGAGTAGACAGATATAGTAGCTTCAAAATGTAGTAGAAGCGAAAGTGATACCCGATCTATAACTTAGCGAAAAGGGTAGACCAAGGAAGGACTCTGAAAATTTTGAAGGTTCGTACGAATTTCAACCAATATTAATATGACGGACGGCAAGCAAGAGATTTTTAAGGACAGACTCGTTTAAACACATCCAAAAGCAGTCCAACGGTGCAGATTTCAAAGTGATATCCGATCTTTTTGATGGAAAACTATCCAGTTGTATTTTAAATGTTTGGTATTTTTAAGCGTCGCGCTGAAGGTTGACTTTCTCTAAATAGAACGGCAAGCAAGGAGGTTTTGAAACATGCACCGTATACATAGAGAGAGTAGCTTAAAGGTAGGTGAGAAGTTAAAGTGATACCCGATCGATAACTTAGTGAAAAGGGTAGACCAAGGCAAAATCTCTCTGCCCGTTTTCTCTAAGGGTTTCACCAAACTAGTCGACGCCGTTTCGGCTAATCGCGTACGGAAAAAGCTTTATGTCAACGCAATAAGAGCGAGGACATCGTAAATCGGCTCGGCCCGCGCGAAACGACGTCTTTCGACGGGAAAACGGCGTTTTGCCGTAAATTTGTTCGCATTCGTACGACCCCGTTTGCAGCCTAACGCACACGTTCGCATTCCTAAATCTCCTAATACCGCCGTACGGTGTCGGAAAGAGTTGAATGGCCGCTTTACAACTGTTGCGGTAGCAAATCGCAGCCGATCGAGCGTTTCGGCGGCCGTAAGGAGGTTAAGACTGCTTAACGCAGGTGTTCAGCCGCGGAGACGGTCGAATGGCTTAATGCGAATAGTGTGGTGTAAAACACTCGGCGAAAGCCGACTCCGCGTCGATTGGTTTGGTGAGACCCTAAGTGAACGTTCAGGTATCAACTTCATTTCTTAAATAACAATAACCTAGTCTATCTGTCTACATGTGGCACGTTTCAAAATCTCCTTGCTTGCCGTCCAATGTAGAGATAATTAGCAATCAGTGATACACTTAAGAATAAACATAGGGCATTTTTATGTTCATTCGTATTTTTTGCCATCAAAAAGATTGGGTATCACTTTGAAATTTAGCTTTTTATGATGCTTTTGGACGTGTCTAAGCGTATTTGCCTTTGACAATCTCTTGCTTGCCGTCCGTCATAATCAAATTGTGCGAAATTCGCACGTAACTCTAAAATCGAGATGATTTTGCCTTGGTCTACCCTTTTCACTAAGTTATCGATCGGGTATCACTTTAACTTCTCACCTACCTTTAAGCTACTCTCTCTATGTATATGGTGCATGTTTCAAAACCTCCTTGCTTGCCGTTCTATTTAGAGAAAGTCAACCTTCAGCGCCACGCTTAAAAATACCAAACATTTAAAATACAACTGGATAGTTTTCCATCAAAAAGATCGGGTATCACTTTGAAATCTGCACTGTTGGACTGCTTTTGGATGTGTTTAAACGAGTCTGTCCTTAAAAATCTCTTGCTTGCCGTCCGTCATATTAATATTGGTTGAAATTCGTACGAACCTTAAAAATTTTCAGAGTCCTTCCTTGGTCTACCCTTTTCGCTAAGTTATAGATCGGGTATCACTTTCGCTTCTACTACATTTTGAAGCTACTATATCTGTCTACTCGAATCATGTTGTAAAATTCCCTTGCTTGCCGTTTTAGTAGGAGATAATACGGTCGGCTGCTAACTTTTAATTTGTGTTAAATTCACTCCTACCTCGATTTTCGCTACTCTCTGCCCGTTTTCTCTAAGTCAACGTTCGGGTATCAACTTCATTTCTTAAATATCAATTACCTAGTCTATCTGTCTACATGTGGCACGTTTCAAAATCTCCTTGCTTGCCGTCCTATGTAGAGATAATTAGCAATCAGTGATACACTTAAGAATAAACATAGGGCATTTTTATATTCATTCGTATTTTATGCCATCAAAAAGATTGGGTATCACTTTGAAATTTAGCTTTTTATGATGCTCTTAGACGTGTCTAAGCGTATTTGCCTTTGAAAATCTCTTGCTTGCCGTCCGTCATAATCAAATTGTGCGAAATTCGCACGTAACTCCAAAATAGCGAAGATTTTGCTTTGGTCTACCCTTTTCACTAAGTTATCGATCGGGTATCACTTTAACTTCTCACCTATTTTTAAGCTACTCTCTCTATGTATACGGTGCATGTTTCAAAACCTCCTTGCTTGCCGTTCTATTTAGAGAAAGTCAACCTTCAGCGCGACGCTTAAAAATACCAAACATTTAAAATACAACTGGATAGTTTTCCATCAAAAAGATCGGGTATCACTTTGAAATCTGCACCTTTGGACTGCTTTTGAATGTGTTTAAACGAGTCTGTCCTTAAAAATCTCTTGCTTGCCGTCGCGTCCGTCATAATAATATTGGTTGAAATTCGTACGAACCTTCAAAATTTTCAGAGTACTTCCTCGGTCTACCCTTTTCGCTTAGTTATAGATCGGGTATCACTTTCGCTTCTACTACATTTTGAAGCTACTATATCTGTCTACTCGAATCATGTTGTGAAATTCCCTTGCTTGCCGTTTTAGTAGGAGATAATACGGTCGGCTGCTAACTTTTAATTTGTGTTAAATTCACTCCTACCTCGATTTTCGCTACTCTCTGCCCGTTTTCTCTAAGTCAACGTTCGGGTATCAACTTCATTTCTTAAAAAACAGTAACCTAGTCTATCTGTCTACATGTGGCACGTTTCAAAATCTCCTTGCTTGCCGTCCTATGTAGAGATAATTAGCAATCAGTGATACACTTAAGAATAAACATAGGGCATTTTATATTCAATCGTATTTTTTGCCATCAAAAAGATTGGGTATCACTTTGAAATTTAGCTTTTTATGATGCTTTTGGACGTGTCTAAGCGTATTTGCCTTTGAAAATCTCTTGCTTGCCGTCCGTCATAATCAAATTGTGCGAAATTCGCATGTAACTCCAAAATCGCGAAGATTTTGCCTTGGTCTACCCTTTTCACTAAGTTATCGATCGGGTATCACTTTAACTTCTCACCTACCTTTAAGCTACTCTCTCTATCTATACGTGGCATGTTTCAAAACCTCCTTGCTTGCCGTTCTATTTAGAGAAATTCAACCTTCAGCGCGACGCTTCAAAATACCAAACATTTAAAATACAACTGGATAGTTTTCCATCAAAAATATCGGGAATCACTTTACAATCTGCTTCGTTGGACTGCTTTTGAATGTGATTAAACGAGTCTGTCCTTAAAAATCTCTTGCTTGCCGTCCGTCATATTAATATTGGTTGAAATTCGTACGAACCTTCAAAGTTTTCAGAGTACTTCCTCGGTCTACCCTTTTCGCTAAGTTATAGATCGGGTATCACTTTCGCTTCTACTACATTTTGAAGCTACTATATCTGTCTACTCGAATCATGTTGTGAAATTCCCTTGCTTGCCGTTTTAGTAGGAGATAATACGGTCGGCTGCTAACTTTTAATTTGTGTTAAATTCACTCCTACCTCGATTTTCGCTACTCTCTGCCCGTCTTCTCTAAGTCAACGTTCGGGTATCAACTTCATTTCTTAAATAACAATAAACAAGTCTATCTGTCTACATGTGGCACGTTTCAAAATCACCTTGCTTGCCGTCCTATGTAGAGATAATTAGAAATCAGTGATACACTTAAGAATAAACATAGGGCATTTTTATATTCATTCGTATTTTTTGCCATCAAAAAGATTGGGTATCACTTTGAAATTTAGCTTTTTATGATGCTTTTGGACGTGTCTAAGCGTATTTGCCTTTGAAAATCTCTTGCTTGCCGTCCGTCATAATCAAATTGTGCGAAATTCGCATGTAACTCCAAAATCGCGAAGATTTTGCCTTGGTCTACCCTTTTCACTAAGTTATCGATCGGGTATCACTTTAACTTCTCACCTACCTTTAAGCTACTCTCTCTACGTATACGGTGCATGTTTCAAAACCTCCTTGCTTGCCGTTCTATTTAGAGAAAGTCAACCTTCAGCGCGACGCTTAAAAATACCAAACATTTAAAATACAACTGGATAGTTTTCCATCAAAAAGATCGGGTATCACTTTGAAATCTGCACCTTTGGACTGCTTTTGAATGTGTTTAAACGAGTCTGTCCTTAAAAATCTCTTGCTTGCCGTCCGTCATAATAATATTGGTTGAAATTCGTACGAACCTTCAAAATTTTCAGAGTACTTCCTCGGTCTACCCTTTTCGCTTAGTTATAGATCGGGTATCACTTTCGCTTCTACTACATTTTGAAGCTACTATATCTGTCTACTCGAATCATGTTGTGAAATTCCCTTGCTTGCCGTTTTAGTAGGAGATAATACGGTCGGCTGCTAACTTTTAATTTGTGTTAAATTCACTCCTACCTCGATTTTCGCTACTCTCTGCCCGTTTTCTCTAAGTCAACGTTCGGGTATCAACTTCATCTCTTAAATAACAGTAACCTAGTCTATCTGTCTACATGTGGCACGTTTCAAAATCTCCTTGCTTGCCGTCCTATGTAGAGATAATTAGCAATCAGTGATACACTTAAGAATAAACATAGGGCATTTTATATTCAATCGTATTTTTTGCCATCAAAAAGATTGGGTATCACTTTGAAATTTAGCTTTTTATGATGCTTTTGGACGTGTCTAAGCGTATTTGCCTTTGAAAATCTCTTGCTTGCCGTCCGTCATAATCAAATTGTGCGAAATTCGCATGTAACTCCAAAATCGCGAAGATTTTGCCTTGGTCTACCCTTTTCACTAAGTTATCGATCGGGTATCACTTTAACTTCTCACCTACCTTTAAGCTACTCTCTCTATGTATACGGTGCATGTTTCAAAACCTCCTTGCTTGCCGTTCTATTTAGAGAAAGTCAACCTTCAGCGCGACGCTTAAAAATACCAAACATTTAAAATACAACTGGATAGTTTTCCATCAAAAAGATCGGGTATCACTTTGAAATCTGCACTGTTGGACTGCATTTGGATGTGTTTAAACGAGTCTGTCCTTAAAAATCTCTTGCTTGCCGTCCGTCATATTAATATTGTTTGAAATTCGTACGAACCTTCAAAATTTTCAGAGTCCTTCCTTGGTCTACCCTTTTCGCTAAGTTATAGATCGGGTATCACTTTCGCTTCTACTACATTTTGAAGCTACTATATCTGTCTACTCGAATCATGTTGTGAAATTCCCTTGCTTGCCGTTTTAGTAGGAGATAATACGGTCGGCTGCTAACTTTTAATTTGTGTTAAATTCACTCCTACCTCGATTTTCGCTACTCTCTGCCCGTTTTCTCTAAGTCAACGTTCGGGTATCAACTTCATCTCTTAAATAACAGTAACCTAGTCTATCTGTCTACATGTGGCACGTTTCAAAATCTCCTTGCTTGCCGTCCTATGTAGAGATAATTAGCAATCAGTGATACACTTAAGAATAAACATAGGGCATTTTATATTCATTCGTATTTTATGCCATCAAAAAGATTGGGTATCACTTTAAAATTTAGCTTTTTATAATGCTTTTGGACGTGTCGAAGCGTATTTGCCTTTGAAAATCTCTTGCTTGCCGTCCGTCATAATCAAATTGTGCGAAATTCGCACGTAACTCCAAAATAGCGAAGATTTTGCTTTGGTCTACCCTTTTCACTAAGTTATCGATCGGGTATCACTTCAACTTCTCACCTACCTTTAAGCTACTCTCTCTATGTATACGGTGCATGTTTCAAAACCTCCTTGCTTGCCGTTCTATTTAGAGAAAGTCAACCTTCAGCGCGACGCTTAAAAATACCAAACATTTAAAATACAACTGGATAGTTTTCCATCAAAAAGATCGGGTATCACTTTGAAATCTGCACCTTTGGACTGCTTTTGAATGTGTTTAAACGAGTCTGTCCTTAAAAATCTCTTGCTTGCCGTCCGTCATAATAATATTGGTTGAAATTCGTACGAACCTTCAAAATTTTCGGAGTACTTCCTCGGTCTACCCTTTTCGCTAAGTTATAGATAGGGTTTGCAATATCCGCCTGGTTTTAATATCCGGATAATATGGATAGTAATAATTGTATTATCCGAATATCCGGATATTTTGGATAATTGCGGATAGTGGTAAAATATAATAATATAATTCTTTTAATGGGTGTAATTC
This sequence comes from Thaumatotibia leucotreta, assembly GCA_025490895.1. Lineage (NCBI taxonomy): Eukaryota > Metazoa > Arthropoda > Insecta > Lepidoptera > Tortricidae > Thaumatotibia > Thaumatotibia leucotreta. The sequence continues at coordinate 111,099 of JALPQI010000263.1, forward strand.
GTCAAAATAAGCGTTATAGTAAACTATATAACGATTCATCATCATCATCTACCTGTCTCAATCCACTGCTGGACATATACCTAATTTGCCAATGTATGCCACAGAGCGTGGTCAGTTGATTTATGCATCCAATCGCTGCCGGCCCTCCTACGCAAGACGGTGCCACCTGGCTAGAGGATGTCCAACGCTGCGTTTGCCTAGACGCGTTCTCTACTCCAGAACACGCTTACTCCAGCGATTATGGTTGTGCGACATATATAGCCAGTCCACTACCACTTCAACGTGCTAACTTTCAGAGCTATGTCGGTCATTTTGGTTCTCTGGCGGATCACTTCATTCTGAATTCTGCTTTTCAGAGAAACTCCGAGCATTCATTAAACTTAAGTATGGATTAAGTAACCCCAAAGTCTCGGCTCCGTAGTCCGTACGTCATTACAGGGAGCACACACTGATAAAATACTATTGTCTTCAGGCTCTGTGATATATCCGACGAAAATACGTAGGTAATGCAACTTTATATTCTAACGTTACGTAATTCAACGTTGCCTAACTCAACTGAATTCTCCTATTGGCTTCCTTTTCACTGTTGTATCTATCTAACTGCAATATTTTCCCGAGGTAGACATATTCTTTAACGACTTCAAGATATACGCCATCTGTAATTACTGGGCTCAGAATGACGAGGCCATTAAACATGACCTTCATCTTGTCCGTGTTCATTCTGAGACCAATTCGTTGGGAGGCTGCATTTAGGCTGTGCAGCATTTCTTGAACTTATTGCAGCGATGCTGCTATGACTACGATATCAAATCATCGGCAAATCTTAAGTGTGATGTGAGAATAGTGAGATGTATTCGCCGTTTATATTTATGTCACGCCGTTCCAGTTTAGAGTCTTGAACAACATGTCTTCCAATGCATTTGTAAACAGTTTCGGGGATATAACATCCCCCCCGTCTTACTCCTTGATACAATGGGATCGGTCTTGTTTGACTGTTCTTTGCTTGAACGAACATAGTCGGGGCGTCATACAGGCTTCTAAGCACCCCGATGTATCGAAAATCCACTTGGCACCGATGTAGGGAGACCAGAACAGATCAGGTCTCGACGGAGTCAAACGTCTTCTCATAGTCCACGAAAGCGTGACACATAGGCTGATTATACTCCTGAGGCTTCTGTACAATCTGCCTTACAGGGTCTATGGTGCCAAATCCTCCCCCAAACCCGGCTCACTCCGGTGGTTGCAAGTCTTCCATCCGTCGCGCCAGCCTATTTGTGACGACTCTCGAAAACAGCTTGTATACGTGGCTCAGTTTTATCACCCTTTTTTAAGAATGAAACTACCATACTCCTGCTTCACGCTCTTGGAGTTCTCCCTTCGTGAGAAACGGAGTTAAATATGTACTGCAGCTGCCTGAGTACAGGAGTTCCCCCTGCCCTTAAGAGCTCAGTTGTACCTCTGTCCTCACCTGGGGCTTTTACATATTTAGATTGTTTAAGGGCCAACCCAATTTCGTCAATGCTGACATCGGGAAATTCATCGGTATAATGTCGGACTAAAGTAGCTCGGGATCAAAGGGAATGGGTTCAGGCACCTGAGATCCAAAGACATACAACTTGCCATAGAAGTCTTACATCTCTGATATGATCTCTGGATAAGAGGAAACAACATGACCATTGGCGGCAGTCAGCTTTGACATGTGGCTCCGCCCAAGACACTTCACGAAAACTTTTGAACCTCGATTTTGTTTTATTGCCTCCCTAATATCCCATTGTATCGCTTTTCGAATCTGCTTTGTAAGTGTTCGTTGTTCTACTGCCGTAGCCTGTGTATTTATGCGTCTCTATTTCATGAGCTCTAAGGTCTCCTCTGAAAGTTTGGATTTTCTGCCCGCATGTCTCTTCCGACAGAACCTAGCTGCTACCCACATTTCTAAGGTTAAGCAGGCAAAATCCCTTCTTATCACCTCGACATGCGTGTCGTTTCAAAATGATAGTATGTATTTGTGATACTAGAATAAATTTAAGTAGTCCACAGTGGACCTGCAACTAAACTTGTACACGACTAAAACCCTTAATAGTATGTCCTATTAAGGGTTTTAGTTGTGTATGCTTGCACATTATAATAATTTGAGGTACCAAAAAAGTAGTTAATAAAGTTTAAACCATGATTTGGGTTTAGTTAAAAATATCCGTTATTCGGATATTTATAGGTTAACTATCCGGATATTTTTGGATGTTAATTTTGGCGGATATCCGGATAATCCGAATAGTGGATTATCCGGATTGCAAACCCTAGTTATAGATCGGGTATCACTTTCGCTTCTACTACATTTTGAAGCTACTATATCTGTCTACTCGAATCATGTTGTGAAATTCCCTTGCTTGCCGTTTTAGTAGGAGATAATACGGTCGGCTGCTAACTTTTAATTTGTGTTAAATTCACTCCTACCTCGATTTTCGCTACTCTCTGCCCGTTTTCTCTAAGTCAACGTTCGGGTATCAACTTCATTTCTTAAATAACAATAACCTAGTCTATCTGTCTACATGTGGCACGTTTCAAAATCTCCTTGCTTGCCGTCCTATGTAGAGATAATTAGCAATCAGTGATACACTTAAGAATAAACATAGGGCATTTTTATATTCATTCGTATTTTTTGCCATCAAAAAGATTGGGTATCACTTTGAAATTTAGCTTTTTATGATGCTTTTGGACGTGTCTAAGCGTATTTGCCTTTGAAAATCTCTTGCTTGCCGTCCGTCATAATCAAATTGTGCGAAATTCGCATGTAACTCCAAAATCGCGAAGATTTTGCCTTGGTCTACCCTTTTCACTAAGTTATCGATCGGGTATCACTTTAACTTCTCACCTACCTTTAAGCTACTCTCTCTATGTATACGGTGCATGTTTCAAAACCTCCTTGCTTGCCGTTCTATTTAGAGAAAGTCAACCTTCAGCGCGACGCTTAAAAATACCAAACATTTAAAATACAACTGGATAGTTTTCCATCAAAAAGATCGGGTATCACTTTGAAATCTGCACTGTTGGACTGCATTTGGATGTGTTTAAACGAGTCTGTCCTTAAAAATCTCTTGTTTGCCGTCCGTCATATTAATATTGTTTGAAATTCGTACGAACCTTCAAAATTTTCAGAGTCCTTCCTTGGTCTACCCTTTTCGCTAAGTTATAGATCGGGTATCAATTTCGCTTCAAATACATTTTGAAGCTACTATATCTGTCTACTCGAGTCATGTTGTGAAATTCCCTTGCTTGCCGTTTTAGTAGGAGATAATACGGTCGGCTGCTAACTTTTAATTTGTGTTAAATTCACTCCTACCTCGATTTTCGCTACTTTCTGCCCGTTTTCTCTAAGTCAACGTTCGGGTATCAACTTCATTTCTTAAATAACAATAACCTAGTCTATCTGTCTACATGTGGCACGTTTCAAAATCTCCTTGCTTGCCGTCCTATGTAGAGATAATTAGCAATCAGTGATACACTTAAGAATAAACATAGGGCATTTTTATATTCATTCGTATTTTTTGCCATCAAAAAGATTGGGTATCACTTTGAAATTTAGCTTTTTATGATGCTTTTGGACGTGTCGAAGCGTATTTGCCTTTGAAAATCTCTTGCTTGCCGTCCGTCATAATCAAATAGTGCAAAATTCGCATGTAACTCCAAAATCGCGAAGATTTTGCCTTGGTCTACCCTTTTCACTAATTTATCGATCGGGTATCACTTTAACTTCTCACCTACCTTTAAGCTACTCTCTCTATGTATACGGTGCATGTTTCAAAACCTCCTTGCTTGCCGTTCTATTTAGAGAAAGTCAACCTTCAGCGCGACGCTTAAAAATACCAAACATTTAAAATACAACTGGATAGTTTTCCATCAAAAAGATCGGGTATCACTTTGAAATCTGCACCTTTGGACTGCTTTTGAATGTGTTTAAACGAGTCTGTTTTTAAAAATCTCTTGTTTGCCGTCCGTCATAATAATATTGGTTGAAATTCGTACGAACCTTCAAAATTTTCAGAGTACTTCCTCGGTCTACCCTTTTCGCTAAGTTATAGATCGGGTATCACTTTCGCTTCTACTACATTTTGAAGCTACTATATCTGTCTACTCGAATCATGTTGTGAAATTCCCTTGCTTGCCGTTTTAGTAGGAGATAATACGGTCGGCTGCTAACTTTTAATTTGTGTTAAATTCACTCCTACCTCGATTTTCGCTACTCTCTGCCCGTTTTCTCTAAGTCAACGTTCGGGTATCAACTTAATTTCTTAAATAACAGTAACCTAGTCTATCTGTCTACATGTGGCACGTTTCAAAATCTCCTTGCTTGCCGTCCTATGTAGAGATAATTAGCAATCAGTGATACACTGAAGAATAAACATAGGGCATTTTTATATTCATTCGTATTTTTTGCCATCAAAAAGATTGGGTATCACTTTGAAATTTAGCTTTTTATGATGCTTTTGGACGTGTCTAAGCGTATTTGCCTTTGAAAATCTCTTGGTTGCCGTCCGTTATAATCAAATTGTGCGAAATTCGCACGTAATTCCAAAATAGCGAAGATTTTGCTTTGGTCTACCCTTTTCACTAAGTTATCGATCGGGTATCACTTTAACTTCTCACCTACCTTTAAGCTACTCTCTTTATGTATACGGTGCATGTTTCAAAACCTCCTTGCTTGCCGTTCTATTTAGAGAAAGTCAACCTTCAGCGCGACGCTTAAAAATACCAAACATTTAAAATACAACTGGATAGTTTTCCATCAAAAAGATCGGGTATCACTTTGAAATCTGCACCTTTGGACTGCATTTGGATGTGTTTAAACGAGTCTGTCCTTTAAAATCTCTTGCTTGCCGTCCGTCATAATAATATTGGTTGAAATTCATACGAACCTTCAAAATTTTCAGAGTACTTCCTCGGTCTACCCTTTTCGCTTAGTTATAGATCGGGTATCACTTTCGCTTCTACTACATTTTGAAGCTACTATATCTGTCTACTCGAATCATGTTGTGAAATTCCCTTGCTTGCCGTTTTAGTAGGAGATAATACGGTCGGCTGCTAACTTTTAATTTGTGTTAAATTCACTCCTACCTCGATTTTCGCTACTCTCTGCCCGTTTTCTCTAAGTCAACGTTCGGGTATCAATTTCATTTCTTAAATAACAGTAACCTAGTCTATCTGTCTACATGTGGCATGTTTCAAAATCTCCTTGCTTGCCGTCCTATGTAGAGATAATTAGCAATCAGTGATACACTTAAGAATAAACATAGGGCATTTTATATTCAATCGTATTTTTTGCTATCAAAAAGATTGGGTATCACTTTGAAATTTAGCTTTTTATGATGCTTTTGGACGTGTCTAAGCGTATTTGCCTTTGAAAATCTCTTGCTTGCCGTCCGTCATAATCAAATTGTGCGAAATTCGCACGTAATTCCAAAATAGCGAAGATTTTGCTTTGGTCTACCCTTTTCACTAAGTTATCGATCGGGTATCACTTTAACTTCTCACCTACCTTTAAGCTACTCTCTCTATGTAAACGGTGCATGTTTCAAAACCTCCTTGCTTGCCGTTCTATTTAGAGAAAGTCAACCTTCAGCGCGACGCTTAAAAATACCAAACATTTAAAATACAACTGGATAGTTTTCCATCAAAAAGATCGGGTATCACTTTGAAATCTGCACCGTTGGACTGCATTTGGATGTGTTTAAACGAGTCTGTCCTTAAAAATCTCTTGCTTGCCGTCCGTCATATTAATATTGTTTGAAATTCGTACGAACCTTCAAAATTTTCAGAGTCCTTCCTTGGTCTACCCTTTTCGCTAAGTTATAGATCGGGTATCAATTTCGCTTCTACTACATTTTGAAGCTACTATATCTGTCTACTCGAATCATGTTGTGAAATTCCCTTGCTTGCCGTTTTAGTAGGAGATAATACGGTCGGCTGCTAACTATTAATTTGTGTTAAATTCACTCCTACCTCAATTTACGCTACTTTCTGCACGTTTTCTCTAAGTCAACGTTCGGGTATCAACTTCATTTCTTAAATAACAATAACCTAGTCTATCTGTCTACATGTGGCACGTTTCAAAATCTCCTTGCTTGCCGTCCTATGTAGAGATAATTAGCAATCAGTGATACACTTAAGAATAAACATAGGGCATTTTTATATTCATTCGTATTTTTTGCCATCAAAAAGATTGGGTATCACTTTGAAATTTAGCTTTTTATGATGCTTTTGGACGTGTCGAAGCGTATTTGCCTTTGAAAATCTCTTGCTTGCCGTCCGTCATAATCAAATAGTGCAAAATTCGCATGTAACTCCAAAATCGCGAAGATTTTGCCTTGGTCTACCCTTTTCACTAATTTATCGATCGGGTATCACTTTAACTTCTCACCTACCTTTAAGCTACTCTCTCTATCTATACGTGGCATGTTCCAAAACCTCCTTGCTTGCCGTTCTATTTAGAGAAAGTCTACCTTCAGCGCGACGCTTAAAAATACCAAACATTTAAAATACAACTGGATAGTTTTCCATCAAAAAGATCGGGTATCACTTTGAAATCTGCACCGTTGGACTGCTTTTGGATGTGTTTAAACGAGTCTGTCCTTAAAAATCTCTTGCTTGCCGTCCGTCATATTAATATTGGTTGAAATTCGTACGAACCTTCAAAATTTTCAGAGTCCTTCCTTGGTCTACCCTTTTCGCTAAGTTATAGATCGGGTATCACTTTCGCTTCTACTACATTTTGAAGCTACTGTCTCTGTCTACTCGAATCATGTTGTAAAATTCCCTTGCTTGCCGTTTTAGTAGGAGATAATACGGTCGGCTGCTAAATGGAAAAGTTAGCGGCCAGGTCTAATTTTTTATTTCAATTAGTAAATTTTGATATTTGGCATGTTTTGTTCACTATTTCAAGGAAACGTTGCATTTGGGCAGAGTTTTTGAGCATTTTCTCACTGAAAAATTCTCGACTCCTTAATTTGGCCGGGTTATTTTCGGCTGCTAACTTTGGCCGCTAACTTCACACCGGTTGTGATGTTTGGGCCAAAGCGCCAAAGGGTATAATCAATAATCATATCATAATGCTCTGCTTTCAAAAACTTTCGTTTAAATACATGTTGCCATAATTTATTGTTATAAATAATAAAACATAGTTGGATGGCGGCACCAGTATACTGCTGACAAGACACGGATGGACGCTGCAATCTTGTTTTAAGAGCATAAGGGTGAATCAACTTTTTTCTGGCTGTTATTGCTATGGTTACGGTCGCCTGAGACACGCTGGTTTTATGCAAAATTATGCTACTTAAATTATGCAAACATGCGTGTAGTGCATGTCTGTATAATACCAGAAAATGTATGTTTGCATAATTTTGCATAAAACCAGCGTGACTCAGGCGATCGTAACCATGGAAATAACAGACAGAAAAAAGTTGATTCACCAATAAAGATTCGTAAAACGAATACTTGAATGAATTTAAACTTTCGTGAGACATAATAACTATAAATATAATTAAACGCGTCGCGGTAGTGTCGCCATGTGTCTGCCATGAGAACTGTTGCTGCGTCTTTAGTTATAATAAATTTGATCATAGGGTCAAGTCAGCACTTCACTGGTGCCACCCTTATTAATTATAAAATACTCTGTGTTATTGAAAAAATGTTAGTTTAAGGATATTGGTCAATTGAAGATTCTGCCACCTGTTATTAAGTTATTGCTTTATGATAAAATATATATACAACGTGTAGTATTAAACTTGTATCAATGTGCATTCACATAATGGTGACAAAACAGGAAAGTTCCACTTGTGTTCAAAGTACCTATAAAATGGTACGTACCTAAGGTGCGTTTGGGGTAAGGTAAGACAAAACGGTTTTTTGTATGGGGTAAGCAGAAGGACGACTTTCTGTCTTTCCCCAATCAGAAAATGTGTTTAATCTTACCCTAGCGCACCCACTTTCACTGCCAGATCAAAAACCTAGGTTATCGCTGCGCGCTGATCTGTTGTACAATGTATGCTACTTCAATTCCAAGAACGCCACTAAGGAGTGCTCGATAACTTTCTTCACATGCCACACGACTCCCCAGGGGAGTTATTCGCTATACAATTAACGCTGGCTGGCATGCAGGGATAGCCTTTGTTTTTTGTCCTGGCACTGCAAATAGTATAGTGATAAACTCCCCCACGGAGTCGGCGGCATGTGAACAAAATTACCGATAACTCCCCAGTGGCGCTCTTGGCATTGAATGTGTTAAATCATTTTCTTATAGCTTGCCATACATTTGAATGCATTACGAACATTTTAAACATGTGTTTTCAAAAGTGATCAGATCTCAAAATGTATGAAAAAATATGATAATCGGTTCTGCTGTGAAATGTGACATCTATGAAACATTTATCGTTACTATGTAAGAAATATGATGTTCAAATTAGAATTAAATGTTGGTGAGATAATTGTAAAATAAAATAGGATTTTCAGAAGATGGGTGAATAAACTTTTTTCGGTCTCTTATTACCATGGCTACGGTCTTCCGAGTAGGTAACCCTGGTTTTATGCAAAATTATGTTACTTAAATTATGAAAACATGCATCTAGTCCATGTTTGTAGGTGGCCCATTAAGGGAAGGGCTTATAACACCAGAATAATGCATTATGTGTATAATTTTAATAACATAATTTTACATAAAACCAGGCTTACTCAGGAGACCGTATCCATGGTAATAACAGACCGACACAGCACTTGTGTCAAAAACGTTCGTATTTTTATGCCACTGGCATAGGAGTGCGAACTTGATGAATGCTAGTGGCATAAGAATAAGATTACTTTGATCACGTATGTGTGTCACTGGCATTGGATTACAGTTTTTTCGGTCACGTATGTGTGTCACCGGTGTCGAACGTGTTAATTAAGGTTCAAGAAAATACGGTTATTTTTATTTCCTATAAAAAAATCAGAACAAAAGCCCATGAAGGAAAGAGCTTAGGTATTAACACCAGAATAATGCAATGTGTATAATTTTAATAACATAATTTTGCATAAAACCAGTGTTACTCAGGAGACCGTAACCATGGTAATAACAGACCGAAAAAAGTTGATTCAGCCAGATAAAAAGTTCTATTCCCAGGTTGTTGACTGTATTATAATTAAATCAGTTGAAGGTCTCGTTTATGAGACTCGTGAGCTATCAGAATATACACCGTGTAGGTATGGCATGTATGTAAGCGGATTTTTCGAGTAATGTTTATATTTTACTTTTGTATGCATTTCTGCGGTAATAGCTTCTCAGAATTTCTTGACAAAGTTAAAAAAATCTATGAAATCTAAGTATCATCAATAGTGGTGTTATTACGAGTAGCACTGGTGAACCTTATGTCTTTGTAATTAGGTTTACTATTTGCCAAACATTGACAGTAAAAGTACAAGTGTCGGGCAAATCCAAACAGCCGCCCTACCGCGAACTTCGAAATCCGCAAATTTCGAGGATTTGTCTCTCTCACTCTAATGACGCCTTCGTTGGAGTGACAGAGATAAATCCTCGAAAATTACGAATTTCGATTTTCGCGGCAGTAGACCAGATGCCTGTGAGGTTTTTTAACTACTACTGACTATACAGGGTGTTACAAAAATGGTGATAATGGTTAAACAGGGTTTAACCATTATCACCATTTCATCAGATTTCAACAGATTTCATCTATTAATAATTTTGAACAACTTCTAGTATGGTACCTACCAAATATGTTGTTCTATATAAAAATGGTCTTAGATAAGTTGACAAAAATTTATGGAAGCGATTTCATACTTGAGATTTCATATTTGGTCCCATAGTAAAAGTTGCTCTAAATCATTAATAGATTCATGATTTATTATCTATTCTTGTATCACCATTTTGTAACATCCTGTGCACCGCACACTCCAAAAATCGTCATGTTGAGACGCAATTTTCGACACCCTACTGTCAACTTTATTCCTGACATTGCGAATGCCAATTATTTGGGCTGTGTCGGGCATCAGCGCTTCTACGATATGCACTTCAATGTTCTCGATAATCCATTTCAGTCCAATGTAAATTATACATAATAATGATTATTATTATTTATAAAAGTCCTGTGTACCGTAATTGACGTTATGTATTTTTTTTTAACAATTGTATAATTTAAATAATCAAGTCGCAAAGATAATTGATTGCCTACTGCATTTAATAATAAAAGACCGAAACAATTATGGTTGTTTTAGTGAACCGGAAATAAATTATTAAAATTGAAGGATTATTTGGTTATAATTATAAACCTACATTTGTATTTAATCTAAAAGGGAGTCCTAACTACAATGGAAACAATCCATAACTGGTTAAATTATTTTATTTTTGTTGGCCTCAAAATATCCATTTTACAACAAATGTTATAATTAATTACATAATACAATACTTACACTTCAATGCGAGAACTCGTCAAAACTTTTAATAATTAGCTAAACATTTAAAAATTGACAATTTTAGCGCTCTATTAACGTACTGCAAAGTCGAGCACCTACTCACAGACAACTAGAAACACAAACCCACCCCTGTCGATTATTGCTCTGTCGAAAAGCACCCGTCCCTTTCGATCACGTGTAGTCGAAAAGAGACGAATAGTATCGCCTGTGAAAATGCGACGTTGCCATCCTGACTGAACGGTGCGCCATAGACTATAATAATAATTTCACTAAATACGACAGGCGTAACTAAATAAAACGTATTAAACATGCATTTATTTCATTACGTCTAGCACATCAAAGGATGAATTCATAATTCGTTAAGCAGGCGTTTTAAAAATGAAAAATAGTTTCATGTGTACTTATTTTATTTGGTAACTGCAACAACTAAGTTATAACAATTAAAGGAGCAAATAAGGCTTGAATAACAGGGCCGAAGTTTTTGGTATAGCTATAGAGGAATTAAATGCGAATTCGCAAGTCGCCTTTAAGAGTTGGTCCTAGACAGTGTCTACCCTACTAAATATTGTCATGGATTAATAGGGAAGATAATTTAGTCTTACACATCAATAATCTTCTCTTAACGTTATGAGGAACAGAATTGTGCTCATCTCCCTCGTTTTCATTACATTAAGTACATGTTGAATGAGAAAAAAACATGGAAACACAAAAGCACTATGCGACGCTAAAAGCGGGTGGCGACACTGCTAATGTCTACTAATAAAAGACTACTGTCAAATATATATCACGCTGTATTTGATGTAAAACTTATACAACACAAGTAAAAAAACTTAATTAAAATAAAGTGCAGTATCAATAAGCAAAAGTACTACTATGGGCGTACGATTCGAGGGTCTTAGTATGCGATTGATGCGGGATAATCTGTCTCTCTCTTACGGTTGGAGTGAGATAGAGACATGATCATTTTATCCCCGAGAATAGTATAACCCCAGTACTCGCGACAGCCCGTAGTTTAAATAATATATATAAGCACGACCACAAAAATAAACGTAACTGAAAATACGTTTATACATACAACTGAGTTCATCACCGAAAATATGAAAAATCAAATAAAAAACAACATAGACGTCTTATTAATTCTTAAATACATTATTCTTGGCAAATGATCATTTTTTCTATGCATGCAACTGCATATTAGGAAACAACAGAGAGCTATTTCAAATAATGGAAAAAGATGCAGCAAATGAAACTAATTTTATTTTACGAAATGTTACCATTAATAGAATCTGGAATGTCACACAAATATTAAAATACTGATTTGTAAAACATAACTTACAAATACAAAATATACAAGCCATCACTATACTCAAAGGTGTTGCAATTTACAAAGGTATGAAACCCGAAAATTAAAATTATAGTAACAATAACCAGTTGACTTAACATGCCCGCAGCCGACCGTACCCATAAATAAGTTAGTGCGCCGAAAACCTTGCAACACCCCCAAATTATTAAAATATTCTAGTATTTTACATCAACACCTCTAGCACAAGTGACACGACAGTATGACGGTACCATACTTTTCAGTCTGACCAAAAAAAAGTGGATCTACAGTTTTACGCCCTTTTTGACAACATGTCAAATACAAAAGTTGTCACTCAAATGCTAACATTATTGAAGCATCAAAACTGAATTTGAACCTTACGCACGAGTATGTAGATCTATATTGCTGTGGTCTGTGACTTGTAATCATATAAGTCTGGCGTTAGATTTACGATACCGATATATATCAGTAAAGTTATCATCGCCCAAAACTGATGTGACGCGAGATGCTATCGCACCATACTTGTGCTAAAGATCCAGGGCCTTAAACAGATGTCTCATGTATTACCGCAAATTGTCACCTTCCCTAACAATTTTATTAATAATTTCGTAGGCGAATCATCAAATGTCATATCAGAAGCCTAGCCAAGATTACAATCGGACATGTAAATTGTTTCGTTCTATGTATAATTTCTATATTTATTTTCCTTTTCGATTGACATCTTGGCTAAGCACTCAGTTCGTCGTAAATTATTTATCATATTATTAACGTTCACCTTCCAAATGATATTTCGCCCAATTATGTCAAACATTTAGTTAACATACTGAAATTCCTGTGATAAGTTTGCAAAACATTATTCGACAAAATAACAGACAGTATGAACTTTCAACTCCACGAATAACACAAATTTAAATATAACATCCGCAACACACTTTGCTGTGACTTTGCAAATGTTTGCGTTAAGGAAAGGGATATATCACGAATATTATGTCGTAAAGGACGAAAATTTTTAGCTAAAATATCTGTAATTTGTGGGCTACGGATAAAACGCTAAAAGAGTACTCTCTAGTAGAATTCCTTAGTGTACATTTCGAAATTTTATCTCTGTCACTCCAACGGAGGCGTTATTAGAGTGACAGGAACGGATGCCCGAAAATTTCGATTACCGAATAGGCCTTTCCAGCGTTTTGTCCATGGTTCACAACGACCCATACGTTCGTGTCGTCACATAAAATATTGCACCGATTTCCGTAACATTAGTGCTGAGACTAAGTACTGACGAATGACTCGAATGGTGTACATGATGTTTATATAATATACAACTGTCGAACATTTAAACCGTGTTTAATAAATATTTTCTTTATCCTGAGCTTCTTTTACCTATGATAGATTTAGCATTTTTAAATTGATGTCCGATAATACAGAGTGGTTTTTAGATTGTCTAGCAAGAGTGAATGGGTTAGAGACGGTCACGCTGATCAATTTTCACTATGGAGACAACCTGGAAATGGCAAAAAACTCTCCTACTTGTGAGTTAAGGATCAATCAAGTTATAATTAGGAGATATTTTCTTAATTTCTTCGTGGTTTCCATAGTAAAAGTGACCTTCTCTAGTAATTTTCACTCTTGCTACACGGCCCAAAAATCATTATATATTTATTTGCGCTTTCACCAAAATACGTCCCGAACCAAAGCAGGCGTCCACATAATATTTAGTTCCAAGCATACGGGCTTGTAAACATATCTGGTATTTATATATTGGCCTTATTAATCACCTTTTCATCAATCAGAAGCTCATGATAAACACTTGGCAATTTTACCAATTCTCGTTGCGAATAGTCCAAAACATCATCTAGAATTTTATTTATAATTATTATTAGGTAACGACAACACTACCTGTTAACCACTGACTACATCGACTTATTAGTTATTCATTTAAATAGTTATCTATAACCACATTTGACATTATTTTTCTAATGGTAATCAACTATCGAATGCCGCCGCGTATACTGAGATTGCACTGAAGACTTGTTCTAATGAATACTTTAAAAGTAAACAACATTTATATTAAGTAGATTTTGAATAAAGTTTATACAATCTCAGTTGTAAGCGGGCAAGGTGAGCGTTGGAGGAAAGCCTTCGGGGACGAGCTCTGGAGCGAGTCACTATAATAAACCGAATTGAAAATGTCACTTTCATATTTTTTTATCTGACCAACGATTTAATTAGATTTTTTCCATGAAATAAACGTTTAAATAACAAATTATTTTATTGAATTCAATGTTTTGAAAACTTTCTCCTTATAATAGCAAAAAATTCAACGTTTTTAAATACTTGACCATATAATATGGATTTTTTAAAGATACTATTATAAGAGAAAACGTATTACATTTGCCGTATGACTTCAAGCACTAATGCAGTTATAGTGTGCCTTAAATGTCGGTAACACTTAAAAGGTTACTAGACCCGTGAGGGACTAAGTATAATTTGATTAAGGGTTGATTTGACCAAACTTTTATTTGAAGAATAACGCTTATGCTCGGATAGTAATGTCAAAACTCCATAGTAATTTGACACTAGTATCCGAGACTAAGTGTTATGCTTATAATAAAAGTTTGGTACAACGCAGCCTAAGTTTTTCAAAGCGCTCTCATGGCCAGATTCGTCCCCCCCGGCACGCACGTATTGACGCATCACGCACGCACTGACGCACCACGCACAGACGTGTCACGCACTGACGCACAGACGTGTCACGCACTGACGCACAGAAGTGTCACGCACTGACGCGCTGCGCATTGACGCACTACGCACGCAATGAGGGTTTTTAATATTTTTCCTGTCACTAATGGGGCGGTGAGATGGCAGGTAAGAGCTAACAAACTGTCAGAATAAATATGCGAATTTAATTTTCTATATATTTTTGGTTAATTTATTCTTAAAACCATTACTTTAGGAATATTCTGTTCTAAAATAAATAAATAAAAGTTCCAAGTCGATTCCCATGAAATGAACAAAGTTCTAGTAATTTTCTTTAGTACTAGTGACGTTTTCTAGTTGTAATTCATTACAAAATCAATAAACTATAAATCTGACAGTTGTTTGGATCTCACGCTTACGTAGCGCCACCTGTGGCCTATTGTATAACAAATTACAACTAATATTACAAGCGGAAGTCCCTTTCTAGCAGTAGGGATAGAAAAGAGACTCCCCTTTGTAATATTAGTTGTAATTTGTTATGCAATAGGCCCCTGGTGGCAGAAAAAAAACGAAAACCCTCATAACGTACCACGTACAGATGTGTCGCGCACTGACGCACCGTGCACTGACGCACCACGCACGTACTGCCGCATCACGCACGCAATAACGCACCACGTACGTACTGCCGCATCACGCACGCAATAACGCACCACGTACGTACTGACGCATCACGAACGCAATAACGCACCACGTACAGATGTGTCGCGCGCTATAGCACCGCGCACTGACGCACCACGCACGTACTGACACATCACGCACACAATAATGCACCACGTACAGACGTGTCACGCACTGACGCACCACGCACGTACAGACGTGTCACGCAGTGGGGTGAATATCTGAGCGTTTCAACCGCCTAATTTTGGTGGCATAATTTTTGCCGAAGTTTCTAAACGTCTCGATGTTATACTTCGTCATTTGTATAAAGTACCGTGTCTCCTTCAAATGCCAAAGTAGCACAATGTAACGAATAGAAACTTCGGCAAAAATGATGCCACCAAAATTAGGTGGTTGAAACGCTCGGATATTCACCCATTGACGCACTGACGCACCACGCACTGACGCACCACGCACTGACGCACCACGCACTGACGCACCACGCACTGACGCACTACTCGTTGTCGGCGCGCATGCCGCGCACCTCGCCCTCGCGCCGCAGTCGCTCGAGCTCCTCTTTGGTGCGATCTTCTATGGCGCGGATGTCCGCCATTGTCATGCCGAACCAGTCGTCCATGGAGCAGAATACTTGTCTGAAATCATGCGACATCAAATTATTATATAGACAGTAATTATTTATACACTGGTCGACCAGCAAGACTATAGAAACGAGCGGTAATTTTTAAAAATGTAAGTGCTAAGAGTTTGCTGCCGGTATTAAATTTGAATTTGGCGTTTTTTCTACTGGCAAGCTGCATGGACAGAGTTAAATGAATGTACGTAGGTATGTATTTAAAAACAACTGGCATCTTGAACCCCATTTTAAATATTATTTGTTCATTATTAACACTTCTACATTTGCATTTGACCATAATTTTTACCCTACATTTATACACTACTATAATATCAAAAAGAGATTGTTGGTGTTATATAAATATAACACTTTATTACCCCAAAGTGGAAGTACTAAAACGAATACAGTTATTTAATCATTTAAGATTATACTTATGCCACTTGACTCGTACAGTCACGTCTAATAATATGTATACATTTTGGAACGTATGTCAAAGGCATAAGGATCAAAATCGTATACATATTATTATAACCGACTGTACATCCTTATTATTGTACTTTTTTTTCGTACATAAAAAGAAAACACCGGAATCTGTTTTAGTAAATTTTAAAACAATTCATATCATGTTCTTTTAACGGTAGTTCATGTCGATGCAATACCAAATTTTAGATATGTACTTAATACATGTAGCTGATCTTATCTCGTTGCAACGTCGTACAAAGTACAATAAGTACGTTGATTAATAATAATATTATAATTTTACTTGATAAATTCCTCACCTATGGAAAATGGTGAACAACCGCCGTTCTGATTTGTGGATGACATTTTCTACTTTGCTCTGTAAAAAGAAAAACATTGAATTACTATCAAATCTTCCAGCGAATCCTAGCAATATAATGACAATCACAAATACTATTATTCTTAAAATGGGCGAACATTCAATAAACAAGTATTTATTACATTGAATCATTCTGTGTGATATGAAAAGGTTTATAGAAATATTTTTGATAAAAATAAGTAGCACAAAAATCGTAAAAGATTTTTGGCGTAGATACAAGGTAATAAGAATGAAACCAAAATATACATTAGAGGTATTTTTCGGTACATATTTTTGCTCTTAGCTGTACAATTTGCTAGAAAAAAGTTGAATTTCTATCCAAATAACTATAGAACACGTATTTTAGCGATAAGATTGGCTGATGTCTAGTTGTCTATCTCTGAGTTTGCTTAATTTAAGAAGTTTTAGTATAGCCATTAGGAATATTTGTATTAGCTTAGTTGCGTTTAGAATGTTTGTATTATATTATGCGGTATCACAACAATATAACTGGAAACCGGCCTTCCGCAACACACGTTTACAACAATAGGTGCCTTGATATAGTTTTTAATTAACCTTGCATGCTTATATGACGAATTCATTATCGCACCGGTGTCATAAAAATCATTAATTACCCTTGATCTTTATCTTACATGAGTCTGTAGATTTTGGCCTTGTATTTGACCGACAGAGCCTAAGCGCCAAATCATATTAGAGATATTCGAAATCATTTTATACTAAGCCCAAAATTATAGGCTGATAATGGCCCCGTGTCTCCTATGTCGTCAATGCCGTCATTTTCTAACAAGTATGCAAGTGCGAAGGTGACGAACATAACGATAAACCTACGAACAAATAAAACATGGAATCCGCACGCCATATTAAATTGCCTTTCAAAAACGGTCCTGAATTTTAGTCTACGAACAAATAAAACATGGAAGCCGCGCGCCTTACTAAATTGCCTTTCGAAAACGGTCCTGAATTTTAGTAGACAAGTGTCACCCCCTGTCCAATACATCACGGCAATGAATTTGAATGTCAACCTATAAAAACTTAAACCGCCATTTAAAAATAGTTGTGATTGGTCCATTAAAGTTTTGATTGGCGAAATTCAATAAACATTTGTCAAAGTTGTTGCGCCGAAATATGCGCGGTGTTAAGAAAAGCCCTATGTCCTGCCCATCTTGGCACAATTGAACAATTGCTTTTGGGGGCATTTTCGAGCTGGCGTTAGAGGTCCATGTTATATATGGTCGCAGCGATAAACAGTAAAACCGGGATCATCATGAGCCATATGACGAGCTTTACGGTCTTTTAATTAAAGGTTGACTCTCACAGTATAGGCTGATCAACCAACCCGCAGCAGATAGGTACCTGATGCATTCCACGAGAATGTCCGATAGGTGACGCCGTTCTTCGCATACGTATATGAAAGTTAGGAATAAATTGTTTTGTGCAATTTAATTTTATAACTTGATATTTGAATTGATAATGAATTCTCACCCTTTTCATATATTTCCAAGGTAGGTGTGATAGCCGTCACGTTACCGGCAAAGTTGTCTTTCTCGTGGAATGATCATCATCGTCCATTTAATAACTGATAACACCGATTTGACCTTGGTCGGTTCGTCACGCCCTTGTCGCCAGCCGACGAAAGTGGTTGTAGGCAAAGTCGAGTAACCTTCGGTGACTGATCAAACTCCAGCTTACAGTAGACTCAGTGACCTTACCTGCAACCCGAACCACTTGAACTCAGCCGTGACGAGCTTGTAACATGTCATGACTGGCTTGACGTCCGCCTGCCAGTTGGGCCCGACCAGCGGGCGGTCTTGATCGATTTGACCATGGTCGGGTCCGACTCGCCCTAGAAGTAGATCGACGAGAGCGGGTCGTCAAAGTCGAGTAACAGCCTTCAATGACTCATCAAATTCCAGCTTACAATAGACTTGCCCTTGGTCGGGTTTGAGTCACCCTTGAACCCGGCCGACGAAAGCGGTCGTTGGCAACGTCGAGTAACCTTCGGTAACTGATCAAACTCCAGCTTACAGTAGAGTAGTGATCTTACCTGCAACCCGAACCACTTGAACTCAGCCGTGACGAGCTTGTAACATGTCATGACTGGCTTGACGTCCGCCTTCCAGTTGGGCCCGACCAGCGGGCCGCGGCCGGTCTTGACCGACTTGAACTTGGTCGGGTCCGTCTCGGCCTTGTAGTCGGCAGACGAGAGCGGATCGTTGGCGATGTCGATGTGGATGATTTCTCGGTTTTTTAACTTTTCTGGGGGTAGCTCGTGCACCTGGAAATATAGAATTTTAATCAGAGGGATTGGTACTCTTTGAGTAGATGGCACACCGCTTGGACGTGCACGCCACGCAAGCAGCGGCCCTACCGCGAAAAACGAAATTCGTAAATTTCGAGGATTTGTCTCTCACTCTAACGCCGCCTTCGTTTGAGTGACAGAGAAAGACAGAGATTTTCGCGGTAGTAGGCCAGTTTGCCATCTAAAATGACATTTACACCTAAACGCCCAAGCCAAGCAAACGCACACCTGCTGCACGCGCATTTGTCGTGACCCGGCCTTTAAGCCCTCGTATGCGAACGTGGATTCACGTACAGTCAAGTGCAAAAATAAGTATCGAAAAAATCCGTTCATAAATATGTTACGACGTTCTTATTACACAGAATTAGAGTGCACTGGGACATATTTTTTTACAATTTTTAGGTACACCTTATTTTGTCTTTGACTGTACGAGAAAACTATTAGAAAAAAAAATTAAACCACAAATGTTTTGCGGATTTCTTTGTCGTCAGAAAATAGTATGCAAAATTATGCTACTTAAACTATGCAAACATACATTTTTCTGGTGTTAATAAGCCCTTTCCTTAATGGCCCACCTACAGACATGGACTTCTTGCATGTTTGCCTAATTTAAGTAGCATAATTTTGCATAAAACCACCGTGACTCAGGCGACCATAACCATGGCAGTAACAGACAGAAAAAAGTTGATTCACCCATATATACTATACACTGTTGGAAATGTAAATGCCATCTTCACGGAGTAACTTAGCATAGTTATGCAGAAAACGACCAACTTTGATTTTTTGACAGTATGACTAAGCTTTAACACATTGAGTTTGGTCGCGTTCTGCATTGACAAAAAATCGAAGTTGGTCGTTTCTGTATAACTCCGGTCAACTATCGGGTGCGTTTACATGGTAAATATCCCGTTTGAAGTCATACTAATAATGTAAATGTCGATGTTAGCTTAAAAACTTATATTGTCCGATAATTGTCGTGTAAATCCTATAAAACCGAACACATTCAATCATGAACTTTAAAGGCTTCTTAGAGTTGTCCGAACATTAAATCAGTGTTGCCATGCTTAGTTTCATAAGCCATTGAGAGGTTTTCGTGAATACATAGAAGCGTGGTGGTAATACAATATTGACTGTCGTCACCGTATTGAAAGCAAAAGCGGTTGTGTTGTAAATCACGACTGAAGGAAGCCAGTTGAAAGTGAGCATGACCTTGTCCAGGCTCGGATCCAGGGGGGGGGGGGCAAGACCTGGGGCCTATTTCTCGAAAGCTTTTAACTTGTAATACAAGCGGAAGTCCTTAATAATAGTGTCAAAAAGAGACTTCCACTTGTATTACAAGTTACAAGCTTTTGAGAAACGGGTCCCTGGGCCTGACCTTGTCAGATACTAGAGCGGGATAGTAACACAGAAGACAGTCAAAGTACAGTACATACTTCAAAATAGACAAGAGGCAGTAAAACCCTGGTAATACGATTTTTAAGGGACAGTAGCGTACAGGGTTCAGTAGCGAATCGTTTTCTCTCTCTTTGTCGCTTAGCACGGCAAACAGTCGCGTTTCGTTTGCGACTGAGCGATAACGATTTGCATATTGGCTACTCACCCTGTAGGGCTAGTACTTGATTGAAGAGACAGTATATCGCGGCGACATAGACTCCCTCTTTCATCAAGTAAAATACGAGAAGTATATCTCGTGACGACATTTTGTCGCATCAACCGTACAGAGGCCCAAGAATAAAAATCGTGAATACAAAGTAGTACCTCTGTCACTAAAATTACGATTCACTTTGACATTTCCACCTCAAATCGTCTGAACTGAAATAGATTACTATCGTACCCTTTTAGAGGATTAGGAACGCAAATTCGAAACAAAGACAGGTACAAAATAATGGAATTAGATATTAGTGTGGTATCTTTAGTCGATCATCAAATTGGCTGATTTAGTACAAACTTATCTGTATAAGCGGATATACCGCCAGAATTTAATATAATGTATTTTTACACAAGGCATGACTAATGTTTTATTTATCCGCCCTCAACGATTATTGTAACTTACCTATTTCTGTACAGTTTCGTACCTTGTCATGATTTATGTTTATGACAATAATAAAGGGGACCCTATTACTAAGGCTCCACTGTCGATCTGTCCATCTGTCAAAAGGCCGTGAACTGTGATAGTTAAACAGTTGACATTTTCACAGATGCTGTATTTCTGTTGCCGCTTTATCAACAAATACTAAATAGTAGAATACAATAGATATTTAACTGGCTCACACAGCAATGTGATATTTTATTTCTCGTTATTTTGCGGTTTTTATCATAAATTTATAATAACCCTTCGTGCACGAGTCCCACTCGCACTTGGCCGGTTTTATTATAATCAGAGATCGGACAAATGTGCGTCATTGTTCGCAATAATATGGATATGACTCAAAATTTGATTAAATGAATAATTTCTTGAAAATTAATTTCGAAGCTTCGAGGTGACTATTTACAAAGGTTTTCATAGTTACCGGAGTCAAATAGGTAATTTCCTGAAAATTATTAAATGATTAATTTTTCCATCAACTCTGGAGTCATGTCCATATTATTGCGGGCAATGACAATGACGCACATTTGCCCGATCTCTGATTATAATTATTACTGCTCATAAAAAAAACTACTTATTTCAGTTTTTTTGCATTATAGGCAGATGTGGTGTAGGTTGTCATCAAGAAATACGTTGTCGATGTCAGACAATTACCGTAAAGCGACATGCACTAATTTGCCATAGCGTGTAACAGGAGGTACTCAAAGCATATTTATCTGATTACACGTGGACTCTGAGCCGTTGCAGTAAGGTTTAAATAATGTCAAGTTGTTTACGTTGGTAGAATGATTACAAACCAGGTAGTCAATGCCGCGAAAGCAATTACTAGCAATCTAAGACCTGTAGCCCTGTAGCCCTATCATAAGTTGCCGCTACGTTATTAACGCGTGTTTACTTTCTATCCATCCCGCTCGTATAGATAAAAAACTTAAATAAGTCACCTGTTGTTTTTTTTTTATATGTTGGCACAACAAAGTGGCTCCACTCCACCTGATCGCAAGTGAAAAATAGAGCCCAAATCGCGGCGGCAACGAACAGGAGACAATCAGTAACCTGTTAGTTGCCACCGCCTTGCTGGCCCGCTAGATGCTTCTTCACGCTTAGTTTAAAGGGTCCCAACTTATAGGTATGCGGAAACACATGTGCCGGTAAAGAATTCCACTTTTTAATAGTTTTTTTCTATGTATAGTTGAACTAATATGAGCTGAGCTCGTTCTCTTAAAATTCCAGTAGCATTGTAATGCACAAAGTAAGATAACAAGCACTCAGTAAAAGCAGAATATAACCGCCTTAGAACGTTAGTATAGATTATCGACTCGATTAAAAATATAGGATTCCATAATTAATTAAGGATCTCATAGATTTAATTTAATTACACTCATAAAAGATCGGTTGGCTATTAGCTGGGTCGTAAATGACGTAATTTTATCTATTATGACTGTATGATATGATATGAAATATCAGCAAGGTTGGCAGATTACAGGTAATTCCTTGCATTTTCCGATAACTACTTCCTTAACAAAGATTACATTAGTAAAGCAGTCCGGAATTCAAAATGCAGGCATCAATTAAAACACACTATTTCAGAATATTTTCTTCGGTTTCCGAATCATGAACTAAAATTTAATTAATATAGGTAGGTACGCGTTATAATCCGTTTAAATAGTTTTATTTCACATTAGTTCAGGTTTATGGAATTAAAAACTTCTATTTAAGCTACGAGTTGCAAACACATTTAAATATTACGTCATAAACTCATCACAGCCACAGGAGCTCCGGGCGGGGGTCCTCTTAATGGATCGAATCATGTCGAGCAGTTTTTAAATTACGTGAGTGATCCGTTTTTACTTAAATACACAAATTGACAGAAAATCAAGGTAATTAATGTAATCATCTTCCTACCCATTCTAAGTTGGCTTATTTAGGAAACCTTAATAATGATTTATAAATTACATACCAAAATGAGTAAGTAAATTTAATTATAGAAGCGGTCAAAAACCCCGGCTTAATCACTCTGCCCACACCTGATCATTACTACATGCTTATCATTACCAACCTATTAGTTAAATTGGGAACATTATGTGACAATTGATAAGGGTATAATGTAAAAATGACCTTTCCGAGAGTTATCTTAAAGGCCAAATTTGACAGACAAGATATATTAAGATATGAAGTAGTGTCATTAACACTCCAGGTTTTATTTACCTTTTGTAATTGTAAAATACATAATGATTATTTTTATTGATAATTGCTGTTTTTTCGACGGAGGGATATCCGGAACTATCAGGCTGTTTATTAAGAAATTCTACAATCATAAGACTTTATTAACCCATTTTAGACTAGCGGTACCATACGGGACCACTTTTTTGTGAGATTAAAATTAGCAACATTTTCTAACTTATAACTTCAACATTTTCTTCTTTTGTTACATGTCATCACTCTTTATTTTACATAGACATAGAGTCTATCGCAAAAATCAAAGCAAGTGAGTGGTTAAGAGTCCGGTATACATTTGAAATTTAAAATCGTTCAATTCGTTCAATTTAATGTCACCACGCTGGGCAAGCGATTTAGCAATCGTAATTGTATCCACCACGATGATGCTGACACCCTTTATTATTCTTCAATAAATGAATGCTTTACTTCAATCTCTTAGTCGACTCATACGACAATGGTGGTGATAAAATGTATTATTTAGACATAGAGAATAATGTATTCGTGACACACAATAAAAAAGGACAAAGGAGCATTCCATGAGCTGTCCCGTGCAAACGCGTGTATATTCCGATAATTAGAGTTATCTCCCGAGTTATTATTTATTATATATATTTTTGAGCAATTTTCGACTCCTCTGGTCAAGAAAGAGAACTTCGATAAACTCAAAATTTTGAGAAAAACCGTGTTCGTACGGGACAATGGTGGACTTTTTCGTGGAATGCATCCAAAGCAGATGTGACAGTAACTTATACAAAAAAGGTGCCACGAAATGGTCTCATCTCAGCAGCGTGAGCCAGCGCTGATCTTCCGATGAGACCATTAAGTGAAAGATTCACGACGGATAACATGACGGGTATTTCAAGTAGGTACTAGTTAATATCGTCGGAATAGTGCAATACCGCGTAACTAACAAATTCAATTTGTGTCTACGAACAAATAAAACATGGAAACCGTACGCCATATTAAACTGCCTTTCAAAAACTGTCCTGAATTTTAGTTGACAAGTGTCACCCCCTCTACAAAACATCACAGTAATGAGTGTCAATATCAACCTATAAAAACTTAAGCCGCCATTTAAAAATAGTTGTGATTGGTCCATCAAAGTTTTGATTGACTATATTCTATAAACATTTGTCAAAGTTGTTGCGCCAAAATATGCGCGATGGTAAGAAAAGCGCTATGTCCTGCCCATCTTGGCACAATTTAACAATTGTTTTTGGGGGCATTTTTGAGCTGGCGTTAGACGTCCATGTTATATATGGTCGCAGATACTAGTTAATATTGTCGTGGATAGTGCAATACCGCGTAACTAACAAATTCAATTTGTGTCAACTTGAGTGTCAATTGTTTGATATTTGAACTCTATCTGCTTTGGCAGTTACGCTATATTTAGGGCTGCCAACCGTCCCGCTATAAGCGGGACGTTCCGTTTCTGGGACCTTAAAGTATGGGT
Organism: Thaumatotibia leucotreta; assembly: GCA_025490895.1. Taxonomy (NCBI): domain Eukaryota; kingdom Metazoa; phylum Arthropoda; class Insecta; order Lepidoptera; family Tortricidae; genus Thaumatotibia; species Thaumatotibia leucotreta. The sequence continues at coordinate 135,753 of JALPQI010000263.1, forward strand.
CCCGCAAAGAGTTCGCGCGGGACGCCGATTGTCCCGCTTTTCAGGGAATACTACCTGTATACCGACGCTTACGAACGCTGGAAGTGGGAAAAATAGGCGAAAATGACCACCCCCCATTTTCCGATACTACAGAGCTTACTATTTGGCAAAAATTACAGAAAATAGTTCCTTATGTAAAGTAATTTACAGGAAATCCCGTAAGAAGTCTGTAATTTTTTATATATTTGCTGGGTACTGAACCATTTGTGACCGAGTCGGACTCGCACTTGGCCGATTTTTATCATTTAATACAGTTTTTCACGCGTCCTGCATTTTAAAGTCAAGTCCCGCAATTTATTCACGAATGTACCGCATACCTGTGATCTTTGGTTGGCAACCCTAGCAGTTACGCTGTATTGCACTATCCCCGACGATATGTAAATAATAATTATAATACTTACATTATTTTGGTCACCAGCATCCGGTACGTGTAGGGACTCTATACAGATGACGAAGTTGTCTTTCATGTAGCCAGGATTCTGAAACATTAACGCGAATTAAAATATATGGCATTTTATAATCGCCTATGACTGCATAATATGCATGATGACATTAATGATTTTCAAGTCAAATCAACAGCTTTATTAGAACCGTCAAAACGATCGCCAACATGTTTTTTTTAAATACACAACAGTGACGTCACGTTTGTGTACTGCGAAATTACCTATTCTTTTAAGTTCTTTCCAATTTATTAAATAGAAGTTATGTACAGTCAAGTGTACTCCGAAGTTTTGGACTTGACGTAAAATGATCCATGTCTCGCACTAGAGCCTAAAAAGTACACCATCTTTACTAAAATGTATAATATATATATAATGGTCACCCTTGAATTAACTACGGTCTAAAGGAAAGCAATAAGTACTTATATTTGTCTTATTTAGTAAACAAATGCCTATAACAAAATATCTAAGAGAATCTTTTATTATTTCCTAAGGGATTGCTTTTATTTTTAATCAAGGAAATAGATGTGTACGTCAGAAAACGTGCACTTTTAGGTTAGAAAGCTGTTTACTATATAAGTATGAAAGGCCATAGTAGCAAAGGGCATGTCGTGCTCCTAAACTATCGTCACATGTCAAAAATCATGGCTAAGCTATTGTTTTCAAGAATTACTTTTTATATAATATTCGGTAAACAAAATTTGCCATTTACACAATAACGATTTGTCTAACGTCACTTGTATTAGTAGTATTCTGTGTGACGACAATGGGATCTTCGGATCAATCAACCTTGTATGTTTCTCGTCTTCTTTTTCCCACTCACCGTAATCACAATCTGGCAGTAAGAGTAAGCATTCTACGCTATTGTTTTAATTTTTTTAAATCTCATATTCCGTAAACAGAATCTCCCAGTTACACAATATTCTGTTCATGTCACTCGTATATGACGGCAATAGGATCTTTGGGTCAATCAACATTTTATTGTACGTTTCTAGTATTATACATGTTACACTGAGAGAAAAATGCCATGTGAATTTAACAAAGTCGACTTGTAGCGTGGTTATCCGTTTGAAACAAAATTATTTTAGTAAACGGAATCAATCACAATATTGATGACACAAGTCGAATTTGTACGAACAACAAGGTGAAACTAGTTGAAAGATATTTGATTGAATCAACCAAACATATGTTCAAAACAATATGAGACATGTTGTTTTTATAAAATCGACTTGTTGATTCAAATAAAACTTAAACTTGTAACAATTACAACCTGGTGTCATGTTGAACTAAAAATATTGTTTGACTATTTCAATAGTATATATTGCTGAAATTACATTACCTAACTTGTTAAATGCTATCTTGTTAAAATAATATAACGGGTTGTTAAAATAAACAGTACATGTAGTTGAAAGTACATTACATAACTTGTTAAATACTATCTTGTTTAAACAATATTACAGGTTGTTAAAATAAACAGTTACATGTTGCTGAAAGCACATGACTAACTTGTTAAATGCTATCTTGTTGATAGAATATTACAGGTTGTTAAAATAAACAGTTGCGTGTTGCTGAAAGTACATTACATAACTTGTTAAATGCTATCTTGTTAATAGAATATTACAGGTTGTTAAAATAAACAGTTGCGTGTTGCTGAAAGTACATTACATAACTTGTTAAATGCTATCTTGTTAATAGAATATTACAGGTTGTTAAAATAAACATTTGCGTGTTGCTGAAAGTACATTACATAACTTGTTAAATGCTATCTTGTTAATAGAATATTACAGGTTGTTAAAATAAAAAGTTGCGTGTTGCTGAAAGTACATTACATAACTTGTTAAATGCTATCTTGCTAATAGAATATTACAGGTTGTTAAAATAAACAGTTCCGTGTTGCTGAAAGTACATTACATAACTTGTTAAATGCTATCTTGTTAATAGAATATTACAGGTTGTTAAAACAAACAGTTACGTGTTGCTGAAAGTACATTACATAACTTGTTAAATGCTATCTTGTTAATAGAATATTACAGGTTGTTAAAATAAACAACTTACTAATAGGTAGGGTAAGTTGGTTGACAGTGGGTCGGATGTACACAGTAATTATCGCAAATTCTGAGAAGAAGAAAGGTATTCTTAAAGCCTATTTAGGCACAAAATATGCCCACTGGCTCTATGTTTTTACTTACTTAATACCAATTCAATAATGTGAACATAACAGCCAGTAAGCTGGTTCAAGTATATTCGTCGCGCAGAATGTTGCTTGAGATTTTTTAAGTTTAGTGAGTACCTATTCCCAAAATTTGGTCAGTTATCTTTTATTGTCTTTTTGTGTACATATTCAATAAACGACTTTTAGACGATTAATTTATATTCAAAGTCGGGGTTAAAAGTGAATCAAGTAACAGGGGTGAACAGTGGACCAAAGGGGTACAAAGGAATCATGAACCAGAAAATATTTTTATGGAAATAAAGAGTTGAAGCTTCAGGTTAAGGCTTTCTATAGAAACGTTTTGCACATGCGGGTAACAATGAAAGTGTCTCAAAATGTTATAATAAGGAATCTGTAATAAACAAAATTCAATATTTTTTAACTTAAATATCTTTTAAATCTATTTACTTTTTACCTTTTGAATACTTGTACATTTTTAGGAAAATTATGGGTTAATGTTGCATATACATACCCTAATCCCATCTTATATTCTCGGTTATCATTCATATTTGATTTACTGTAGACTACTGGGTGACTCAGTGCAAGCCACCCCTGTTGCACACTAGATCAATTTAAATTTTTCTCTAAATGAGTTTCTTTCTCCAAATGGTTCATAGTTTGAAACTTTATGAATAACCTATTAAATCCTAGATAAATTATTTATGCTATAGTCCAAACATTATTTATAATATATGTCGGAGTCGCGCTTCAGTTGGCGCAGACCTGTACGGCACGTCGAGTCATCGAACGCCAGAATTGTGTTATTTACAATGAGAACAGTTTTGTTTGCAATGTTTGCAATTAATTTGCTAAGAGTTACTAAATCTAGAAAACGATAAGCAATGTATTGCTTGGTGTGGTCTTTGCTTTGGTCCATGCAGGTAGATAATAAAATCCGGTTGAGATCTACCCGCCTGTGAAGCAGGTAGTTTATGATCTGACAGTATAAAAAGTCACTAGCGCTGTTTTCATGATGCATTTGCATAGTCATTCTTGCTTTAGACATTGGAAAGTCAATTCATTCTGATTCCCGTCCTAGACTACGAAAGATTGATTCTTGCTTTAGCCTTGGAATAGATTCTGATTATGATCATTCCTTCCCTTAAGTCAGTCTATCTTGAGACCGCGAATAGATTTGATTAAGAGCACTCCAGAGTAAGAGGAGTTTGACTAGATTCAATAGTTCGTTAGATTCAGATTCAGATCGTTCTTTCCTAGCATCCTGGCGAAAGACGTTATTTCTTGTGTTTTGAAGTTGGTGAAGCATGGACTCAAACTTAGAACTCTCCAGTCGTTTTCTAATTAGTGTTTCCATTAATCGTGTTTCAAGAGTTTACCTATTGTAATGATCTAAAATTGTAATTACCAATGATTTGAAAAGATTAAAACATTCAACCCGCTGAGTTTCTTCCTGGTTCTTCTCATGTTGTGGTTTAACACTTGCGAACCAGAGTAGTAATAAAAAAGATCTTAATTCATGTCGTGTTTTCATTATGAGTCCATGCCTACACGCATAAGTGCGTAGATTCAGTATTCTGAGTACAGTTAGTAATGAGTAGCTAGAAGTTAGATAGCTAAACCATCTCCCCTTATAGCTCGGCCGGACCTGATATAAAAGCGGCCCGACGCCGTTATATATATCATCGTTACTTACGGAGATATGACCGCTTAAAAATGGAGTGATCCAGTGTCAACCATCTTACCCTACGTTTGTAAGCTAAATCAAACTGACTGACTTGCATATTCCTGAATTTGAAATAAAAATAAAATTATTAAATATTTTTTGATCAACTACGTAGAAAGTTTAATTAGAAAGTTTTTTAAGTTTGAAACTATTAAAGTAGAAAGTTTATAACTTAACCAGAACCTATGGTAATTGGGGCGTAATCAGCGATCATCTTTTCTTTTTCTCTCGCTAGTACCAAAAACTCCGAAAAGATAGATATAGCTTATTTTTTCGACCAGACTATAATTATTACCTATTAGGCTCGGGCACATTAAAGTTAAAAGAAATTAATAGCATTTAGGTAAATACTTTCAACAAAAGTAAACTCGGTATCATATATTGTTAATTTTATAAGTACACATTTAAACTCCATTCACACATTTAAAATGCTTATTGCGGAGCATGGCCTTTGAAAGTGAGATAATTTTTACATGCTATTGACATGCTCTTAGCCGCTTTTTCAAATTTCGGTTTTCGCGCTAGTCCTCCTTATCTTGTAGACAGAATAAGCTAAGCGTGCCAAACTAGTTGATGCTACATAACACCGGTCACGTGACGACGCTTCACAAACCTACCTAAATACATCTTATCTTGTTGTTTCAACATTATAATGTTAAAATATAGCGCAGAGACGCTACGGTGTTGCCATATTAAAATAAAAAAATATGACAGGGTAATTTGATGCAAAAATCAGTCAGCAAATAATATTCAAAACTACAATTCGACATTCTTAATAAAGAGCGCTTAGAAGTAAGAGACGTCTTATGTGGTAATTATAATACCCATCATAAACAAGATTTACACCAAAAGTTGTGTGGTAAAAGAGTGTATGACATCGCCTCTTTTTTATGGTCAAGCTCCATACCTACGTTGTTTTTGAAAAAATTTTGCCCGTCCATTTTTATTAGGGTTCCATAGTCAACTAGGAACCCTTATACAGGGTGGAAAAATCGAAGCCACATGGATGGCAACTACCTTAAATATTGTAAATAGCACATTTTGTGTAAGGGAGACTTTCCTTTATTTTTAAAAACAATAAATACTTAATTGAAGGATTTATGAAAAATCGCTTGCCTCAGTCGGGATTCGAACCGGTCAAATGTGACAAAAAATAATGTGCTGTATTTTATGATGCAGATCGAAAGGGTTACTGATAAGGTTTATTTTTCTCTAAATAATAAATACAATCAGAATAACGGAAGGCCATGAAAATTGTAAACGAAAAATTAAAACACACAAAATAAAACAATAGGTATTCATTTAATAACCTTACTAAAACCTCGCTATCTTTTGAGCAATTTACTTTTCGTAGCTCGTTGCAGTGAATGTGGTGAAAATTAGTAATAGCTGCATGGACTAATCGGCTGTCCCAGATCAAAGCCTAGTAAGCGTATTTAGCGAAATTTTACAGGACAGGCAAATAAACATTTTGTTAAAAAAAAATAGTAGCAGAGACCTTTATCTCACAAGACTTTGTTTTATGTAAAGAAGTATAACTTGCTTTATATGACAAACTATTGAAACTTAATGTATGTATTTTTTTAGAACTTTTATGTACCTTACTAACAACTGATTACAAAAAAATAATAGAAATGTTATGTCAATTGCAAAACTGAAACCTAGCAAGTGGTACAAAAATGGTAAATTTTACTGCTTGTAAGCAGTAAACTCTTAAATGTCAAATATAAAATCAAGCAAATGCTTAGTTCGAAATCCGGATTAGGATTACCATTTTAATAAGGTAAGGTAAAATTGTAGTATAGTGCATTGGGGTAATTTCAAACTACAGAAGTTCTGCTCGGGTAATTTCGGAATTAATCTTGATTATGATAAAAATAACGTTGTTTTATGGTAATTTCAAATAAGACGACTTATAAAATGACCGCAAAGCACCCTATTTAATTGCAATCTAGGGGATTTAAATGATTTTGAAATTACTGACTACCAATCCTTTCCCGCAGAGCTTCGCTACAAAGTACTTGCTAACAATTTACTACACATTGAAACTTCTCAAAAACATCATTCTAAGCCGATAAATGTCCACTGCTGGACATAGGCTTCCCCCAGTAGGGTCATTGCCATAACAAATAATTTTTTTAAAAGTTGTCTCGCACTTGTTTTTTGTTTTTGTAACTTTTAATATGATTTACACTCAGAATCGCGAGCTCTTTCGATTCTGATAGGAGAAATGTTTGGTATCATCTTCTGCTACGAGTGTATGCATGTGCATACCATTCGAATATCACGTGTATAAACAGTACTACACACACAACTATCGGCTTACCAGCGAAAATAAAAAAACGGCAATAAACATTCAATCAGCAATAAGTTTTTCAAAACATTTTGTACGAAATATCATTTGATATTCACAAGTCTTTACGGTGAAGGAAAACATCGTCAGGAAACCTGCAGACACCTGCGAAGAAATTCCAGTGTGTATGTGAAGTCCCCAAAAACTACTGGACCAGCGGTAACCGTTATAATGGCGGGACCACATCCTGAATTCGATCGATTTATATTGCATTATTTAGTACTGAATTTGTACTATTTGGTACCTGTTGTAAAAAAATTTGTACCTCTTCTATTTCAAAGTTATATTCAATCAGTCTGGTCCCGCCATTATAACGTTATAATGGCGGAACCAGTCCTGAATTCTGTCCATATTCTGTCGATTCATATTGCATTATTTAGTACCGAATTTGTACTATTTGGTACCTCTTGTAAAAAAATTAGTACCTCCTCCGTTTCAAAATTATACTTCAAACAGTCTGGTCCCGCCATTATAACGTTATAATGGCGGAACCAGGTCCTGAATTCGATCGATTCATTTTGCATTATTTAGTACTGAATTTGTACTATTTGGTACCTGTTGTAAAAAAAATTGTACCTCTTCCATTTCAAAATTATACATCAAATAGTCTGGTCCCGCCATTATAACGTTATAATGGCGAAACCAGGTCCTGAATTCTGTCCATATTCTGATGATTCATATTGCATTATTTAGTACCAAATTTGTACTATTTGGTACCTCTTGTAAAAAAATGAGTACCTCTTCCATTTCAAAATTATTAAAAAAAGTATGATTAAAATAGTCTGGCGGAACCAGACTATTTCAAATATAATTTTGAAATGAAAGAGGTACAATTTTTTTTACAAGAGGTACCAAATAGTACAAATTCGGTACTAAATAATGCAATATGAATCGACAAAATATGGACAGAATTCAGGACCTGGTTCCGCCATTATAACGTTATAATGGCGGGACCAGACTATTTGAAGTATAATTTTGAAATGGAAGAGGTACAATTTTTTTTACAACAGGTACCAAATAGTACAAATTCAGTACTAAATAATGCAATATGAATCGATCGAATTCAGGACCTGGTTCCGCCATTATAACGTTATAATGGCGGGACCAGACTGTTTGAAGTATAATTTTGAAATGGAGGAGGTACAAATTTTTTTACAAGAGGTACCAAATAGTACAAATTCGGTACTAAATAATGCAATATGAATCGACAGAATATGGACAGAATTCAGGACTGGTTCCGCCATTATAACGTTATAATGGCGGGACCAGACTGATTGAATATAACTTTGAAACAGAAGAGGTACAAATTTTTTTACAACAGGTACCAAATAGTACAAATTCAGTACTAAATAATGCAATATGAATCGATCGAATTCAGGATCTGGTCCCGCCATTATAACGGTTACGACCAGCGTCGAGACCACACAAAATAGGCACGTTTGATGTCGAGTTGTGGAAATAAATAGAAAGAAATGACAAACACAATAGAATAGCAACAAGTATTAATATTATTTGATTTGTTTTATCAATTACCTTCGTCGTAATTTGAAGCTTCTGATAATTTGTCCAGGGTTCTTCCATAGAGAGACAACGGACAATACCGACAAATAACGCACGTAATGATAGTGACGTTTTGAATTATCGAAGATCCAATTTTGTTTATTATCAAAAAGTACAATTTTATGGTCGGTTCTTCGTCGGTTAACAACCAAAACGCCCTATACCAATCGTCAGTAGAAACTAAAATAATTGTAAACAAAGCCTAAATAATTGCATAATTCCTTAATCGCACATTTTTAGAACACAATCTTGGTCTCGTCACCAACTTAAAACCTTAAAAGCCTTGAGTTCACATACACTTTTAGTTAAAATTATTAATATTTTGGCCACTTTGATGGCGCTGCTGCCCGTCATCGATCGTCGATAAATAAATGGTCAATATCAATTCAATTCCTCAGTCGACTCTTACGACACCCGCGGGGCGGTGACAAAAACCGCAGGCAGGGAGCGCGGGAGAACGTAAACTTCACTCATTACTGACTTGATAGGTTTTATTTATTGTTATATTTGAATTCCTTGTACGACCCTTCGGCAATTTTAAAAATCAAAAACCTAGTAAGGGACAATTTCCTTATTAAAAAATCTAGTGTGTTCCATTTACAAACTCAAAAACCTAGTATAGCGTGCAGTTGCCAGGTTTTTGGACTTGAAAATGTTACTTACTAGGATTTTGAATGTGTTGATGGCATGTAAGAAATGCCCTTGCTAGGTTTGGTGGGTTTCGTAACTTTGATTTTAATTGAGATAGAAATACAGGTGTTTTTGCATTAGACGCAGCTCAACATTTGGAGCAGATACATTAAAAAAACGTATTTTGACAAAAAATGTCCCTTGCTAGGTTTTGATTTGGGACAGCCGTAATTCTAGTAATTAATTCACGTGACGGGTAAAATCAAATTTAAAAGGTAATTGTTAGTTTCCATGGCCTTCCGTTATTCTGATTGTATATGTTATTTAGCGAAAAATTAACCTTATCCTTCCAATCTGCATCATAAAATAGAGAACATTATTTTTTGTCACATTTGACCGGTTCGAGTCCCGTCTGAGGCAAGCGATTTTTCATAAATCCTTAAATGCAGTATTTATTGTTTTTAAAAACAAAGGAAAGTCTCCCTTACACAAAATGTGCTATTTACAATATTTAAGGTAGTTGTCATCCATATGGCATTCGATTTTTCCAACCTGTAGTTTCGCTCTGTCCGTCCGTCCGTCAGTCCGCCGATTATCTCAGAAACCGCTAGTACTAGAAAGCTGTAATTTGGTACGATTATAAATATCAATCACGCCGATAAAGTGTCGCGTCGAAAAACGAAAAAAAAATGTTGCAGGGTACTTCCCATTCATGTAAGTTAGGGGATGATTTTTTTTCGTTTCAACCCTATAGTGTGAGGTATCATTGGATAGGTATTTTAGTATATATTATAAAGTAATAGGGGTTATCTAAAAAACATTTTTTGATAAAGTTAATGGCATTGGAAATATTCGCTCCGGAATTTCACACGTACCGAGTTAAGGTGGTCCCCGAGGATTTCATCGGTTTTTAATGAGTTTTGAGTTCTTGTAATTAATGATGCACTAGAGCTAAAATTATGACAGTCATGACATATCGTTGTCTGTGAGAAATTGCAGTATTATTCCCAAAGATGATATTATTATTCCCCATTCAGGGATTCATTTTTTTGTGAGCTGGTATCACTCACTATCTTGAGTCACTCGTCATTCGTCAAATACATTCCATTACCTGGCGTCGCTTCGAATAACGTTACATATTTTAAGGTGAGTTACAAATATAAATATTTATATATTGTTAGTTTCCATTTAAATGTACTCGCAACAGCATATTTATCATACTTATTATTTATTTTGTCATAAACTTACATCGCCATAACCTAAGATTTAGTAGGTACTTATTCTGTAAACTGCTGTTAATTATCGAAAGTTGCTTTTGTTAATTAATTATAAAACCACTTTCATGAAGTGTCTCTATGTCATTTGGCAGTGAGTTGGTGTAACAGTATTGTTTTATGTATGGGAGGTTGGAAGGTACCTACCCTAAAATAGGTTGATGGTAAATATTGAATAAACTTTTAAATTATGTTTTTTTTAACAGAAGAGCCTGAAGTAGAAGAAAAGCTGCACTGGTTAAGAAACTGTGTAGATCCATGGCACTTAGTTGAGGTTAATTGGGAAGCTACCACAAAAGTTAGATTATCGTCACTGCAATCAAATTCTGGAACAGTCGAAGAATATTTAAACTTGTATCCGGCTCTCAAACTACCTGAAGGTTATCGCTTGGTAAGTATCTTGAAAAGGTTCCCTCCGATATGCATTTTTTTTTGCCAAGTTTCGTGCTCATATGTGACGTTCTATCACAGAAGGGCCCTTATGGCAGGTATTGAGTTACACATAGATCCTAAATCTGCATTAAATAAGCTATCTAATACTAAAAATAATTAAATAAATCGGGTAATTTTTTAATTAGGTATCAAAGTAGGTATTGTCATTGAATCGTACCTATATAACATAAACTTTCTTATAAGCAAAAGTTGCAAGTAATTACAACATTTTTAACGACAGTTTTCATATTTTCGAACGCGCTCTGGCATAAGGGCCCTTTTCTACTAAACTTTGAGGTGAATTTTATTATAGAAATACTTAACGTACACTACTGAAAGCAAGCTACAATTACACGTCTATTCGTATATTTTACTATTTAGCATAAATTCAAAAAACGATAATTTCGAACGATTTTACAAAAACGTCGATATCTCCGTAACTAGAAACCTCCATAAGGGCCCTTTTCTGATGGAATGTCACATATTTCTGATCAAAATAAGTTGTAAGATGTTATGCCGATGCCGGGTAATTGCGCGCGGCGGACGGTGCGAACTTAGCTAGTTCAAAATAGAACCTGCCGCAGGTCGAACCGACCTTTCAAATCGACATCAAAGATAATGTCATAAAATAATCTGCATAATTTGAAGAAACTTTATTTAATTATCCGTAAAATGGACAGACATTTTAACAAAGAGGTAAAAAGAAAACAAAGATATAATTGAAATTGAAATTTGCTTATTTTTTTTTTAAATTTCAGATATTGAACCAGAGTCTGAAACAAATGCTGCGTTGCTGCTACCGTATTTGGTGCCTTCAATAGTGTCGAAGAAAAAAGGAAAGCCCTCATGGAAGCCTTCGCGTAGCGAAATCCGGGATGGATTTATATTGCAAATAGCTAGTTGATGGACTACAATTATATAGAACGCGCTTGCAATTGGAATTCTAGTGCTTCATTATTAGAATTCAAATTACGACAAGATATTGTCTAAAGATGCAGCGTTGTTCATGGTAAGCGTCGATATTACTAATTATTTTGTCAGTTTTGTACAAAAAAATATATTCTTCTTACATAACCGGGTAATGTATAAGGAATAACTTGTTATTCGTACATTACCAATTATTTTGCCAGTTTGCCAGTTACAGTACACACTTAAAAATACATGTATAATATTTTTGGTTCCGTCAAATTATAGTTACCGAGTATAAAGGTTCCATTTTGCCATTTTGGCTAAGGAACACTAAAAATATGTTTATGGTTCAACAAGAACAGGAAAAAGGAGAGTATTTTTTATGAGAAAATTAGCCGTTTCTTTCAATTTTCATTTACGAAGAATAATTTTTTTTTTTGTACATAACTGACAAAATAAATGGTAGGTAATGTACGAAGAACAAGTTTTATCTTTATAGATTACCCGGTTTTGTACGAAGAATATTTTTTTCTTTGTATATAACTGATAAAATAATTAGTAATGTATGAAGAACAAGTTTTTCTTTATACATTACCCGGTTTTGAACGAAGAATATTATTTCCTTGTACATTGCTGGTAATGTAAATTGATAATGTACGAGGAACAAGGGGCCAAGGTTCTGCAGTATTGGGGTTTTTTGGAGATCTTGCTCGACTACCGGGTACGCTGGCATCTGATTAAAGTTTACGAAAACCCGAGTGTCGGGTACGCGGTGTCGAATGTGTTAAGTTGACATACGTTGAATTGTTAAAAGTTGATTTTAATAAATGAAACCTTTAAATGTATGTTTTATTTTTCATATTTATTAATTGCTTACCTGTGTGCAGAAAGAACGTGGTCGTGACAAAAATAATGCATTTGTTTTGGTCCAGAATACTGATTGAACTTGCTAACAAAATCTGTCATTTTATACAGAAGCGCCCACTTTTCGCCCACGACCATCTCCTTGCGCACACTTTTTTATTATATACCTATACATTGTCAGATACGTTTGTGTTTGTTCTGTCATTTTTGTTTGGACTTATTTATAATCAACTTGTATATCTTTTTATTGTAACATACACTACATGTCTGTTCCGTAAATATTTTGATTGTTACAACATCTTGTTCATTTTGCGGTTGTATACGCGTATTTTTATGTTTTTTTCTACTTTCACTTGAAAATCTAATACCGATAAGGAACATTTTTTTCTTTTTGTCGTTAGGTTTCCGTCTGAAAGTAGAACGAAACTTGAATACGTTAAGAAGTAGGTATAATCGCAAATTCAGCAAGACCGTGCAACAAACAAAATGCGAATGCAACATGTATGTAATGTAGCAATAATAAGATAAAGATACAAGTTGACTTAACAGTAATAATGTTGATAGAACAAGCACGTACTGTAACTACAACATGATAAAACAACAAGCTTATTATAGATTCAACAAGCAAGTTATGTTGACTCAACAAGCTAATCATGTTACGACAACATTTAAAGCAAATTATAATAACAAACCGAGCATGTTAAACCTATATGCCAGCCATGTAAAAATAACAAGATCATCTAAATGTAGGCATGTTGACTCAACAAGCTAATCATGTAACAACAACATTTCAAGTAATTTATAATAACAAACCGAGCATGTTGAAATTATATGCCAGCCATGTAAAAATAACAAGATTATCTGAATGTAGGCATGTTGACAGTACATCCTTGAAATGTAGAAATAACTAGACAATCCAATAAGCTAATGTTGACTCAACAAGCTAATCATGTCACAACAACATTTCAAGTAATTTATAATAACAAACCGAGCATGTTGAAATTATATGCCAGCCATGTAAAAATAACAAGATTATCTGAATGTAGGCATGTTGACAGTACATCCTTGAAATGTAGAAATAACTAGACAATCCAACAAGCTAATGTTGATAAATTTAACAAGCTACGCTTCACGTAGAACCAACATGGTAAGTAGCTTGTAAAATCTACAAGTTTCACTTAACGTAGAAATAACATGATACAGTAGCTTGTAAAATCTACAAGTTTCACTTAACGTACAAATAACATGATACAGTAGCTTGTTAAAACAACATGATAAGTAGCTTATGGAATCAACAAGTTACTTTTAACGTAGAAATAAAATGACAAGTAACTTGTTGAATGTACTAGTTACACTTAACAAAATCGAACTTGTAGTTTGAACCAAAGAGCACGTAGGCGCTATTTTAATCAAAAATTTAGTTGAACGAACATGAATTCTGGTTGTTTTTTCTCTCAGTGTAGCTGTCACATAATGCCAAGACCTGCAATCGCTACTTAGGATGGTTTGAACGAAACCGTCTGTCAACATTAAATTGTCCGCTAAGATGTATTGTAAATATTGTATTCCGCTGAATAATCGGCTGATAAATGTGGCTCGTGTATGTGGTGCAACCCGCCCTTTGGGTTGGCCAAAGGCGCTTTAACCTCATAAACGCCGAAGTATTATTTGTCCCATTCACTCTCGTAGACCGAAAGTGACAAACAATACTTAGCGGCTTGCTAAGTTACCAGATGTTTAAGAATAAGGGGTTATTGTTCCACAACTTGTTTCTAGTCGCCTCTCTTTCCCACTCACCGTAAGCACAGTCCGACAGTAAGGGTAAGCATTCCACGCCTCCTCGTGGACTTCCAGGGAGCCCTTCGGCGCCAGCAGCCTTATGAATGCAGGCACCTTCGACGCCAAATGGTAGATCTTGTATGTGTACTGCCCGGAGGAGTACTTGCCGCCTGTTTAACGAAATGGGTTAGTATAGTTACTATTGGGAGATTGGTCTTGGTTAAGACACAGATGAGGCAGTCAAGGAAATTATTGTATGCTCTATTCCGTAACTCAAAGTGACTATAAATTATGGAAGCAGCGGCCCTACTGCGAACTCCGAAGTTCGCAAATTTTGGAGATTTGTCTCTGTCACTCTAATGACGCCTTCGTGGTGTGACAGAGATAAATCTCCGAAATTTGCGAACTTCGGAGTTCGCGGTAGGCCAAAAGTAGCCTTCAGAAACGTTTGGTAGCCAGATTTGTTAGCTGGCTGCCAAATAGGAAACATGGTTTCCCGCCTGATCGCCAGCTATGAAGCGGGAATAAATTTCCCATTTCGTAGCCAGATTTAGTATAAACCTCGGTAAAGATGAGTCCCGATTTAAAGCCAAGTTACCTATTGGGATTTTATTTCCATTTCGAAGCTGGTTACGAAATTTTGGCTACCAAACGATACTAAAGGAACAGTAGATATAAGTTTAGCATATGATAGGTGCTACAGTATCTCCCGGTGACATACTGTCGTACCAATCATGTGCTACTGGAGGAGTATTTGCTTCCGTTTCATGAAAATTGGCTTAGTACATTATATAGCTCAGTGTATGTACAGTTGACGACATAAATATCATTACGGTTTGGGTACCAAAAATATATTTACACGACTTTAGGTGCCAAAAATATACTTACTTGGCATTCATCACAAAAGTCAAGTAAGTATATTTTTGGCGTCTATACCGTGATGATAACTTTGACGTCGACTGTAGTTATATGAGATGGAAGATTGATCTTTAAAGGTAGATGCAGTTAAGTGACCTATTTTATTTAGTTTTATCTTAGATTTTATCTAGTTTTAGTTTAGTTATGCTTTTTAAATAAAATTAATTTGTAATTATTGTAATAAATAAATAATTAAATCAACAAAAAAAAAAACTGGCCAAGTGCGAGTCGGACTCGCGCGCGAAGGGTTCCGTACCATTATCAATTTATTATTAAAAATATACAGTTAAATCAACCTACCTCAATAACTAAAAGAGATAATTAAATCAAACCAAAAATCGTTGATAGAGTTTATTAATGTGCATAACATATATTTTTTTTTGAATTTTATATCGCGTAGTTTAAAAAATAGAGGGGGGGGGACACATTTTTCAGACTTTGAGAGCTGATATCTCGAAAACGATTTGCTTAAATTTAAATAAGATTTATAAACCTTCATATCATTTTCAAAGACCTTTCTATTAATACCCCACACGCTTATATACAACTAAAAAAAAAATTCTATCCCTCAGTTACATGTATGGAGGGCCCCCACCCCAATGGTTTTTTTTACAATTTAGTATCATAATCCTGTAGCGGTTCATACAACACATATCCTTACCAAATTTCGTTACTGTAGCATTTATAGTTTCCGAGTAAATCAGCTGTGACAGACGGACAGACGGACAGACGGACAGACGGACATGACGAATCTATAAGGGTTCCGTTTTTGCCATTTTGGCTACGGAACCCTAAAAAAGAAATAAGTAAAATAAAATAAGTTAAGTGACCTGTGGTAAAAGTCAAAGAAATGGATAAATGCTCCATTTCGTATCGCATAGCGGAAACCATTACGAAACCTACAAAAATATTTTCCCTTTAACGTGTTTTCAGTTTAAACATTTATCTTCGTGAATTGTTCACGACATAATTATTAAGCTGAAGTAACTCGGTTCATGGCACCAAGAACTTGATAACGCAAGATATAAAGTAGAATCTTGAGCTTCAATTAGTCATAAACTAAATTCCCTTTCCTTTAGCAAAATATCTCGAGTTATCATGCAAGTTCTTCACGCCATACACTGAACTAAACATTTCAATTACATAAAAAATAAACAGCAAAAATCTGAATAAAAACGAGACGCATACGATAGGTTTATCTCAGAACGCTTTCTATGAGTTAAATAAGGAATATATCACTTGAACATCGCTTATCCTAGCCTATAACATAGGTACAAGAAAATATAACAATTACTTCTGACAGTAAAGCCTTCCTTGACACAAATACAATGATTTTTTTTAACGAGAAGTGATATATTTTTTTTAAATATATACTAATACCGTAATTATCATTTTAAAAACGCAAACACTCACTCAATATGAAAGTTTTATTGTGCTGCTAAAAATCTACACACATTTAGGTGCTGACTGCTACTACTCAGAAAGACATGATACTAACAAACAAGATCATACATAATACATATATCATATTTAAATTACATTCTGGCTCCCGAGATTAAAATCAGTCGATTTATTCATAAGGTCAAAGTTACACATAATCTTTATATTATATAATTACTAAGATCAGGCCTATGTCATTCGAGTAAACGAGAGCGTCCGGCAAGAAA
This sequence comes from Thaumatotibia leucotreta, assembly GCA_025490895.1. Lineage (NCBI taxonomy): Eukaryota > Metazoa > Arthropoda > Insecta > Lepidoptera > Tortricidae > Thaumatotibia > Thaumatotibia leucotreta. Next base: position 152,514 of record JALPQI010000263.1, read on the forward strand.
ATGATCGGATCATTTTATTTATTGACGTTGTCGCAAATTTTACTTGCCGCGTGTGACTTTAAAAAAATTGGTATAGTACTCATGGAAAGTCATATTGTTGTTCGCGCATTGATTGCCAAGCTTTAGGGTCAATTTCAATGGCACTTGATGAGTTGCTACAGTAGATTCCAATTTAAGGCTTCGCCCAAAAAAAATAAGTTTCATTTAATTTTGTAGTTGGCACACTTGGCACCGTTTCGAGGTAATTCATGGGCCACGCTGTCAGACATCGGTTTTGTTACGCAGAAATTATGTAAGGGAACAGAAGGTTGTACTACGTACTCTTATTTATAAGCATTCCCTAAGATACAGCTGCAAAAAAACATAATTAAAATAGTTTTTTTTTTGATAAACAATTGATGATGGTCACGCAAGATCATTTTATTACAGCTAATCAAATAGAACTAGTTTTCTTATCGATGCAGACTACGTCAGCCGATTGTAAGCGAACGTCTAGTGACGTAATTGTCGACTCGTAACGTCAATCCAGCAGGTTTTGAAGTTTGTAACACCTTCACTAAGTTCAATGTTCATGTAAAACTCGTTTTTCTAGGTAACATCTAACGTTCAAGGCTTCACAACCCATAGGCTTTACGAAAACATATTTGTATGAACGCTTCCTCTTTTTGTGACAAGGGCAGTGCTATTTTGCGGTTAAATAATTATACAGTGTAGTCATGAGTACTGAGTAGGTAAAGTCCATTTCAAATACGAAGGCCCGATTTCACTTGACAAATGACAAACAAACTTTTCTCAAACATGCAACAAAATGTTGTAGTTACGTGCCTAAAAAAAGCGGCCGGGAAGTACCTCGTTGCTGGCCTAGGCCGGCAAGTGCATCTTTTTTAATTTTCATTTGACATAGGGTTGTGACCTGGCATCTTGGCTTTTAGCCAATAATTATCTGTAAGTAATATTAGTGTTAAAAAATATATTGGCTAATATTTTGCAGTTATAATTAGGCATTTAAATTATATAATTTAAAATATGTGCAATAACTGGGTACTCAAAATAATATTTAAAAAGCAGTATTATAAGGTGCCTTCCGACGGCCCCGATCACCGCATGCGATTAATTGGACCCAACAGACCACGACCGTCTAATATCGCTTTTTAAAAGGAAAAATATGCACCTTTCAAACAGGTCAAACTTAAAAAAAATGAGGTGTCGGTGTCGTATTTGACTTTTGTTGTGTTTCAAAGACTTGGTTATGTAGTTGACTTATAATTTCTTAGAAACAAGATACATTTTTTGTTTCATTTCATTGCATGTTTGAGAAAAGCATTATACATACCTCGGCCATGAAGTGACGGGTTGCCGTCCGAATACTATTCGGCCTCGCTTCGCTCGTCCGTCTACATATATTCGGCCGGCAGCCAGTCACTTCCCGGCCTCGGTATTAATGTACTATTCTAATTTACCCTCCGAAAGTAGCCCTCATATTTAAAATTCATTTATTTACGTTCAAAGTCCATGGTATTTGATGGTGACTGTTATCCTACCGCGAACTCCGAAGTTCGCAAATTTCAGGAATTTGTCTCTGTCACTCTAATAACGTCTTTGTTGGTGTGACAAATCCCCGAAAATTGCGAACTTCGGAGTTCGCGGTAGGGCCGCTGTACACACACGACACTAATATTATTTTACTCTCCAACTCAGTTACTCTAAGGTTAGCTGGAAGAGATCCCTTATAGGGATAAGCTCGCCCTTGTAATATTTTTTTTTATGATTGTGTCGAATTTTATCTTATGTACAATAAAGTGCTTACTACTACTACTACTAATTATGTAAGTGACCGTTTCGTCCCTAGTACCCGCTATGCCCTTATCGTTAAATTCTGATTCCGTGAAACCTTAAAAACTCGTAAGCATGTCTACATTACATGTCTAGGTCGTTTCTATAAAATCTACGTCTACGTTGTTGTTTGTGCGTATTAATTATCGACACCAAAACTCATTCAGTGAGATCATTAATTAGCAACACAAGAGCCGACCGGAGGCTGCTATTTTGACCTTTCTTACGGTGATTTTTATGGTTCCGTAGTACTACTAGGAACCCTTATAGTTTCGCCATGTCCGTCTGTCCGTCTGTCTGTCCACAGCATAGCTCAGTGGCCGTTAGTACTAGACATTTACAATTTGGTACAGCTATACATATTAATCAAGCCGACAAAGTGGTACAATAAAATGTAGAAAATCATTTGTTTTTTCGACTACCCCCCCCCCCCCCCCAGTACTAAAGTGGGGATGATTTTTTTAATTTTGCTGTAACCCTATCCTATTAATAGTGTGGGATATGTGTGATTTTTTTATAAACGTGACGGCACTTTTACCTTTAAGATTAAACTAGACAGCAAAATGTAAACATTTTCCAGTTATTTTTGTGTAAGATATTATTTCTGGCTACTGTACAAGTGTACAGTCTCTCATTGTAATGACCTAATAAATATTAATCTAACAGATATATTTTAATCGCGGGTCTTTTAACTTTATAAGTCTAGGGAAAGGGATAGTGAAAATTTTATAAGCAAAGGCCTCCCTCAAATTCTTCCACGTATCCCTATCCCCTGAAGTCTCCCACCAGTCCTTGTCAAAGGCGTCAAGCTCGTTAATTTTATCTAACAAATATATTTATCCCGCAATTGTGCACATTAGGCCGTCATTATTGTAATGTGTAACGGCGTGTCTACATTTATAACTTCTGTTTACGAACCTATTAATGTTAAAAATAGGACTGACGGCTGTCAAGCAAACGAACACGTCATGCGTTTGGTTGTAATCTTTTAATTTTACATTAGTACGTAAGACCTATGTCACCATAAGCATCACATTCTGTAAATGTTTCCGTCATAAATATCATAACCAGAGATCGGACAAAAGTGCGTCATTGTTTGCAATAATACGGACATGACTCCAAAGTTGATTGAAAAATTAATCATTTAATCATTTTCAGAAAATTACCTATTTCACACCGGTAACTATGAAAACCTTTGTAAATAGTCACCTCAAAGCTTCGAAATCAAATTTCAAGAAATTATTCGTTAAATTATTCAATCATCAAATTTGGAGTCATATCCACATTATTGCGAACAATGACGCACATTTGTCCGATCTCTGATCATAACATAACCAGTCATAGTCGCGGTGGCAATAACGGCAATTAACTAGGGACTTCTTTCAGGTATTAAATTCATCGATAAGCATACCTGGGATAACTGGGGGCAAGTTATAGGGATTTGATATCGATTAAAAAGATGTCGACATAATTATAATAAAAGATGTGCTTATTGAACATTCTCGATTACAGTACAGAGGTTCGATGTCATAAGTATCTGATATCAGGCCTCTTCAGATAGTAAAAACTAGTATGCATATGTCATTTTAATCAAAATGACAATTTAAATATTGATATTTTTAATTGTAGGTATATTTTGAAAACTATTTTAAAATAAACGCGTAACTACCCGTTTAAAGTTATTTTTTGTTTTAATTGAAGAGTAAGTACCTAATATTTATTTATGCCGAATAACATTTTGATGTTGTCATTCACAGTAACATCGATATATTTTTAGTCGATAAAATATTTTGCTACATCACTTTCGTATAAATGCCCCGAGTTATCCCAGGTATGTCGATAAGTGAATACTCACTTGGAAATTACATTTCATATTAGCTGATATTTTCAGCGGATAAAAAGAAAATAAATAAAATATGCTGATTAGGTAACTTTGGGAGTCATGTCCATATTATTACGAACAATGACGTCATGACGCAAATTTGTCCGATTTCTGGTCTGGTCATGAGTGTCACGTCACGACTAAGACATTCAAAAAAGCTACTGAGTGGAATAAGAATATTTGAGTGTACAAATCGTAGATACTCTGTAGCCGATACTTTGCAAGTATCGTTAAAGTTAGGTTTTTGTCGATACGTAAAGCAGGCCATCGCGCTCGCTTCAATATATCAGTGCGAACGCGATAGAATGCATTACGTATCCTTTACTTTCCAACTCATGATACGGCTGCAGCAGTGTTATTCACTAAGGAAACCGCCTTGCTGCCAGCGCTGTGTCAACGCTGCGGCAGCGTCGAGCCTAAAAATGATATTCACTAATGTACTTTAAACGACACTAGTGCTCGGCGACGAATGCGGCGTGAGCTGGAACTACATTGCGTCGAGAGTTTGACGTTTAATGTATGAACTTCATATTCTCTAACGAAAAACAACGACGAACTCGTCCACAACCTCGCTCACAGCCTCGATTCCTAATGTCAAATAAAACAGCTAGGATTTTAGACAAGGCTGTCTCGACGTCGAGCTCGTTGACGAACGCAGCGTCGAATGTGTGAATAAGAGAATAGCATAGCTGGACAGTATCTGTTTCATAGTTACATTGTAATATAAATGCTAATTACAGATCTCCGAACAGCCAGTCTGGCAACACAACCTTGCGACTTAGAAATAGACCAAACTTGAATCCAGTATATCCAAGACCTTCGGGGCAACAAGTTCTGACGGTCGCTCCGAGGTCGCAACATGAATGTCGATAGTTGCGAGCCAAAAATAGTGTTTTCTTAGACGAAACAGCAAATTTAGGGGTAATAAGATATTGAAGGACGTAATCCAGACAGCCACTTAACCTTAGGGATTTGAGATAAGTACTTATCTATTTGAATGGAATTCAAGCAAGTACTGTATTCACTAAATACAGTGATTTTTTAATCACCGTTCAAATTTTAGAGGGTTAATTCTTTTACTGTGGGACCGACATCCGATTCGAGAAAAAAATCTGACTGACAGTGAATTTGCGCTCCTGTTTTTGAGCTCGATCTTCAGTTCGGCGACAGTTTTCTAGTCGTAATCCAATACAAAATTAATAAAGTTCCAAATACAATAGAATGTCTGACAGCTGCTTGGTTGGTACACAAAATTTTACTTCGTAATAAGAATAAGTAACACAAAGATTATGAGTATTATGACAATTTTGTTTCCATTAACACGTTCGCCTCCGGTACTGTTTCACTAAGTGCTAATACTATGCCGATCGAAATTATCTGATAGAAATCCTATGCCAGTGACACGCATGTGTGACCGAAAAGATTGTACTCCTATGCCGGTGACACAGCACTTGTGTCAAAAACGTTCGTATTTCTATGCCACTGGCATAGAAGTGAGAACTTGATTAATACTAGTGGCATAAGAATAAGATTACTTTGATCACGTATATGTGTCACTGGCATAGGAGTACAGTTTTCTCGGTCACATATGTGTGTCACCGGCGTCGAACGTGTTAAAGGCCTTGAATTGTGTATATTTTTTTGCAATCGACCCTAATAATAATCCCGAACCAGAATATTCTCAGTGACAACCTGCATGAGAATGTTTTCATGGAAATTCTCAGTAATTTTAGGAAACTTGTACACTGCTACGATCGACCTATTTTGCCTCGAAACCTAGGTTTTATTAATCCCATCTCAGTCAATAAGTATTGTGCAACGGGCGTTATACAATACGGGGAGATGTTGACCTGCCTCTGCGGGCTATGCTCTCGACAGTCTCGACCCATTTACCGAGGTTCTAATCGAAACAACGTATACATCTTAGCATAGAATAGTGTTTTATTTCCGAGGGTTCCATTTATTAGTTTTAGCCGCATGTCATGGCCCTTAGTTCTCTTATCTAGTAAACAACTTTCTAGCATAAAAGTGCACATTCTCTGTTATAATCTGCTATTTCTCATACACGGTGCCCATGAGGAAGGGGAAAAATTTAAATAGCTTATCCTAATTTAAGACTAAAATGTCATATATACTTTATTGGATTTCGCCTAGTTACAGAGTTTTAAAGTTTTTCTTTCTTTTGGCCTCAGAAATGCATGATTAAAAAACTCTGCCAAGAACATGCCGGGCCATGCTCAGGTGTAGGGTTCCGTAGTTGTTCAAAAACGCTTTTTATTTTAAATATTCCAACGAATGCGTCAGAGTGACAGAGAAAAATCTCTGAAATTTACGAATTTCGAATTTCGCGGTAGGGCCGCCATAGAAACTTGGTTGATTTTATAAATTGTATGAATTTGTATGTATCCGTAGGTCTGTCTGACGCATGAGATTTGCGACCGACCTTTGATGATCGAAAACAGGTCTAGGTACCGTCAGCAAAAATGTGGTAAGTAACTTTCCGACTTTATGATTATCTACTAAATAGAGTCGAAAAGTGGTAGACCAAATTTTTGATGACTGTGCATTGAGACGATCTTACTTTATCTTATACTACACATAAATATTTTTTAATAAATATTTATTTTTTTTACAATTATCGATATCGATAAAATAATGTTTCTCTCACTGGTTAGATTACGTCAGTGTTTTGTTTTGCCGTGGAAAATCCGGGCTCAGGGTACGCACCCAAGATGCCAATCACTAATGCTCAATCAAACAAAAGACAACTAACTGTACTTGTCGCACTAATAAGAAAGAGTGACACAGAGAGAAGACTACGATACGCTACTGAGGGTAGCGATTCGCAACTTGGCTACGCACTCTGATTATGAAACATTTGCTAGTCTGCTAATTCATTGGAGACAGTTGTCATTGTCATAAACAAAAATCTATAGAAGCAAATGTACTGATTACAAGTCAGTTTATTATTACATATACCTACAATTCCTAACGATAACGCGACGATAAAATAGTAACAATCGCACGATTAAGATTCCGCAAAAATGCTTTAAAATAAAAACTGTTTCAGAAACCTGACACGTTGAAACCATTCGCCGATTGTTCGAAAACATCCAATATTGCTACAACTGTGTAAACTTATTTGTTTTTGACGTCATCTTCGAAACTGTAATGATGTTATAAACAAGGCAAACTAGACTTATATTTAGAGGGTTAAGGTCGTTTTCTTCAAGTTTTATCAAAGTGCTAGTAATGCATTAACATTATGTGTCTAGTGTCTAGTGTTAGGATAGTGACACAATGGGGCGTAAATGATATAATGGTATGATTCACTCGCTGTTATTTATCTGATATCCGACGTTGCACTAAAATTGATGTTGTTAAGTTGCTATACGGAATTAGCGGCCAAACCGCGAACTTCGCAATCCGCTTTCTGGAATTTTTCTCCGTCACTCTAATGACGCCTGCGTTGGAGTAACAGAGACGAATCCCCGAAATTTACGAACTTCGGTGAAGTTCGGTGTTCGAAAATTGAAATTCGTAAAGGTGGTAGGGCCGCAGAGGCATATTTAAGTACTATAAAAATTAGGGTTGCCAGGGTGTGTAGCCAAAATGCCAATCGATAACGCTCTGTCGCGAACGAAACGCAACTGTCTTTGTCGCGCTAGTAAGAGTCGCAGAGAGAGAAAACAATGATACGTAACGCTACGAAGCGTTAGCGATTGGCATCTTAGGCTACTCCTACATTCGTTACGGCCTGAGGGATTTTGAGATTCTACCCATCTAGTTCCATGGCCGGGATATCAAAATGGAGAAAATATATTTATATTATAAACGCTGTTGATTGGTCTCAAAAACTTGTCGTACTTACTGTAGTTTATGTAGGTTTTGTGTCCGGTATTTTTGCTCCAATATGAAGCTTTTTTTTATTTTAGGATTCGTACATCGGTAGCGACCCCTAATTTTTGTTTATAATAATTGAAAAAAAACTAATATTGATTACTTATCAAATAACAAAATGAGAGAGTGTCTCGTAGAAAATTGCAATCGGAAGAGCAGGATCCGGTCACTTACGGCCACATGTATTTTAGGGCCAAGTATTCTGTAGGGCCACTTCCCTAATGGGCCACTTCCTTTAAGGGCCACCTACAAACAGCTTTCCCGGAAAGGCCACAATCCTCTAACAGAACTGCCTGCTCCCCAAACGGCCACTTCCTTTAAGGGCCACTTACATACAATATCCCCGAAAGGCCACAGTTCTCTAAAGGCCTCTTCCCCATAAGTCCACCACCTCAAATGGCCTATTCCTCTTATGGCCGCCACTTTAGATCATATGATAACCTTCTTCGTAAAGATATCCATTTTATGAAGAGGCCGTTCAGGGAATCGGACAAACAAGGAATTTTCAAAGCGGACGTTCGAGGAACTGGACAAACAAGGAATTTTCAAAGCGGCCGTTTGGGGAACTGGACATAGAAGGAAATCTAACAGTGGCCAATTGGGGAAATGGCCGGACAAGGAAACGGACGAACTAGGAAGTGGACCATAAAGGAATTTGGTAGGCGGTCATTCAGGGAAGTGGCCGTATGTGACCGCATCCGAAGAGCAGAGAGCTCCTTTATTGGTTCGAAGTGTTCGAACATCCTACAAAATTGCAAAAATAAGAACCACCCTAATCAGTACCGTGAACATAGAAATCACACATTTTAAGCATGTCTTTGTCACTCCTATGTCGCCTTCGTTAGAGTGTCAGAGACAGGTGCTATAGTATCTAGGTGTGATGTACAATTTTCGAAGATCACAGCTGGCCTACAGGGCTATGCATATAATATTATAATAAAGATAACGTCATACATTATGTGAAAAGAATAGATAGAAAAAAATCACCTTGGACGTCGTCTAATCTAGGAAGCCAGTCATGTTATTGTAGTGACAATTGCTATAAGTAAAATACTGGTAGTTTTTGTGCTAGCAAAATTACCTACTTATAGTACTTATTGATACGAAACAATACTATCAAGACGTGCAAAAAAAGTAAGTAGGAGTCAAGGTGATTTGTGAATAAATTGTCTAGTGTCTGAGAACAATTTAACTTAATTTTTTAATACTTTCTATATTTTTTTGCTGTGCACTTTATACAGTCATCAAAGATATCATTACGGTTTAAGCGCCAAAAATATATTTACACGTAAATAATATATAGGGTGTTTTCAAATTAGTCACGGATACGTTAGGGTATGCATGTGTTCATGATAAGGAATCATTTTACTTATGGGACTCATATCGAAAAATCGAAAAAATAATATCACTTTCTATGAAATGTTGATCACCCGATGAAACCACTTTGTATGAAAAGGCGATTTTTTTTTTCAAGATTTCGATATGAGTCTCATAAGGAAAGTTGTTCGTTATCATGAACACATGCATACTCTAAGGTATCCGTGACTAATTTGAAAGCAGCTTATATATTTTTGGCACCTAAACCGAAATTCTATCTTTTACGTCGACTGTACTTACTAGTTTACTCAAAATCAAACAAAGTGACTACAAAAGCAATAAAATGTGCATGCTATTTTACTGATTGTATGTATAAGGCAAAAACGGGAGAGATGGACCTGCTCACGCCTAATTATATGTATTTTTAAGGGTATAGAGATTGGAGCGTAACTTAAGAGAGCGGAAAAATAAATCTAAAATATGGATAATACCAGATAACTTAATATGTAAAATAGCTATAAGTGGTCCATCTTTCTTCCGCTTTGCAAAATAAGTCATGCACGTCAGTAGAAGTTTTTAATTCAACCTATTTTTTAAATTTGATCGTTGATGGACCTATGGAGGTTAGGTTACCCGCAAAGTACAAATATGAGTGGCGATCAGCAGGCTTAGCACACGATTGTTGCTACAGGATGTCGCTGCGAGATATTCCCGTCTTTTACTAGCTACTTTAATAAAAGAGGGACGGATAATGTCGCCGCGAGATACTGTCGCTTTAGGCCAGGGTCGCGTTTTATAAAGCTACAATTTACAATTTCGCTGTTTGCCCCTCTTTCTAGCCAATATGTGCGTGCGTTAGAGAGGCAAACAGCGTAATTGTAAAATCGTCGGTTGACAAGCAAAACTCACTAAGTAACAAATACCTACTTGAAATAAAGCTCTTATCTCAGTTCTGATTTAACACTGACATAAGAGTTTGCTAAGAGTAGTGACAGTTTTTATAGTGAGTTTTGCTTGTCAGCCGACGAAATGTAACTTTATAAAACGCGACCCAGGCGATTCCGGATGCGTGTGCAGCAAGTACGCGTGAGCGTGTGCGTGGCGTGCGTAGTGTATGTAAATGTCATATCAGATGGCACACCGCTTGCGTGGCGAACAAGTGCGCGTGACGTAAAAGCTGTGTGCCATCTACATTTCCGACGCTATAACGTGCACGTGCTGCACCGGCACCTGGTGTGGAATGGCCTTTAATCATGTGCTAACGCTAACACTAAATAAAGTTTCAGATAAACAATTAAAAAAAAGTTTTCAACGTTTTAGATAGGTCATCTCTCCCTATTTTACCCCATATTTTAAAAAAAATTAAAAATGTGGTACCGTGGGTTTTACACGAAGAACAGACCGAACAATCATCTTCGTCAGGGGTTGTTTCAATAGGCTTTGCTAGAAAGCACCGATGCATCGAAAAAACAAAAAACAAATTAACAAATAAAAAAACCGATTCTTTCACGGTTCTGTACCCAAAGGGTAAAACGGGACCTTATTACTTAAGGCTCCGTCTATCTGTCTGCCAGGCTGTATATTTTTGTAACAGTACCAGTATACCTACATATTTCAGGAAACAAAAAAAAACAACTAGTCCCAGCACTTACATCAATTTTCAACGTAAGATCGAGAAGCGATCGAAAAAATGTCTTTACAATAATCGGATAGTTACAGAATTAAGAAGGTTCGATCACATCGCTGCTTAAAAAACGGTTCTCTAAAATAATCTCCGAAAATTGTTTGTACGAATATTACATCGCAACCAATTTTTCGTATAAAGTCATTTCGCCGAAAAATCATGTTCCAATTGAATCTTATGAAATCGTTTTATTTCGCAACTAAATGGTGGGCAATTCTATCTTTGGGCTTGGTTTTTAATTGGAACTTTTTGTAATACATATTTTCATGTGGTTTATGGTTTAGTTTGCATTTAGTTAACTAAATTATAACCAAATTTTTTTGGGTATAGTATAAATTTACTTTACAAGGATGTAACTTTCATTTGGGGCGAATTTTATATAGGTATGTTTTCGTTTCTTAATAACAGCTTACACGGGGTTTTATATTAATGTTGATATACAATTAAAGTCTAGTTCTAAACAGTAATTTAGATGAAACCGATGAGGGATCGCCAAATGAAACGATGTCATACAAAAATTTGCTAATTGTTGGTTGTCAAAGTGAACCATCGGCGAAATGTTAGTAGGCAAATGAAATTCGGACAAAAAAAGTACGGAGAAAAGGCAGAACCCCTTAAAAAACTGTGACACATTGACGTAGCCGTATCATGAGCTGCCGCGAATGGTAAACGTGGATTTAGGTACTTTCAATCCATCCCCGCCCACACTCGCATATTGGTGCGAGGGAGCCGGATAGAAAGTAAGTCCGCGTTGCGTCCAAAAACTGATACGATGTGTCAATGCCATTTCGTGCTGTCACCGTTTTAGGATTCCGTACTCAAACTGTGATAGTTATACAGTTGAAATTTTCTGTATTTCCGTTACCGCTATAAGATCAAATGTAGAGACCCTGGGATATTGGGGTCCTGGAGCCCACTCAATTTTCAATGAGCTTGGCAAGCGCTTGATTGAAGCTACCGCTGACCAGAGGGCTGGTTGCTTCCTTGCTCAGCGCTTGAGCATTGCTATTCAGCGCGAAAATGCAGCCAGCCTTCAGGGCACATTACCGTCGAGCTCGGTGTTTGATGAGCACATTTTTTATGTATAAGTATGTATATATAATCTTTTAAGATGTATTTTTATCTAGATATTTAATATTAGATTTTAGTGTTATTCTTATTGTTTACTTTCTCGTTAGATAAAAGTCTTGATTACATGTTAAAATAGTTCTACAGAACAAATAGGTACTAAAAAGTAGAATAAAATAGACATTTAAGGGGGCTCCCATACAGCAAACGTGATTTTTTAAACGAGAAATCGATAATGGACTCGCGCACGAAGGGTTCCAATGGTTCGCGCGCGAGTCAACTACGAAATTCTACGCTACGAAATTCGATCGTACACGAAACGTGATTCGTTGATTTCATTGAGTGGGGGATAGAACAGCGAATGCTGTTTTGGTCTGCATGCACCTTTAGACTTCTCCGACTCGCACTTGTCCGGATTTTGTTTTTAAGTAGCGATGTGAGAGTACCATAAGCGTATTCCATCGCACTTTATTCTAATAGAATTCAACTTTGTCTGTCATTTAATTGATTTAAGTATTATTCGTGTCAGAATGGTAATATAACATACAACAGTGCGGTGGGTTGCTACTGCTACGTACACTATTACATATGCTATATAATTTGATTTATATCATTTTAATATACGAAACGTTAGCATCAAAAGAAAATATAAGGGTCGATTCCAAAAAAATTGTCTCGTTAAAGTTAGTCACACCATTATAGTGTGTACCTTTGGCAGTAGTAAAAGGTGTCATATTAAAAAAATGTAGGCGCGTATTGTTGATCGCCAAAAATTTGAATTTTTCGCCTTTTTCACTGCCAAAATTTTACACAAAAATCATGACGTTAAATTGTTTTCATTAAAGGTCTTTAACTATGTACAAGTTTTTTGCAATCGACCCATAAGGGTGCGGCTCCACTGACGCGGAGCGGAGCGGAGCTGTGCCAAATTGACCAATTACATTGTTCAAATTCGAATTCGTAGCACTGTGATGCAGTCTGATTGGCCGAGCTCCCACGGCTCCGCTCCGCTCCGCGTCAGTGAAGCCGCACACTAAAAGTTGATATAAAATAGGAGAAATACAGGGTGAAGTTTAAAACCGTAATACAACTAACTATTGAATATCTGAGTCACTAAATAAAAACAGGCCTTTAAGGTTTATCTCACGAAATATTTTCTTCGGTTACCGCGATAGATAATTCTTGAAATAAAACAATGGAAACGGATTTACAGGGTTTATGGTCTACATGCATAAACCCTGTATTTCTCATTCAAACGAAATGTTCGAAAAATCGGCATGTAATTAATTAATGTACGCGATATAATTCGTTTCCATATTTTATTTCCTGTATATTTATTTTATGGTTTATTTTTTTTTATAGAATTAACAAGTTTTAGCCGAATATGTTTTATTTTGGGTCATAAATTCGACCAGTTACTGCATTCTCTAGTTTGATCATACCAAAGACAAAGATATCAATATTACGAAAAAAACCGACACGAGAAAAGTATCTATATTTCTACATAAAGCGATAAACTGTGCGATTTGACAAAACACAAAAATGTGCAAATGTGCTGTCTACTATCTAGTCACTAAATTTTTACAAGCATAAGTAAAATTATATCTATAGTACCGTTTGTACTTGAAGAGGTTTCTTTAGATCCGCCTAGAATAAAAGGCATGCGTAAAAAACATGTATAAACAACTGCGATATAATTATATCGAACTACCGAAACAACACACATAATTATTATGCTAAATCATGATTAATAAAATAAGGGTTTCAGCCTTTATCTAGATAATTTTAACGACTATATTCTACCTACACCTATACACCAAAATTACAACATGGAAGCATCATAAAATTAATTAAGAATCACGACAAGCTCACGCTACCTAATTATTAATTATTCAGTAGTACATAAAGAGTGTAAAACATTTTAAACTATTAGTTTATTTCGAGGTTTTTGTAAAATACCGGTCCCTTTTAGGGTGAAGACACATTTATCAGCATGCGTACGCATTTTGTCTATAGAAAATGTCAGTTTAGTATTGGACCGCGTCCAGCGTTCCGCACGCGTACCCATGCTTACTCGGTTCATACTGTTACGTTCGTGGGGTGGGTTTTCTATAGAAAATGTATAAATAAGCCACTAATTAAAACTGATACTTTAATTACTAATTAAAGGAACAAACAGTAAACTAAAACACTGATCACACACTTAACACTTCACAAACTCGCAGTTAGATTCGCAGTCTTCGCTCTTAATGTTAGCTCTTCGCTGTCTCGATAGAAACTACTCCTCGGCCGGGTCATGCTGTGTATTTATACCAGCCACTCAAATCTACAAAGTACGAGAAGATTCGACTCTAGAAAGTTCCCGAGTTAGGTGCGCGAACATTCTAGAGTATCGCTGTCTCTTTCTACAGGTTTCTCTTTCACACCCGTCCAGAATGTTCTCTCTATAGCTGTCTCATTCACATCCTTCCAGAACATTCTCTCATGCTGTCTTTATCTAATAGTGCTTTCTCTTTCACTCCTATGGGAAATTTAGCTATATACCGATTTGTACTTGAGAGGCCCAAAAGGGGTCCTGAAAACGCCTGAAAACGGGTTTTCAGGTTATTGCGCCATCGGATAGAGGGTATCCTGAAACGGCCTGAAAACATGTTTCAGGCGCCTGAAAACGACGGTATCTGGGGTGAATATTTGATTTTGTAATATGTGAAAGAGGACCTTCTGAAACGGCCTGAAAACGCATTTCAGCCTGCTGAAAACGCTTCTAACGTGTCTAAAATCACATTTGTAGTTTTTATCATGCCACCGGCGTAACACTACCCCCTCCTAAGACATGCTCGTCCCGAGCATCATTATTTCCGTGGTATTTGGCGAGCCGGTCAACGTGAACAATCTTGCATGGGCTTCGTAAATTCCTCCGTATCCGATACGTAACGTCATTGATCTTCGTAACGACTCTGTACGGCCCGTCCCAATTCGGGGACAGTTTCGGAGACTTTCCTTTCTTCCTCATAGGGTTATGTAGCCACACCAATGAGCCTTCCTCGTACCCAATTTGGTTGGACTTCCTGTCATACCTGGTCTTCATCCTCGTGCTAGCTTGAAGCCCGTGCTCGCGAACTAGACTATAAACCTCATCCATCCGGTCTCTTAGATCGCACAAATACTCTGTTAAAGACCTCGGAGCATCTGGTGGTCGTCCTGTTAAGAGGTCAGCAGGTAAACGAAGCTCCCTTCCGAAATTGGCATATGCGGGAGTAACTGCAGTGCTTTCATGGGTGGCGGACCTGTATGACATCAAAAAGAGAGGGATGTGCCGGTCCCAATCTTTTTGGTGACTTTCGACTACCTTGGCAAGATGTCTCTCCAGGGTCTGATTGAATCTCTCAACCATTCCATCGGACTGAGGATGATATGACGTAGTTCTTGTCTTATGCAATCCCATGATACGACAGGTCTCTTGGAATACCGCAGATTCAAAGTTTCTACCTTGATCGCTGTGTATCTCCAGGGGTACTCCAAAACGGCAAATTACTTCATTGACTAACTTTTCCGCTATTGTGACTGCTTCCTGATTGGGAATAGCAAACACTTCAGGCCACTTGGTGAAATAGTCCATCACAACAAGAATGTACTTATTTCCAGAGTCTGATGTAGGGAACGGGCCTGCGACATCTAACGCAATCCTTTCCCAAGGTGCTCCAACATTGTAGATCTTGAGCGCCCCTCTGCTTCGGGTATGCGGTCCTTTAACTGATGCACAGCTTACACACTTTCTACACCAATCATCGACATCCTCGCGGCAGTGGATCCAATAAAATCGTTGTCGAATTTTCATTAAAGTCCTTTTAACTCCAAGGTGTCCACCAGAAGTACCGTTGTGGTAGCTTTCTAAAACGTCTTTCACTCTTTTCCTTGGGACAACAACTTGTAGGTGGACATCTTTCCCATTCGCTGACTCCCATTTCCTGCATAATACGCCATTATGCATGACCAAACTATCCCATTGCGCCCAGTAGCTTTTTGTAACTTTCCCCATCGGAGCTACTTCACACCATTTTGGTTTAGGTACTCCTGCGTTAACCCAGTCAAAAATAGGCTTTATGTCGGGGTCTTCTTTTTGTGCACGTTGCATGGATTCATTGCTCCATTCCTCACTAACTGTATCTGTTCGCAACATCCTCAAGCATTCCTTGCCCTCTTGTCTAAGACAATGCTTGCAGTCACCAGGGCAAGGCTTCCGAGAAGCTCCGGTGTCGATAGTAAGGTTACATGGTATTCCACCCATTTCTCCCTTGACGACCAGACTATTCCCGTCGTTGACTTGTGAGATCACTACTGGGACATTTCGACCATCAGCCAGCACTCGTCCCTTAGTCCTGGCTCTTACTCGTTTCCCTGCTGCGGCTCTGGTCGTACAGAGCCCTTATTCCTGGTCACGGGGGATTCATCTCGTTCTCTCCTGCTGCTTCTTTTCGGGCAACTAGTTTGTATATGGCCACGTTCTCCACAATGGTAACACCGTGGCCCAAACTCCCGACGAGGTGCAATCGGCTTCCTAGCAGATACCGCACGTAGCTTATACGATCTTGATGGATCTTGGCGTACAGCTTCAACTTCTAGGGCATGAGCTACGGCATCCTTAAGGCTTTCGTGGTGCCCTAGTCGTACTGCCGCCCTTACTTCCAAATCCCGGATCCCATCAACAAATGCCTGCACCAGCATGGGTTTTATTAAAGAGTCAGCTGAACGTTGGTATGCCTTTCTGACCAGCTTTTCAATTTCCAGGGCCCATTGTTGCAATGTCTCATTACGTCCCTGCGTTCTGTCTTTCAGCTGAGCTCGGTAGACATGTTCTAGATGACTGTCTCCGTAACGGGCTTCTAATGCTTCTAGAAGCCGGTCATAAGTTTGTTCTTTTCCAAGAGCTTCTAGAATTGTAAGAGCCTCGTCACGAAGTGCCAGCGTCAGAGCCGTCATCGCTTGCTCCTTACTCCAACCGTTTGCTTTGGACACGGACTCAAACTGTAGCTTGTACGCCGCCCACGAAGATGTACCATCAAAAGGAGGTGCCTTAAATTTTCCACCTCCCGGTACAGATATCTCAGGTGCGCAGGTACTGATGCCACTAGCTACTTTTAATTCAAGCTTCTGGAGGCGACGCTCAACCGCTTCCTCTACAACATGAATCTTGTTCTCCATGTCACTGAGCTTCCCTTGGACTTCGTACATTTCTTGCTTCCATTCAGTAGCAGCCTTGTGCAACTCTTGAAGAATCAATTTCGACTGTTCTTCTTGTTTCCGCGACTGTTCTTCTTGTTTCCGCGACTGCTCCTTCAGGAGAATCAGAATAGTTCTGAGGTCTACGTCTTGAGTACTCTTAGCCTGCAAACCAGACGGACCGGGCTTAGATGCAGTATCCTCACATGCTAGAGGTTCTTCACGTACTGCAATATCCTCCTGCGCTGCAGGTTCCTCACGTGCAGTTTGGCTCCGGGTCACAACTCCTTTTGGCTCGGTCTCGTTGTCACGTGGCGTTATACCCATTTTCTATCCCGCTTCTGACACCAAATGTTACGTTCGTGGGGTGGGTTTTCTATAGAAAATGTATAAATAAGCCACTAATTAAAACTGACACTTTAATTACTAATTAAAGGAACAAACAGTAAACTAAAACACTGATCACACACTTAACACTTCACAAACTCGCAGTTAGATTCGCAGTCTTCGCTCTTAATGTTAGCTCTTCGCTGTCTCGATAGAAACTACTCCTCGGCCGGGTCATGCTGTGTATTTATACCAGCCACTCAAATCTACAAAGTACGAGAAGATTCGACTCTAGAAAGTTCCCGAGTTAGGTGCGCGAACATTCTAGAGTATCGCTGTCTCTTTCTACAGGTTTCTCTTTCACACCCGTCCAGAATGTTCTCTCTATAGCTGTCTCATTCACATCCTTCCAGAACATTCTCTCATGCTGTCTTTATCTAATAGTGCTTTCTCTTTCACTCCTATGGGAAATTTAGCTATATACCGATTTGTACTTGAGAGGCCCAAAAGGGGTCCTGAAAACGCCTGAAAACGGGTTTTCAGGTTATTGCGCCATCGGATAGAGGGTATCCTGAAACGGCCTGAAAACATGTTTCAGGCGCCTGAAAACGACGGTATCTGGGGTGAATATTTGATTTTGTAATATGTGAAAGAGGACCTTCTGAAACGGCCTGAAAACGCATTTCAGCCTGCTGAAAACGCTTCTAACGTGTCTAAAATCACATTTGTAGTTTTTATCATGCCACCGGCGTAACAATACTAAACCGCCAATTTTTTTAGACAAAATGCGTACGCATGCTGATAAATGTGTCTTCTCCCTTAATATCTCATGCCATGCGTACTCGTAATTCGAATAAACTCGTACAGAATAGATGGCCTGACCTACCGCAAACTATGACAAAAGTAATGTGCGTATTATGCGTAGCGTTGAAAATGTCGGAAAAAATCAAATGTTTTTTTCGGGAATATATGAAAATTTCGTTTTTACTGTTTTTTCGGGTTTTTACAGAAATAATAAATGTCACTGTAACCGTCACTCCTTGCCATCTATTTCAATTGACTTTTCTCGATGACATCGCGTTATCCTGGTATAAGTGAAAATTAGATCTAATTCGCATTGGTTTGTTGAAAATTATAGTGGAAACTTTCATTGATTTATTCGAAAAAATCCGGAAAAGAACTAGATGTTTGGAAAGAAATGGGATTTAATCCGGAAATTTTCAACGCTAATCGCGTGGCTTCCGATGTGGCTTGGCGTTTAATCTACTTTTTATTTCGTCTGAGTATCATGAACCCTCTTTGCAGAAATGAATATATTATTTTTTGCCACAGTCATAAGACTGTGGCAAAAAATAATATAATTTTAAGTACATATGGTGCCTTTTTTAGGCTCTAGTGCGAGAAGTGGGTCATTTTACATTTTACGCCAAAACTTCGGAGGGTCATCTGTACTAAAAAACGTCGTACGAGACACGTCCTAAAACGAAATTCGTAACACGTGTCGATTTAAAACATCGTCACTCGTTTCGAATTTCATGTTTTTCGCACTTGTGTCGTAATGTACTAAAATAAATAAAATAACTAAATATCTTGGGACACCTTACACAAATCGACCTAGTCCCACGGTAAGCTCAATTAAGGCTTGTGATGTGGGTACCAGGCGACGATATACACGGTGGAATTTAATCGGTGAACAGGAACCCATTTTTCTAATTCAGTAATCGATGGCGGTCACGTTTATGTAGTACTTAAGTGGAACCAAGTGAGTTTTTTTAAGCATAACAAATTTTTATGTTGAAATTAAACTTTAGTTAAAATTTATTGTCACCCTACTAATGGTTTAGTCTGAAAAGTTTAATACCTCTTTTCAAACTATCAGCCATGCATCGCTCTTATTTTACATAGGAATAGAGTCTATCGCAAAAATTAAAGCATGTGAGTGGTTATTGCTCATTTATGTTTTAATTTTCTATGGCTGATAGTTTGAAAAGAGGTATTAAACTTTTCAGACTAAACCATTAGTAGGGTGACAATAAATGAACATAAAAAAAATTTATGCTAAAAAAAAACTTGGTTCCACTTAAGTACTACATAAACGTGACCGCCATCGATTACTGAATTAGAAAAATGGGTTCCTGTTCACCGATTAAATTCCACCGTGTATAATAGATAGATACATATAGATACTGAAATACATAGACAGCCATGATCAAGAAACAAATATTTGTGATAAATAAATACACAAATTATGCCCTCGCCGGGATTCGAACCCGGAACCTCCAGCTTCGTAGGCAGGGTCACTACCAACTAGGCTACGGAGGCTGACAGACAAATATGATATTAAAATATGTAATTTACAAAAAAAAAACTGTTATTAGTGATTGTGTATGATGGCATGGCACTGATCCGCCCAATACTGCTTGCGCAAATTATATGCAAGGCCTGATTATCTATACAGCATCCAATTAAGTTTGAAACTGAGAGAATGTATTAATACTTGACAATGTTCATATCTGAAAGGGTATCATTATTATACCGCAACTAATCTAACTTATTTTCACGTGCATGTCACGTGATTGTCACTCCAGTCTATTCAATAACTGTTGAATAAAGTTATTGATTTAAAAAAATCCTTGGATTGGATAAGCCAGGCATTTTTTAATTTAAGAGGAAAGATAAATAATTATCTCGACAAGTCGACACAAAATGTCGCCTAACTTCATTGAACAAAATCGTTCGCTGATTTTTTAGTCGCACGTCGGGGTAACGACCTTTTATAAGACATCCCGAGAAACTAGATACTTTCATGAATTAAAAGTAAATTGAGACTCAAACGTATTAAAATATTTATCAATCCGTGACTCGCGTAATATTAAGTCGATGATAGATCGACCCATTCAGAGGATCCTCGTCAGGAGCACCCTCAGCCAAAGCCCAATTTTTACTGAGCCAGTAAGTCACCTCTCGAAAGTCACGTGAGTAACCCCGTGTCGCTAAACCAAAAATTCTGATACTTCCATGCAAATTCCAATCGCCAAAAGCTCACTAGCGTATGCAAATATAAAGCATGTAATGATAATGGACTAATCTTCTCATTTAAGTACGTGCAAAAGTATGAACTATGAACCATGCCAGTAAAGGAGATTTCGGTCTACATGGCACGATTATTGTTTAAGTATTTTCAATGTACCGGTGAGTACTTTTTGGGGTAAAAAAATATTAAATAGCTGTGTGCACATAGTACGAAAAAAATAGCGAGGAAATTGCTGCGCGACATTGCATATCTAACGCGAGCTCAAAAAGCCCAAAATAACAATGTATGACATTATGCCACGACCACGACATTGGTCTAAGGCGACCGGCTTAGCGGAAAACCATACGTGCGAGAGGGAGTACCCATATCGGCATCCAGCTCCAATTGGTCTAAGGCGACCGGCTTAGCGGAAAACCATACGTGCGAGAGGGAGTACCCATATCGGCATCCCGCTCCAACTCATAGACTCGCTCGCCGCTGGTCGCCTTAGACCAATGTCTTGGCCGGACCTTTAAGCCGCGCTGGGCAGAATACGCCGAGCGCTTTTATTAACGCCGCGCATAACATAAATGTCGGTGTAAAATCTTCAACAAATGCCAATATAATATAGCCAATCAAAACGACGGAGCAATGAGGAGAGAGATATGGTTCTGACTGAACTGATGTTACAAAAACACTGTTCTAATTTGTAATTAATGTTTCTGAAGTTGTCCAAGTTTATTTTTTTTATTACATAATAGGCATTTTATAGCCAAGTCCCGGAATTAATTCGCCAATGTTCCGCATATCTGTGTAATTCGGTTGGCAACCCTACGGACGAGACACGTCCATACTGCCCGGACTGCCTCGCGCGACAATTTCCTCGCGAGGCAGTGGTTTATAATAACCAACGGTCAGACACCAGCTAGTATACTAGATTAGGACTTACCAAGCAGGGGGTAGTCTTTGAAGGGTTCATTTTTTATGACTTCTATGCCCTCGCCGCCACCGGTCTCATTTTTGGAGACCTCCGCCACACAATACAGTTGGGCGACTTGATACTGTAACAAAACATGACACGGTTAGTCTAGCTTTATTTATCAGCATGCGTACGCATTTTGTCTAGTAAAATTGGCCGTTTAGTATGAAACGTGTAAGCATGCGTACGCGTGCGGAAAGCTGGATGCGGTCCCATACTAAACTGACATTTTCTATAGACAAAATGCGTACGCAGCTTAGGGTCTCCACAAATCTATCGACACGAATTCTGCAAAATCCATTTATGAAAACGTTTATTACTACGCAATAAGTGCGAAAAAGAAACAACTCGGACGAAATGTATTCTTACTGCCGTCACCACAGGGCACACCTCAGAATATAATAAACAAAGAACCATGGGCAGAAATGTCCAATTGGTGGGTACCAACAGAAATGAAACACTGACGAAGATCGCCATGGGGTTTTCTTGGAAAACCGTGTTTTGTTTTTACATAGGTATTTTTTGCTCATTTCATTGAAAGTTTTTGTTTTTTTATTATAATAGTTGATTGATAAACAAGCATGCGGCCAAAGACGGATGTAACAACTCATGGTTATCACGTACGCGTTACCGACCATGTGACGTAAAGATCTTATGCCACAATACCCAGTAATTGCACTGCCATGTCTCACCCTTCAAACAAAACACGGTTATCCAAGAAAACCCCATAAATAGGGCGATTCTCGTCATACTAAAAAATCATCAGTTTGCCAAGATCTATTAAATGAAAGTACCTAGACATGTTTCATTTCTGTTGGTTGGTGGGTGCAGGGGACAGTGCCCGTACAAATTTGCCCATGGTCCTTTGATGGCAGGAAAGCCATGTCTGTTAGTGAACAGGATCCGAAATCTATCCTTCACCGAGACAAACGTGTTTTGCTTTGCAGTTACGGTTACTATAGTAAACAAAGTGCTTAGGGGCTAACATGATCTACTAAAGGTACATTCCACGAAAAAGTCCACCGATGTCCCGTACGAACACAGTTTTTCTCAAAATTGTGAGTTTATCGAAGTCCTCTTTTGTGACTAGAGGAAAATCAAAAATGACTCAAAAATATATGTAATAACTCGGAAGAAAACGCAAATTATCTAAATATACACGCGTTTGTACGGGACAGCCCATGGAATGCTCTTAAAGTGATTCATTATAGGACCTAAACTGAATCGCGAAGTGTCAGTTCCACCCTGTTCCTTTGGATAGGACAGACCAAAGGGACCTAAAAACTTTATTATTTGGGGTTTTTGGCCTTCGTTTTGTTTCAATGGGTAAAAGTTCTAGGGTAATTATAATTAGCAGTGGCTCCAACCGTCATGTATTATACTAGCCCAAAGTTCGCTAACTTAGTTTGGTTCAAAGTTTCGTATGCATTATGTCAGACGAAAAAACAATAATGGAGAATACGGCAATTATGTAATGAAACAACATAACGTTGCTTATTTTGGTGTTGTTTTGTCTTAATAGCTGTTTAAGTTATATTTCAATGTATAATACCTAAGCTGGGGGCGGAACTTCAGTTCGAATGACGTAATTTATATTGTTACGCGTTTTTAAACATGCTACTTCTAAATCTATACGTCTTTGCTTGTTCATACGGAGATTGTGAATTTAACAGAATTTTAAGGGATGTTTACAAGATCTTCAAAACTAACATACCTACATATTTTCAGTCTAAAATTATATAGGTATTAGGGTGTCCCCTATTTTACGGATTTTAGAAATTAATAACGCATACCCCCTAAATCGGTTTCTTTTACCTCAAAACACACTGAAAACAAAAATCAGTTCATTTCTGTAACTGCAACCCGTGCCGACTTTCATGCCATTTTCCTATACAATGTATGAAAATGACCAAAATTTTTTTCATTTTTTTTATTTTTTTCTATAGCATTAAAATATACTACTGTCTTATAAACATTTTATCATAAAAGTAACTTGATGAGAACAGAAAAACAATACATTATTATCAACTTACTGTCTGACTAATTTTTTTCATAGTAATTTGTATGGGAATTTCAGATGAAAGTCGGCACGGGTTCCTGTTACAGGAATGAGCTGATTTTTTTTTTCAGAGTGTTTTGGGGTTAGAAAAGCCGATTTAGGGGGTATGCGTTATTGATATCTAAAATTCGTAAAATAGGGGACACCCTAATAGGTATACGCATAAAAAGCGGTTATTTTTATTAATAATAATATCGATAACAAAGACAATAAAAATACAATAGACGATTAGAATTCCTATTTAAATCAGACGATTACTGCAATACTTTTATTATTCATACAATAGCCAGTAAATAGGTGTTAGATACTTTTATGAATCATAACATGACAAAATTAAAGAATTGCCCCATCCATAGAAAATACGAAATACACACTTTTTTTACTGACAAGTTGAAGCTTACCAAACTATAAATATAACTTACGGAGTTAGTCATAGTATTTTTGTATAATTTGAACCATAAATAAGTTTACCAGCAAATTATTATAAAACAGTGTATACAGGGTGTTTTTTTTTCGACCGTTCAAATTCTACGTAGTGAATGTGTAGGTCATACTGACCAACTTTTATTATGGGGACAAAGTGGAAATCGCGAAAAAAAAAATCAGCTGTTTCATACATTTCGGCCGGCGTAATGCCGCCAATTTGTATGAAACAGCTGATTTTTTTTTCGCGATTTCGACGTTGTCCCCATAGTAAAAGTTGGTGAGTATGACCTACACATTCACTACGTAGAATTTGAACGGTCGAAAAAAAAACACCCTGTATGTAAGTAAACTGTCTCATAGGAGTTATATGTAAAAACTTATCAAATGACCGGCAGGCCTAGCCAAGATGCCATTCTGCAATCATATACGATATAAGTAATAAGTCACGTGACCATAATAATAATCTGTCATTCTCATACACTTATTACTTATCAATATCATATACAATTGCAAAAAGCCATCTTGGCTAGACCTGCTGATTCTATAAAATTCTTATTTATGGATCAATATAGTTATAATATAAAGTATAACTCACCTCTTCTACTGTTAAGGGCAGTGTGACACGGCTAAAACAGAAAATAATTATGTTAGCTTCCAATATGGTAGAAAAAATTATTAATATTAGAAAGGCGATTATTATAAGAAAATTAGAATGGAATGACCTATTAACTCTATCCCTTAGATGGACCTAGTGATAGGAATAAAGTGGCAGATTAACAAAAGAGATATGCCACATAAATCTATCTGTATTAATTAAATTGTGACAGGTATCAATCTCACTCAGAAGACAATGTGAGTGCCTAGGACACAAGAAATAGTATATTGTGCATCAAGGGCGGTAAGTACGGAATTACTAACGAGTGTTAGAAGCCCGATGCCGTAGGAGGAGGGCTTTTGATGACTCGAGTTAGTATTCTGCTTACAGACCGTGATGCGTACAATGTTTTTCATCACACTTGCCGTCAAATTATGAAAGAAAAGCCTGTTTAGATTGAGGTTATACTCAAAATTCTTTGGTTTAAATTTCAATAGATCAAATTGAGTATAATCAGGATGAGGATAGAGTAATATCTAGTGCACAGAAAGTTTTTTCTTTAACAGATTGACAAAATAAGTGTATTTAATTTAATTCATATTTATCATAAATACTCCTATTAATCTAGTAAGCAGTTCAATTCAGTATGCCTTTGGCAACACCTCCTCTGGCATAGGTAGTATTCTGACTACTTATGATAAGTTGTACAAAAACAAACACAAACAAGTACCAAAATATTGGTGCCCTTTATTACAACAGGCATAAATTGCATGAATATTTAGTTAACCCTTTATCTAATTATAGTCTGCCTGTGTTTTAAAAGGTATGTCAGGTGTGATATAATAGATTGATAATAACTTCCAACTCCCTTTCCAACTTAGTAACACTGGGTACTAGGTCACATTAAGCATATTAATTATTGATACTAAATTAAAAACACCGAAAGAATATCGAAATGAAAACCGTGGATTTATGTTTTTCTCAATTTCCCAAAAAAAAGTTACAACTGGAAATAAGCCCTTTTGAAAAGACACTCCTCATATGTCCAAACCAAAAAATCCTACTTTTTGTGACAATGAAAGTCCCTCACTCTCACTCCATTGATAAAGTAAATAATCACACACCAAGTTATAACCTACAAAAGAAATCAATGTACCAATATTTTATTACTTTTTGTACCAATGTATTTTATGCAAATGGAAGTAATAAATAAGGATGTCTGTGTCAAAACTATTTGTCAAATATTTATAGAATATTAACAGACATTAACAACATTGCTTAACATGTTTTGAAATGATAATATAAGCAATAGTTTATAAGTTTTTCTTTTTATACAGCTACATTTTGGCTAATGATAAATAAGTTGTTTACACTGGCTGATTAGATTTAGGGAGCCAAGAGATAACATGTTTACTTATTTGTCTAAAAAGATGTAAAGAATCTTGCTACTCTTTATAGAAAAAACTCATTTCATCAGCTCAATTTATTGTCACTGAAGTAGGAATTGATTACAGTAAGTATTCTACAGAATCTATTACACATTTAATGAAAAACTAAATGATTTTGATATCGAGCTAGAGAGAAAACCTTTACAATAATATAAGGCAGAAGAAATTCGGATTATATGAAATCTGCTGAAATGGCCATCTGTCAGGTAGACCTTGACCTGAAGGTCTGTCACTGTCAGGCAATTTAATTCCTCTTCGTGACTTCGATATTGCAAAATTGACGATAATTAAAGCCGTCAAGACCGGCAGACCAAATATCTTAATGATATCTAATGATAAGAAAATATACCCTTATAACCTGTGCCACGAATTGTGCAAAAAATCGATTTATTATTCCGAACTAGACTTAACCTTGACAAAATGTACTTACTATTCTTTGATAAGCATCTTGAATATTTATTTTGATTCACTTAAATGCACATTAGACCAAACAGTCCACTCTCACGACAAATTAACTTATCACAGAACCAGACTTGAGCGGTGGCCCGATTATTGTAATTTTAATCTATGACCAATCTTCTACGAGCGAATTATGACAGGGCGCATGCTTCGTGACGCAACGGATATTACGTCAACATTTTATGCTGCGTTCAGGTTATGCTCTAGAAATGTTTATAAAATGTATATATAAATATATGTGATAGAGTACCTTATTGAATATATTTTTATCTAAATTTAGTTATTGGTTGGTTATCTAATTACACTTGGAATGTAAAACAATTGAGATTGTTAGAAGGGTTGTTTATCTGTGGTAAAATTTGACGTGCGTCGAACGAACGTGACGTATGCGGTGAGCAAACAATTTTTCTCGTTCGTGCAGTGAGCTGCTGCTTGCAGTTCTCTTGCTAATCAAATTGCAAAGAAAATGCACTGAT
This sequence comes from Thaumatotibia leucotreta, assembly GCA_025490895.1. Classification (NCBI taxonomy): domain Eukaryota; kingdom Metazoa; phylum Arthropoda; class Insecta; order Lepidoptera; family Tortricidae; genus Thaumatotibia; species Thaumatotibia leucotreta. Next base: position 179,200 of record JALPQI010000263.1, read on the forward strand.
AGATTCGTATACGTTGCTCTTTAATTAAATTACTCTTTGTGCCTATATCCTTTGAGAGAGATTCAAGTCATATTCGAAGACTCGGTAATTTCCAAGATGAGTTTAGTAGGTAAAAAGTGCGAATCAATATCTCTATTGGAATCGAACACAGACGACGTAATACCAAGTGATATTACTCCTGAAGATGTTTTGGGGCTGGATAGAATTACAGACACATATCTGTGCAGCCCAGAGGCTAACGTATATGACATAGATTTTACGAGATTCAAGATTCGTGATTTAGAAAGTGGGACAGTGTTGTTCGAGATAGCTAAACCGCCGACAGACTTCGGTGTGGACAGCGAAGGTGCCGAGGATGCTCCCGAAGAGCCTCTGGACCCTAACGCGGGTAGATTCGTGCGGTATCAGTTCACTCCGCAATTTTTAAAGCTGAAAACCGTTGGAGCAACGTAAGTTACTAATGCTACATTTTTGTTTTCCGTTATAAAGTATTAAAATGAATGGGGAAATGAAGAATGATGAAGGGCATTATGTACTGACAAGCGCAAATGAAGTATTGAAAGAATCTGCTCATAAATATGTTACGACATTCTTATTAGATTTAGAGTGCACTGGGACATATTTTTGAAAATTTTTGTGTTTTTTACACCTTATTTTGTCTTTGACTGTACATTTGAGTTCATGAATGTACACAAATTTTGGACCACGCATTCAGTGGATTACAGTGAAGAAATGTGTTGATATTTATAAACACACAGTTGTGTTACCGCCAGTGATTGAATCCGGTTTTTTAGAAAAACCTCGACATAGCTAAATTTTTTAAAATGATTTACACTATTTATGTAGTTTTCAACATTTTATGTAATTATTAACATTGCATTTTTTAATTACTCCATTAACAAAAAAAATATATACTGAAGTACAAAAAAGAACAGAATTCTAACCATTCTTTTGTATGGAGAAACACTGTTATCCGATAGGGATCGGACTAGTAACCAGGGGGTTACTGCAATTATTTTTAAGCTTACCAATATAGTATGTCATACAATATTCTTATAGAGTGGAGTTCACGGTGGGCTCTCGTCCTGTCAACCACTTCAGAATGATTGAGAAGCACTTCTTCAGAGACACACTGCTAAAGACCTTTGACTTCGAGTTTGGATTCTGTATTCCATTCTCTAGAAACACCTGTGAACACATATATGAGTTCCCAACACTACCCCCTGATCTAGGTAAAGTTGTTTTTAGAAAATAAATGTAAAATATTCACTAAGCAGAATTGCACCAATTGTTATTATTTAAGTGGTGGGTACATTTGAACTTCTAAGATTAAACAATTCTGGAGTAGTTAAATCCATGAAATTTAATTAATATTAGGAAAAAATTAGAAAATCTGTGCACAATAAAATAATAGTAATTTCTGCGAGCATTTCAACCGCTGTGACTTCAGTGGCAGCCTTATCACACGAATCCCATGAGGGATGCAAGAACTTTTGGATATATTCATAGACGTAGTTGACCACTATCAATATATAAAAAAAAGAGATACCGACAGAAATCAGGTATTAATTTGTTGCAGTTGAAAACTGTCATGTACTGATGACTAAAGTTTTAATACTTTTAATGTTAGTTTCGGCCCCATGGTATCAAAAACCAAACCTTGGTAATAAATAAATAAATTTACAATATGGTCTTTGAATTTATTCACTGACATTTGTTTCATAAAACAAATAATTAACATACCATTGTTGAGTCCTAACATATCACCTCTGTATTTCAGTTGAAGAGATGATCGCAGCCCCCTTTGAGACATGCTCAGACAGCTTCTACTTTGTGGACAACCAGCTGGTAATGCATAACAAGGCTGACTATGCCTACAATGGAGGTATCAATAACTAAACGTGCACTGAAAGTAATATTTACATGGCCATTGTCCTGCATCTATGGCGGCTTGCTTGGTTGGAAACTGGTTTATTTTTATGATATTCTGATTTCCTAATAACAGAGTTGGGCAAAAAGTAATTGATTAGTCCATCCCAATTGATCCCGATCCAAATGTAACTTATAGATGTACAGTACCAGGCGATAAAATTTGCACATCGGTTGCTGGACAGAGACTCAGTTTTGTAGTGTTGTCCCTCTCTAACATATGTGACTTTTTTGCAAATATTATTTGTCTCTTTCCAAAGACCGATGTGCAAACTTTATCACCGGGTACTGTAATCGAATTACTTTTTGCCCAATTTTGCCGAATAATGACCATAAGATTTTTATAAATAATACTTAAGTTCTATTTCATAACCTAGTGTGCTTTTAATTGTTTAGCTATTAAGAATTTATGCCAACCGACCGGTAGGCTCTTAAAGTAACAGCAAGTCGCCTATAGATTGCTTTTGTTTACAAGTGCCGTAACACAAAATAAATTATTGCAAAATCCTTAAAATCTTCGTGTTTACACAATCTTTTTTATAATTGGCACTAAACGGTTTTAAAGCAAAGTTTGACACATAATTTGCAATTAATATTTTGATATTCCAGTATAGAATACAAGGAATGTTTTTTTCATACACTATGTGTAACTAATGATCTCAAAATTCGTATTTATTTGTTTAATTATAAAATGCTCTAAGCATTTATTGGTTTCTAATTTAAGAACTGAATAAAAATATCTTAATCTCTTCACTATTAATGTGTTCAATGTCATGGTTTTAAAATTATTATACAAAGCTGTTATTTCTAAAATTGTTTCTTGTATAGTGAAGGGAAAAGATATAGGTGCACTCAATGTCCCAAATATATGTATACACAATCCTCTATTATTATAAAGTCGGGTAATATCGTCTATCGGAAAAGTCCGTTTACCAACTGATTTTCACCCCTAACTCAACAATATGAGACGCATATGACGGACTTTCCTTACAAATAAAATATGCCGGAATTACCCACACTGACCTTATAGGGATAGGGACATATTTTTTTGAACTTTGTGCGCTTCTATATCTTTTACCTTGACTGTACTTATATATAATGATGAAGTCATGATGAATGGATCATTCATAAAAATTTAACATCCATAGACTATTTGAAATAGTAATGAATGTTTGAAAATAATTTACTACTGCATTTGCGCCTAGCATTTGTATTTAACTTTTAATAAGTTATCACTAGAGCACCCAATGTTTGATGTTCACCAAATTTTTGTAATTTATTTGTACTTTGTACTAGAGTGATATAATTGGGTTGTTCTCAAAAATTGTGCCTGAGGTCAGTCGTCTCTGTCAAAATTGAACCCCTTTATTAACCTCCTAAGGCCTAAGGTCTTTCCTATCGTCATCACATCATCATCATCATCAGCCTATGATAGTCCACTGCTGAACGTAGGCCTCTCCTATTAACTATGCGTATGGACGCATTAGGAGGTAAATGCCCATAATCGCCACGCTGGGCAAGCGGATTGGCGATCGCAGTAATGTGTCCACTATGATGACGCTGCTGCCCATCATCAATCTTTAATCAAATATGGTCAGTGACACTTCAATCCCTTAGTCGACTCTTACGACACCCGCAGGAGGAGTCGGGGTGGTGACAAATGTATTCTTTCTGCCGTCACCACACGGCCAGTAACTTTCCCACACTTTCCTATAGTAACAATTAATTTGGTCATTCAGACTCAGCTTCTTCAATGGCTGTATAGTGTATAGTCATAGCTTACCGCAGTCCTCCAGTAGGACTTATTACAAAAGCCGACATTTTGTTTTCGAATTTCGCACCAAGCTAATCTGACGTGTTTTTTATAAAAAAATATATTTTTTACTTTTATTAATTTCAATTTGTCCAAAAAGGCATCATAAACTGATAATAAATATGCCCCAACTCCTCCTGCTGGTGTCGTAAGAGTCGACTAAGGAATTGAAGTGTCACTGACCATTTTTGATCACGATTGATGATGGGCAGCAGCGTCATCACTGTAGACACATTACTGCGATCGCCAATCCGTTCGCCCAGCGTGGCGATTATGGGCATTTACATCCTAATGCGTCTGTCTATACGCATAGTTTAATAGGAGAGGCCTTCGTCCAGCAGTGGACTATCATAAGCTGATGATGATGATGAAATATGCCCCAAAGCTGTTGGTAGCATAGAAGTAAAATAACATTTTAAAAATGTGAAAATGCTTGAGCCTGGACGAGTATAAAACAATAGTATTACGGGATGTTTAGCCAAGTTGCCAATCGCTAGCGCTTAGTAACGTATCGTAGTTTTCCCTCTCTGTCACTCTTTCATATTAGTGCGACAAAGACAGTTAGTTGCCTTTCGCTTACGATTGACGATGAAGCGTTAGCGATTGGCAACTTGTCTAAGCACCCTGGTAAGAACAATGGTTTGCCATGACTAGGACCAAAATTTCACCTTTGGCCTTAGGAGGTTAATAAACGTGTCTTACCTTAGCAAGCCGGCAAGGCTTTTTAAGTTAAGCTTTATGAATAAGGGTTTTATAGACGCAGGCACAAATCTGGAGAATGACATAATTATTAAATGAGTGACCTAGCTCTTATAATGTTAATAGTGTCCTTATTATAAAAGGCGTGATATGTATTGAAAAGAATTAGAATTTATGTACATAATACATTGAAAAGAGTGGCTAGAGTAAAGTGGGATTGTTCTTTTTCTTTAAATAACTGTTATTATATTGCTTGGACAATGTTTCAGGTTCATATTTTATAGTTTGGGTGAATCAATTTTTTTCTGTCTTTTATTGCCATGGTTACTGTCACCTAAGTCACGCTGGTTTTATGTAACATGCATGTAGTCCATGTTTCTAGGTGGCCCGTTACGGAAAGGGCATAGTTTAAGTAACATAATTTTGCATAAAACCAGCGTGACTCAGGTGACCGTAACCATGGCAATAACAGACAAAAAAAGTTGATATCTCATTTACTTGATTTACTGCATTTAATAGTAAGCGCATATCTCAACAATTTCCTAATATATCAAGCAATAATTAGTTAGACTCGGTGGCATAATGGCATTTAATCAAGCGAAATTGAACTTTGCGTAGTTCCGCGGAAGTCCATTTTATATTAGCGAGGCTGGCGGCTATAGCCGTCACAGCAGGGGCGTAGCTACCGCCGTATCTGCCGTATCAATTATACGGGGCCCCCGGGCCACGGGGGCCCCCAAAGTGTGTAAGGAAAAAGAATAAAAACTTTCTAATTTATATTACCTCCATATAAGGGCCTCCAAAAATTTTTTATACGGGGCCCCGACAAGGCACGCTACGCCACTGCGTCACAGGCGGCTAAGAATTGTTTGTCCCTTTTGGATCTTATCAATATGTCTGTAAGGTAGAAACTGACAAACAATACTTAGCAGCTTGCTAAGTTAGATTTGTCAGCCTCCGTAGCCTAGTTGGTAGTGATCCTGCCTACGAAGCCGGAGATTCCGGGTTTGAATCCCGGCGAGGGCATTATTTGTGTATTTATTTATCACAAATATTTGTTCCTTGGTTATGGCTGTCGTCTATGTATTTAAGTATCTATATGTATCTATCTATTATATATATCGTCGCCTAGTAGTCGTACCCACATCACAAGCCTTAATTGAGCTTACCGTGGGACTAGGTTGATTTGTGTAAGATGTCCCAAGATATTTATTTATTTAAGTTAGATGTTATGTATGAAGGACAAGCCATACCGTGCTGTGTCGCGTTGTAGCGTATGTAAATGTCATCTTGATGGCACACCGCTTGCGGGGCGACCACGTGCGCGTGACGCGCAACCGGTGTGCCATCTACTATGACATTACCGACTCTACAACGCGCACGCTACACAAACGCCTTAAGGGGGTTAATCCACAACTACCGTTGAATTAAAGAAAGAGAACATTACCACATTATTATTAAGGTATATTTAGACCAAACGAGCATTCGCTCATTATATCCCCCACTCTACGATCGTTCGTTACTCAAAACGTGATTCGTCGAAAATCGTTGATTTCGTAGTGGGGGATAGAATGAGCGAATGCTCGTTTGGTCTAAATGCACCTTTAGATGTTAAAACGTGTGCTTAACCAGTTATATCTAGTCATTATTGTAAGTTTACCAGATTGAATATGCCGAAAACGAAAAAAACAATGAGAAGGATAAACAATATAAATGAACAACTACAGGGATTGATAATTCGAAAAGGGTATTTATATATAAAGAGAGTGTTTATGTATGGCATCACTTGTTATCGAGTGAACTTAATGCCCGCCTTGCACTGCGAGCGGAACGGACTCATTAATGGCTCCGTTTCACGTTCATCACTGGCCAAGTGCTAGTATGCAGTTGACGGCTGTAAGCGGTGTAAGAGCCATTAATGAGTCCGTTCCGCTCGCAGTCGAAGGCGGGCATAAATCTGAGTTAAAGTTAATTGTAATGATAAATTCGTCGGATGATAATTGTTTTTAATAAATTCCTTACGGCAATATCTGTAAAAATAACAAAATACATTAATTTTGTATTAATTAAATTATTTCTTGCAAGACAATACCTACCTGAGAGAATAAATTCTTTGGAATAAATAATTAACTTAACATTTTTGCTCTTTTTATGTCAAAACAGTGGGTCGGCCGTGATTACAGTATATTCAGGTAACGTTACCGGAATTCGGACTCGGTAGTCCGATTTACCCCATGGGGTAAATGGCTAATTTGAATGTAGGTATTGCTATCATGTTTTTTATCGGTAATATTTTGTCAATTTTTTTACATGTGTTAATAAAACTGGTTTAACAATCCAGGAGTATTGTCACTACAAGACGTCTTAGTTAGAGTAACAGAGACATACAAACTACTATTCTCGAGTTTCTTAGTTTGCGGCAGCCCCGCATCCATCGGAAATCCGAAAATTAATCGTTGGTATTAATTATTATTTTGGTGACAACAGCCTCCTATTTTTATTAGTATTTTGTACCGTGAAATAATTTTTCCTACTTAATATGTAAAGATACCATCTTGCATCAATATTCTAAGCATCAAAATATAAATGTAAAATTAATTGAAAATAAATGCCCCTATATATCTTCTTTTATGCCGTCCACGACTTGTTTAGAAGTTACAAGCATCCATATGCTAAAAGGGCCAACCAACTTTATTCGTCCAGTTTATTTGCTGTTTTGCGATTTTCTAACAATAGACAAAGAACACGGTCAAAACTCATCTGAATAACTATATAGGGGTGAATCAACTTTTTTCTGTCTGTTATGTTATTACCATGGTTACGGTCACGCTGGTATTATGCATAATTATGATACTTAAACTATGCAAACATGTATTTTTCTGGTGTTAAAAAACCCTTTCCTTGATGGGCCATCTACAAACCTATATGCATGTTTGCATAAATTAAGTAGCATAATTTTGCATAAACCCAGCGTGACTCAGGCGACCGTAACCATGGCAATAACAGACAGAAAAAAAGTTAGTTCACCCATAGATATTATAGATTTCACATAGGTAAATCTATAATTTACGCTTCAAAAAATGGGTAATTTTGGTCAATTTTACGGTAACACAATAGACAAACTTTTACTTTTATGCAAATTTAGGGACAATTGTGTCTGCTGAGGTAGGTACTTACCTACCATTAAAATACCAAAATATATAGCGTTAGTTACTTTATTGCCCGGTCATGTAAATTTATTCCAATTGAAAATACGTTCTTATTACCCTCACGTGTGTTGCGGATATTTTTTTCTAAGTCTCCACGTCACTGATTATCAGTGCTTAGACTGCTTAGACATACTAAGGGTTAAGTGTTATACAGGGTGGGCCCTGTAACTAAAGCAAAAAATGAAACGGGTACACTAATAACCATACCTGGGATAACTGGGGGCAAGTTATAGGGATTTGATATCGATTAAAAAGATGTCGATATAATTATAATAAAAGATGTGCTTATTGAACATTCTCGATTACAGTACAGAGGTTCAATGTCATAATTATCTGATATCGGGCCTCTTCAGATAGTAAAAACTAGTATGCAGATGTCATTTTAATCAAAATGACAATTTAAATATTGATATTTTAATATTTAATGTATATTTTGAATTTTTTTTTTAAATAAACGCGTAACTATTCGTTTACAGTTAGATTTTATTTTAATTGAAGAGTGAGTACCTCATATTTATTTATGCCGAATAACATTTTGATGTTGTCATTCACAGTAACATCGATATATTTTTAGTCGATAAAATATTTTGCTACATCACTTTCGTATAAATGCCCCGAGTTATCCCAGGTATGCTAATAACCCAATAAATAGTCATAATTTAATAGTTAAAACTTAAAAAAAAATTTTTTTTCTTTTTTTTATGTACTTTTACTGCAGTCGACTTATACCAAAAAAGTTAAATCGGTGTAACACAAAAAAAAAAATTTTTTTTTGGTAAACCAGTTAAAAAACCATGAGTTCAAAAAAACTTTTTAGCTCATTTAGTTTTATGTCCACTGAACTACCAATATGTTTAATCATTAATAAGGTACAATGTTGTGATACCTAGATACATCACTCATAGGTCGTAACTTTAACATACTGGTTCTCCTTAATGGATAACTTTAAAACACTGGGACCTTTTGCGAATAACTAGAGGCAGTCAGAGGAGTCTTCCATTTGATTTTTTGCTTTAGTTACAGGGCCCACCCTGTATATGGAGGTTTTTCGTGAAAGGGTTACAAACAGCACGAAAAAGTTGATTGGCCCAAGAAATGTGTTCATCTTATACTTGAGTTCGACAACTTACTCGGTAGTTCGAGTGTGGAAAATATATGCGTACCTATGTAATCCGCTAAGAATGATGGGTAGAAGTTAACAATTGGCTTGTCTGACTGCTATTAAAGCTATTATACTTGCGGCAGGTAGGTACTTCGGCGTATAAAAGCAGTCGTTTAATTTTACGTTTTGAGTCAACCAAGATCTATGGTAACGTTAGGTTTTTCTCGATACATAAATAAAGGTGCATTCAGACCAAACGAGCATTCGCTATTCTAACCTCCTTCTCTACGAAATTCGATCGTTACCTACACAAAACGTGATTCGTTGATTTCGTAGAGTGGGGTATAGAATAGCGAATGCTCGTTTGGTCTGAATGCACCTTAAGGCAATCGCGCTCTCGCCCCAATATGTTAGTGCGAGCACGGTAGAATGCATAAAGGTGCGTTTAAACCAAAAGAGCATTCGCTGTTCTAGCGCCCGTTCTACGAAATAAACCAACGTTTTGTGTACCGATCGAATTTCGTAGAGTGGGAGGCTAGAACAGCGAATGCTCTTTTAGTTTGAACGCACCTTTACGTATCGTGCAAAACCTAATTAACGAATCCTTTACTTTCCAACTCATGGTATGGCTACGGAAAGCTACTTTAAATTTTTTGATGTCAAGTCGCGGCTTTTGTTATGTTCTGTCCTACTACTCCGAACTACGAAATACGTAAATTGCGGACTTTCTAAGTTCATATCAAATATATAGCTGCGAAAAGGTTAAAAATAATATGATAGTGGCCCTTACGAGGCTTTACGAATTAATTCGACCCTAGAGCAGTTTAGTTAATTTAAGAACATTATTCTGTTTTTTTTTTTTCTGTAACAATAATCGTCACCATCAAAACATTTAAGAGAGCCGTACTGTTTAGAAATATATGAAAGTGATTTATATTCCATGTAAAATGTGTTTGTACTATGTCACTGACAACATCACCTCACTAGTTTTGTCGAAAATAAATCGTTTGAAACATTTAGTTTTTATATCATTTATCTACCTTTACCTGGCCTCTACTATCGAGAACTTAGAAATTCGAAAATTTAGAGGATTTGTCTCTGTCTCCATTTACTCCAACGAAGATATCATTAGAGCGACAGAGACAAATTATCGAAATTCCGAAGTTCGCGGTAGGGCGCGTTGGTCAAACCTATTCCGTGTGCCAGTAGAATACCTTAAAAAATTAAACAAACCTAATAATTACAATAGTATACATAGTTATGTGAACTATGTCGGTAACTTTTGTTCGTCTACGGATCTCCTCATTTCTGATCCGACCACGTAAAGAAACCCCGAACATAACCCTCTCCATGTCTTCATAGCACGTCGAGTGACTTTGAGATGGGGCCGATATTGAAGACCAAGTTTCGTAGTCATCATTGGAATATTATTTTTTACGATCGCTGACAGTCGAGAAGATTACGAATTAGGGCGCCTATTAAAACGGAAGTACCAATATACCAAATGCTGCCAGTGTAAAAAGAAGGCTTCATTCACTTTCGCGAGTGGGGAGCGGTATCAAATAAAAATTACTGTCATTACGACTACTGTCTATGGTTTAAAAACGTAAATAAACATGAAATAAACACAATTCCTCGAATGTCGGGTATATTCAATTTCGAAGAATGCGGAATGCTGACCAAGGTCTTTTAGTTGAAATTTGAAACCGGATTGCGGATTAGTGAATTGAATGCTTAATAAGTTAACCTACTATTTGTCCCGAAGCAAGCATAGCAAGATGCCGTTTTACGCAGTTGCAAAAGGCCGAAACGCAGGTATTTATAATTCATGGTCTGAATGTGAAAACCAAGTCAAAGGTTATTCTGGAGCGACATTCAAAAAGTTTGATAGCATGTCGAGTGCTAATGAATTTGTCTCTAACAATGGTGGCCATTCTGGCGGTTCTTCGTACAGCAATTATCGTAGCGGCCCGAGTTCAAGCCAGAGGTCTTATGGCTCGTCGAGTAATTATGGAAGCAGCTCTTCGTATAATGGTGGCGGTTTGGAGAGAGATAATGATGGTTATACGCAAGTGTATACTGACGGCGCTTGTTCATACAACGGCCAGCAAGGCGCTCGCGCCGGTTACGGAGTGTACTGGGGCGACAATCATCAATACAATAGAAGTCAGCCCGTTTCTGGAAGAGCTACTAATAACTCTGCCGAGATACAAGCGGCTACGGAAGCAATGAGGACTGCCCGCAAAGCTGGAATCGATAAACTCGCCATCAACACAGATTCGAAGTTTCTTAAGGACTCCGCTACCAAATGGATGCCTGGTATGTATAATTACTTTATAACTTTACATTTGTAATTGGACGTACTTAAGGAAAAAGGATCCAGTCCACAATAATCTGTCAATAAAATTTTAATCTTAGGACGAATTTCAGATCTCATGGATCCTTTTTCCTAAACTACATCCAATTTAACTGGCAAATCTGGTGATACAGTTCTCCTTGTTTTATTTAAAATAACTCAAAAAACCTGCACATTTAGGCTAAATCCCTTTGTTATTTTAATAGGTTGGAAAGAAAATGGATGGACAACAGCATCTGGAGAGCCTGTGAAGAATCAAGCTGACTTCAAGGAGATGGACCGAGCCCAGAGAGGTCTTAACGTAAAATGGAACTATGTCAAGGCTCATGGCGGACACCATGGCAATGAGATGGCCGACAAACTAGCTAAGGATGGTGCCTCTAAGTATAGGTTCTAATAAACTTACTACATTTTTTCTTATTAATTCTCTAAAATGTTGATTTAAGTGAATTAGAGATTTATATTCATTCTTATAAAGTTGAATTGTTAATGTTAAATCTTGATTTAAGAATTTTGTTTATTTGTTAATTAAGTGTTGATTCTATCCTATTTTGCGTCTGTTCAGTATACACAGCTGTATAATTACATAATTATGTATCTACAGATTTTGTATAAATAACAGTATAGTTCGTGAAATATAAATTAGTAACTTTCTACCTACATTATAGTAAAATAAACATTCAATTTATATTTCTCGAACTATACACAACCAATTGGAATCCTAGGCCATTATAGAACCTTGTCAAAATGGCAAGTAGTATGAGATTACTTAGAATTTGATTTCTTATGTCAATGCAACAAAGTACCCGATTGGCATGGTGTTCCAATTGATTCATTGTATCTACCTAATGTTATCTATAATTCTGAATATCATGCCAACCACCAGTAACCATACCACGAGTTAGCAAGTAACGGTTATGTTAGCGTTCACTCAATACTCAAAGCAGTCTATCATGCTCACATTGATGTATTGGAGTAAGCGTGATGGGACTATTTTAATTATTTAGTAAATACTAACAAAACAAAAACCATTATTTGCCAACTCATAGTACAGCCGTCGTCAGATATATCGTAGCGTTCAGAGCGCTCAAAAATATCTGAACATGCCTCTATCGTTAAAGTGCGTTCAAACTAAAAGAGCATTCGCTGTTCTAACCTCCCACTCTACGAAATTCGATCGGTACACAAAACGTGATTGGTTGATTTCGTAGAACGGGCGCTAGAACAGCAAATGCTCTTTTGGTTTAAACGCGTTCGATCGGTACACAAAACGTGATTGGTTGATTTCGTAGAACGGGCGCTAGAACAGCAAATGCTCTTTTGGTTTAAACGCGCGTTTACAGCAATAAAAGCGTGTTCAGATATTTTGAACGCTGCGGACGTTACGATGTATGCGGCTACATATATCAGAGCCTGCAGTGTCATTGTTAATTATGCGCATCTTATAATGTTACTTTTTTTATGGTGATGGATTTTTTTTTGTGTTACGTAAAGCCATTTTTAAACTGGGTTTGCTGTTGCATCTAACCAGGCCTGACCTGGTAACTAAAATTATTGGCCCAGCGAAAACACCTTACTGTTCTATGGTTTATCATTCTTAAATAGTGTTAAAACTTTCAAAATGTTGTCCGTATAACATCAGATAACTTTTGTTTTACTTAATTGTTTTGTCTCGATTATTAAGTTAATTACAGAACATAACAATTGCAGTTCTTTTTATTACATTTCTTATCCTTGAGAACAATGGAATGCGCGTGCGTATTTTCGTGGCGTCCGCGATGTAGTGTATACAGGGTGTAATCGATAAGTGTTTACAGGCCATAATTCCGTAAATATGAGAGATATCAGAAAACTTTTCACTGATATCGAAAGTACGTTACCCAACAAATATAATTACATAAATTTTTTTTCTAAATACATGAAGTAATATTAAAAATAGTAAGTTAAAACGGTCCCATACATTTAGTAGGACGACTTACAGCCTTAAAGAATGTCGGGTGTCGTAAGAGATAAATCTGTTAGAGATTCGTTATTTGTACAGTCGCCATCAGATATATGGTAGCGGTCGAAGTCCCCAAATAAATCGGAGCAACGTAAAATTTCAATAAATTCGTTACGTGAGAAAATGGCAATGATTTGGGAGCGTGTAATTGGTCATAAATTTAGGAGCAGTCACTTTTCAATAAATTCGTAACGTACAAGTAGGTAAAGATATCGGAACGAACATGACTCAAAGATATCGAAGCAGCCAGGATGATCATAAAGATCGAAACATTTATAGGAAATACACCTTATGTCTGCGTCACATAGTTTATTTTAATTTGTTACTATGTTGTCATTACTACTACTTTAAGTTGTCAATGTCAATGATTTTGATGGCACTGTTGTGGGTGAGTAGGTAAATGAGTTTCCTAGATGAAAGAGAAGTTTTCACGCATCATTATCGAAAAATGCATAAATTCAATTTTGATTTTTTATTGATGTAATCATATTAATATGGGATAAGTAAATAAAATCGTAAAGCTAGGAAATGATTTATTTGAACGAAACTAAAAAAGTATAAAGGGTGAACAGAATACCTAAAAGTCATTTGCGGATCCTATTTTACCACGGTGACAAGTCCGAGAATTGTAAATTGATTGTTTCTCCCATTGCCGGCGTCCATGGGCTACGGTTACCACTGATCACCAAACGGGCCGTGTGCGTGTGGTCGTTTGTGTTTCAAATATATTGCAAGAACTTTTAGCAATCAACAATAAATACCGTCTTTTAAGCGAAGCAAAATTATATATGTACCTATTGTCACAAAAATACGACAATTGTAGCGAAATTCCAACATAGGTCGAACCTCATATCAAGAATTTACGAAAATCGTTCTAAACCTTGTGACAATTGTAACGACTTTCCGAAAGTAAAATAGTAAATTACGATATAAGTGCGAAAAAAATTAAGTGGAGTGGAACGAGTGGAGATAAATTAAAGCACGACCGAAGGGAGTGCTTTCAATCTACACGAGTTACGAATTTCCTTTTCGCACGTGTATTAATTATTAGTGATAATTGTAGTAGTAGTAGTAGTAAACACTTTATTGCACAAATCATAAAAAATAACAAACGAAACATATACAATGAAATTGTACAAAGGCGAACTTATCCCTTTAAGGGATCTCTTCCAGCTAACCTTTGAGTAACTGAGAGGATACTGGTGTTGGTAGACAAAAACATGTACCTACACGTGGTAGGTTCATGAGAACAAGACTCGTGTCATAAGCGAACTTAATACTTTTTAAAAATAAATATACATATTATATCTAACAAAAAAAAAATAATAATAATAATATGAATAAATACGTTCCTATATAAATAAAATATTATATATATACAAATACATACATATATATATATACCAATACATAAACATGTAACCGCACTTACCTACCTACCTACACTCCCTCCGACGCATGCGTTCGACAGCCATAGCTTTTTTAATTGTATGTTGGTGGCAAACAAGCACACGGACCGTCCGATAGTAAGGGGTAGACGTAGCCTGCGGAGGCTTGACATCAGTAACAGTGATATTATACATATAATATATGATATTATGTATATTATATGTTTATGCTATTGTTGCTTTACTACGTAAAATACAGGGTGGCTCATTAAAATCAGTCAGTATGGGAATGTCTGAAACTATCGGATATACGAAAATATGTTCTTAGGAACCATGTCATCGATTTTAATAAACAAAAAAACTGCATTAATATATTTGAAAAAAAACTACCCAGAAGGGGAATCGAATCCGGTTGTTTTGAAAAAATAAACTTATCTGCACTATTTCTGTTCGGATATCCATTGTGCAGGTCTTAAGCAGTAAATAGTAGTATTTGTTTTTAGGAACCATATCCCCTAAGAAACATGATGTCTAAAATTAATAAAATACATTGTTTTCACATATTCAACACGTTTTTTTCTAATGTATAAATGCAGTTTTTTAATCAAAATCGATGATAGATAATTAATTACGGTCCCTAAGAACAAATACTACTTAGTTACTTATAGTTTCAGAATTTCTCTTTCAAAAAAATAAGTTTTAAGACAAAATATTATTAAATGACGTACTGACATTTCTATTACTCCCTAGGGAATTTCACTTTTCTATTACTCCCGCTATGCATGCAAGCAATGGCGCGCTTAGACATCAAGTGTAATAAAAAGGTGACATTAACCGGCCCCCAAGATCGCCTGATTTGACAGCTCCTGTTTTTTTTTTTCTGTGGGGTTATTTAAAAGGATTTGTCTTTTCTAATTGACCAACGAACGTTTAGCAATTAAAACAAAATACTCGAACCACTATCACTGAAATAACGCCGGAAATGTGTGAAAAAGTGATGAAAAATGCGATGAAAAGGGTTGGCATCTGCGATGCTACTGGAGGTGGATATTTGTCTGATTATTTTCCATGTGTAATTGCCGACCCAAAATAATTTTATTTAACCAGTGATACTTTATATTTTTTGAGTTATGTATAGAATAAAATTTCAAAAATAAAGTGTATATATCTTATTTGGCCACCCTGTATGACTATGAATATATTCTAGATTGACTTACACACTGTTGTGTCAACAGAACTTTCAAATCCCATTGTAATCGCTGTTTAATAATACCTACTTCAATATAATTATTACTCGAACTATTTATTGCGCCACCGAGTACCCGACATCTTCTCACGAAATTTAGGTTTGCTCCTTGTTCTACCTTTGCCAATTTTGGCAATACGTCTAAACAGCGGTTAACTAGATAACTCATTTTAATTATTTAGGCATATAATATCCCATCAAAAACATTACATGTAAAAAGGTGCAAGTCTCGCAGCATAGCAGTTGTTACACCACAAAAAAGTTATGAGATCAATTGTTTAACCAAGTCAATAATTCTGTAGTTACTACAAGGGGGTATCCATAAAACTCGATTTCTACTAACTTGCCTAACTTGAAACTGCATGTAGAAATACTCATTTTATTATAGGTATCAATAAAGAGTAAGCCAAATTAGCTTGAGATCACCAAGCGAATTAAGTTTGATGATCCACCACTACCTATCCATGGGAACATTTGTCTAGCAGCTTTGTCATAAATTGTTACCTTATAACAATTACTTAATTAACAACATCTTATAGTAACTGTATTAATATAAGATATCTGTATTATTAATAATATATATAGCTGCATTACCACTCATTTCTGAATGACATGATTGTTCTCCCAGAAGGAGTATTGGTGGGGGTTAGTGTTATATACGGTTGCATAGAGGGCGCTCTTGTGACCTAGGGAAAAATCTGACATTTCAGGATTTGCTCACTGGTCAAAAACTGTTCGACGGCCTGGCTCAACGGTGAAAGTTAGACGGGGGGTGCTCGACCAAATGTCATAGGGAACTGCCGACAGTTTTTGAAGCCGTAAAAATTTTTGCGAAAAAAAAAAAAAAAATTTTGCACCAAATTTTCAAAATGGTCCTTCGAGCCGGATTTTTTTGTGGGAGAATCTCTGATGGTCCTCGATTAAAGAAAAAGTGTTTTTGTGATTCTCGGATCCAAGATGGCCGCCGTAGGGCCCGTCAAAGTTTGTATGGGAACTCTTAAACGGGGGGAGATAGGTGGGGGGTGCTCGACCAAATGTCATAGAGGACCCCGAGAGCTGTCAGATGGGCAAAAAATTTTTGCAAAAAAAATTTTATTTTTTTTTCGAAAAATTTTTTTTTATCCGATCGAGCTGGAAATCGCTGTGCGTGACTTTTGGGCTCTCCAGATTCCGAAAAAATTTTTTTCAGATTTTTTGCACAAAAAAAATTTTATATGGACTTTTCGAAATAATGGTCCGATCGCGCTGAAATTTGGCATGCGGGCATTATTTGGGCCCAGGAGTGATAATCTGAAAAAAAATTTGGAAAAAAATTCAAGATGGCGGACACCCCGAACAAAAAGTCAAAATCCTAAGTAAGTTAGACCCAATATAAATCTATGTTAAGCGAGCCCGAAGGGCGAGCTTCAGGGTGGGAGGCCGAAGGCCGACCTCGCGGAGGGCCGAAGGCCCGGAGCTTCGACCCGAGTGCCCAAGCGCGTCACCCCCAAGTAATTTACAGCGAGGCCGAAGGCCGAGCTCCGAGCAAATCGAGCTACCAAGCGTTCAACAACCCCAGTATCGTAATAAGCCGAGCCTGAGGGCCGAAGGCCCGATGGCGAGGCGTCAAGCCCGCGAAGGCCGTAGGCCGAGCTCCGCGTAGGGCCGAAGGCCCGGAGCGTCACGATCGAGGTGCTCTCCGCGCGAGCCCGAGGGCCGAAGGCCCGACGGGCGAGCCCACGCGGTGAAACTGCCCTTCCTAACTGTCTTAATAAGCGAACCGGAGGGCCGCAGGCCCGACGGTTCGCTTCGAACCCCAGCGAAGGCCGCAGGCCGAGCTCCGCGTAGGGCCGAAGGCCCGGAGCGTCCCATAGAGGCGCGGTAACCTGCGAGACCGGAGGCCGAGCTGCGAGAATACAAAGCTTTTCTACGTATTATAACATCTGAGTAACTATATAAGCTGAGCCTGAGGGCCGAAGGCCCGAAGGCGAAGCTTCGTAGCCGCGAAGGCCGAAGGCCGAGCTCCGCGTAGGGCCGAAGGCCCGAAGCGTCCAACACAGACGCGCCAGCTTGCGAGGCCGAAGGCCGAGCTGCCAGAGTCCAAGGCATCCATGCTACTCAATGAAAAAGTGTAACATGAAAACGAATCGGAGGGCCGGAGGCCCGACGATTCGTTTCGACAATCTGCGAAGGCCGAAGGCCGAGCTCCGCGTAGGGCCGAAGGCCCGAAGCGTCCAACACAGGCGCGCCAGCTCGCGAGGCCGAAGGCCGAGCTGCTTGAGTCCAGAACCCCCATGCTACTCAATGAAAAAGTGTAACATGAAAACGAATCGGAGGGCCGCAGGCCCGACGATTCGTTTCGACAATCTGCGAAGGCCGAAGGTCGAGCTCCGCGTAGGGCCGAAGGCCCGAAGCGTCCCTCAGAGGCCTGACAGCTCGCGAGGCCGAAGGCCGAGCTGCAGGAGTCCAGCTCAAAAGCCCAACAACTGCGATAAAATTAGAAAATAATACAAAATCAATAATAAAACAATTAAAGAAAATCAAAAAAATATCTCCAATACCCCACCCCTCCAGTCGACAAAAAGAGAGGCCCGCGAGGCCCTTGGGCCTCGCGCACAGAGCAAAAAACTAGTTAATAATATATATAGCTGCATTACCACTCATTTCTGAATGACATGATTGTTCTCCCAGAAGGAGTATTGGTGGGGGTTAGTGTTATATACGGTTGCATAGAGGGCGCTCTTGTGACCTTGGGAAAAATCTGACATTTCAGGATTTGCTCCCTGGTCAAAAAATGTTCGACGGCCTGGCTAAACGGTGAGACCTAGGTGGGGGGTGCTCGACCAAATGTCATAGGGAACTGCTGACAGTTTTTGAAGCCACAAAATTTTTTGCAAAAAAAAAAAAAAAAATTTTGCACTCAATTTTCAAAATGGTCCTTCGAGCCTGATTTTTTTGTGGGAGAATCTCTGAGGGTCCTCGATTAAAGAAAAAGTGTTTTTGTGATTCTCGGATCCAAGATGGCCGCCGTAGGGCCCGTCAAAGTTTGTATGGGAACTCTTAAACGGGGGGAGATAGGTGGGGGGTGCTCGACCAAATGTCATAGAGGACCCCGAGAGCTGTCAGGTGGACAAAAAATTTTTGCAAAAAAAATTTTTTTTTTTTTTTTCGAAAATTTTTTTTTCATCCGATCTAGCTGGAAATCGCTGTGCGTGACTTTTGGGCTCTCCAGATTCCGAAAAAAATTTTTTCAGATTTTTTGCTCAAAAAAAATTTTGTATGGATTTTTCGAAATAATGGTCCGATCGCGCTGAAATTTGGCATGCGGGCATTATTTGGGCCCAGGAGTGATAATCTGAAAAAAAATTTGGAAAAAAATTCAAGATGGCGGCGACCCCGAACAAAAAGTCAAAATCCCAAGTAAGTTAAGCGAGCCCGAAGGGCGAGCTTCAGGCCGGGAGGCCGAAGGCCGACCCCGCGGAGGGCCGAAGGCCCGGAGCTTCACTCCCTGGGCCCAAGGGGGCCCCGAACCCCAGTAATTTTGGGCGAGGCCGAAGGCCTCGCTGCAGGAGGGCCGGAACATTACCAGAACCAATATAAATCTATGTTAAGCGAGCCCGAAGGGCGAATTTCAGGGTGGGAGGCCGAAGGCCGACCTCGCGGAGGGCCGAAGGCCCGGAGCTTCGACCCGAGTGCCCAAGCGCGTCACCCCCAAGTAATTTAAAGCGAGGCCGAAGGCCGAGCTCCGAGCAAATCGAGCTACCAAGCGTTCAATAACCCCAGTATTTTAATAAGCCGAGCCTGAGGGCCGAAGGCCCGATGGCGAGGCGTCAAGGCCGCGAAGGCCGAAGGCCGAGCTCCGCGTAGGGCCGAAGGCCCGGAGCGTCACGATCGAGGTGCTCTCCGCGCGAGCCCGAGGGCCGAAGGCCCGACGGGCGAGCCCACGCGGTGAAACTGCCCTTCCTTACTGTCTTAACAAGCGAACCGGAGGGCCGCAGGCCCGACGGTTCGCTTCGAACCACAGCGTAGGCCGTAGGCCGAGCTCCGCGTAGGGCCGAAGGCCCGGAGCGTCCCATAGAGGCGCGGTAGCCTGCGAGGCCGGAGGCCGAGCTGCGAGAAAACAAAGCTTTTCTACGTATAATAAAATCTGAGTAACTATATAAGCTGAGCCTGAGGGCCGAAGGCCCGAAGGCGAAGCTTCGTAGCTGCGAAGGCCGAAGGCCGAGCTCCGCGTAGGGCCGAAGGCCCGAAGCGTCCAACATAGGCGCGCCAGCTCGCGAGGCCGAAGGCCGAGCTGCCAGAGTCCAACGCATCCATGCTACTCAATGAAAAAGTGTAACATGTAAACGAATCGGAGGGCCGTAGGCCCGACGATTCGTTTCGATAACCTGCGAAGGCCGAAGGCCGAGCTCCGCGTAGGGCCGAAGGCCCGAAGCGTCCCTTTGAGGTGCGACAGCTCGCGAGGCCGAAGGCCGAGCTGCAGGAGTCCAAGGCATCCATGCTACTCAATAAAAAAGTGTAACATGAAAACGAATCGGAGGGCCGCAGGCCCGACGATTCGTTTCGACAATCTGCGAAGGCCGAAGGCCGAGCTCCGCGTAGGGCCGAAGGCCCGAAGCGTCCCTCAGAGGCCTGACAGCTCGCGAGGCCGAAGGCCGAGCTGCAGGAGTCCAGCTCAAAAGCCCAACAACTGCGATAACAGTAAAAAATAATACAAAAACAATAATAAAAAAATGTAAGAAAACAAAAAAAATATCTCCAATACCCCACTTCTCCAGTCGACAAAAAGAGAGGCCCGCGAGGCCCTTGGGCCTCGCGCACAGAGCAAAAAACTAGTTAATAATATATATAGCTGCATTACCACTCATTTCTGAATGACATGATTGTTCTCCCAGAAGGAGTATTGGTGGGGGGTAGTGTTATATACGGTTGCATAGAGGGCGCTCTGGTGACCCCGGGAAAAATCTGACATTTCAGGATTTGCTCCCTGGTCAAAAAATGTTAGACGGCCAGACCAAACCGTGAGACCTAGGTGGGGGGTGCTGGACCAAATGTCATAGGGAACTGCTGACAGTTTTTGAAGCCACAAAAATTTTTCGAAAAAAAAAAAAAAAAATTTTGCACCAAATTTTTAAAATGGTCCTTCGAGCCGGATTTTTTTGTGGTAGAATCTCTCAGGGTCCTAGATTAAAGAAAAAGTGTTTTTGTGATTCTCGGATCCAAGATGGCCGCCGTAGGGCCCGTCAAAGTTTGTATGGGAACTCTTAAACGGGGGGAGATAGGTGGGGGGTGCTCGACCAAATGTCATAGAGGACCCCAAGAGCTGTCAGGTGGGCAAAAAATTTTTGCAAAAAAAATTTTTTTTTTTTTTTCGAAAAATTTTTTTTCATTTCATTGAGCTGGAAATCGCTGTGCGTGACTTTTGGGCTCTCCAGATTCCGAAAAAATTTTTTTCAGATTTTTTGCACAAAAAAAATTTTGTATGGATTTTTTGAAATAATGGTCCGATCGCGCTGAAATTTGGCATGCGGGCATTATTTGGTCCCAGGAGTAATAATCTGAAAAAAAATTTGGAAAAAAATTCAAGATGGCGGCGACCCCGAACAAAAAGTCAAAATCCCAAGTAAGTTAAGCGAGCCCGAAGGGCGAGCTTCAGGCCGGGAGGCCGAAGGCCGACCCCGCGGAGGGCCGAAGGCCCGGAGCTTTACTCCCGGGGCCCATGGGGGTCCCGAACCCCAGTAATTTTGGGCGAGGCCGAAGGCCTCGCTGCAGGAGGGCCGGAACATTACCAGAACCAATATAAATCTATGTTAAGCGAGCCCGAAGGGCGAGCTTCAGGGTGGGAGGCCGAAGGCCGACCTCGCGGAGGGCCGAAGGCCCGGAGCTTCACCCCGAGGACCCAAGCGCGTCACCTCCAAGTAATTTAAAGCGAGGCCGAAGGCCGAGCTCTGAGCAAATCGAGCTACCAAGCGTTCATCAACCCCAGTATCTTAATAAGCCGAGCCTGAGGGCCGAAGGCCCGATGGCGAGGCGTCAAGGCAGCGAAGGCCGAAGGCCGAGCTCCGCGTAGGGCCGAAGGCCCGGAGCGTCACGATCGAGGTGCTCTCCGCGCGAGCCCGAGGGCCGAAGGCCCGACGGGCGAGCCCACGCGGTGAAACTGCCCTTCCTAACTGTCTTAATAAGCGAACCGGAGGGCCGCAGGCCCGACGGTTCGCTTCGAATCCCAGCGAAGGCCGCAGGCCGAGCTCCGCGTAGGGCCGAAGGCCCGGAGCGTCCCATAGAGGCGCGGTAGCCTGCGAGGCCGGAGGCCGAGCTGCGAGAAAACAAAGCTTTTCTACTTATAATAAAATCTGTGTAACTATATAAGCTGAGCCTGAGGGCCGAAGGCCCGAAGGCGAAGCTTCGTACCCGCGAAGGCCGAAGGCCGAGCTCCGCGTAGGGCCGAAGGCCCGGAGCGTCACGATCGAGGTGCTCTCCGCGCGAGCCCGAGGGCCGAAGGCCCGACGGGCGAGCCCACGCGGTGAAACTGCCCTTCCTAACTGTCTTAATAAGCGAACCGGAGGGCCGCAGGCCCGACGGTTCGCTTCGAATCCCAGCGAAGGCCGCAGGCCGAGCTCCGCGTAGGGCCGAAGGCCCGGAGCGTCCCATAGAGGCGCGGTAGCCTGCGAGGCCGGAGGCCGAGCTGCGAGAAAACAAAGCTTTTCTACTTATAATAAAATCTGTGTAACTATATAAGCTGAGCCTGAGGGCCGAAGGCCCGAAGGCGAAGCTTCGTACCCGCGAAGGCCGAAGGCCGAGCTCCGCGTAGGGCCGAAGGCCCGAAGCGTCCAACACAGGCGAGCTAGCTCGCGAGGCCGAAGGCCGAGCTGCTTGAGTCCAGAACTCCTATGCTACTCAATGAAAAAGTGTAACTTGAAAACGAATCGGAGGGCCGCAGGCCCGACGATTCGTTTCGATAACCTGCGAAGGCCGAAGGCCGAGCTCCGCGTAGGGCCGAAGGCCCGAAGCGTCCAACACAGGCGCGCCAGCTCGCGAGGCCGAAGGCCGAGCTGCATGAGTCCAGAACCCCCATGCTACTCAATGAAAAAGTGTAACATGAAAACGAATCGGAGGGCCGCAGGCCCGACGATTCGTTTCGACAATCCGCGAAGGCCGAAGGCCGAGCTCCGCGTAGGGCCGAAGGCCCGAAGCGTCCCTCAGAGGCCTGACAGCTCGCGAGGCCGAAGGCCGAGCTGCAGGAGTCCAGCTCAAAAGCCCAAAAACTGCGATAAAATTAGAAAATAATACAAAATCAATAATAAAAAAATTAAAGAAAATAAAAAAAATATCTCCAATACCCCACCCCTCCAGTCGACAAAAAGAGAGGCCCGCGAGGCCCTTGGGCCTCGCGCACAGAGCAAAAAACTAGTTAGTATTATATATAGCCGCAACCCGACTGATTGTTGTTGACATGGTTCTGTGGCTCACTGGGTGGGACCTACGGTCTATTGTCGTATACCATCGTGTAGGGTCTGGTCCCAAACAGGGAGGAAAAATCCGAAACCGGGTCTACCTCGAAAGACCGTCTTTTCGATCGACGGCCCGGCCAAACGGTAGGACCTGGGTGGGGTGTGGTCGACCAAATGTCATAGGGAACTGCTGGCAGTTTTTGAAGCCGCAAAAATTTTTTGCAAAAAGTAAAAAAATTTTTGCACCCGATTTTCAAGTTGGTCCTTCGAGCCGGATTTTTTCGTGGTAGGTTATTTGGACGTCGTAGATTAGAAAAATATTTTTTTTGTAATTTTTGAATCCAAGATGGCCGCCGTAGGGCCCGTCAAAGTTTGTATGGCAACTTTTAAACGGGGGGAGATAGGTGGGGGGTGCTCGACCAAATGTCATAGAGGACCCCGAGAGCTATTCGATAAAAAAAAAAAATGGCAAAAAACTTTTTTTTTTTTTTTTCAAAAATTTCAAAATGATCCTAGCGGGCCAGAAATCGCTGTGCGTAATAGTCGGGCCCAAGAGATTAGAAAAAAATTTTTTTTGGATTTTTTGCGCAAAAAAAAATTTGTATGGATTTTTCGAAATAATGACCCGAGCGCGCTAAAATTTTGCATAGGCGCACTTTTGGGGCTCGAGAGTAATAATCGAAAAAAAAATTTGGAAAAAAATTCAAGATGGCGGCGCCCCGGGGCAAAAACAAAATTCATGGATCGGGCCAATTTTTTTTGCCCATTTTGAAACTGTTGGTGGGCTCTTAGGGTTTTGAAATTTTATCAGTATGATAAAGTTGGGCTCTGGGTTGGACAGAAAGTATTTTGGACTTTCTAAAATTCAAGATGGCCGCCGTGTGGGTGTTCAAACTTTGTATGGGAACTTTTGAACGGAGAGAGATAGGTGGGGGGAGCTCGAACAAATGTCGTACAGTACCCCAAGAACCATCAGATGGACAAAAAATTTTTGCAAATAAAATTTTTTTACTTTTTTTCAAAAAATTTTTTTTATCTGATCGGTTCGGAAATCACTGTGCGTGACTTTTGGGCTCTCCAGATTCCGAAAAAAATTTGTTTGGATTTTTAGCACAAAAAAAATTTTGTATGGATTTTTCGAAATAATGACCCGAGCGCGCTAAAATTTTGCATAGATGTACTCGGGAGGCCCAAAAGTAATACTCGAAAAAAAAATTTGGAAAAAAATTCAAGATGGCGGCGCCCCGGGACAAAAACGAAAATTCATGGATCGGGCCAATTTTTTTTGCTCATTTTGAAACTGTTGTTGGGCTCTTAGGGTTCTGAAATTTTCACGGTAGGATAAAATTGGGCTCTTAATTGGACAAAAAGTGTTTTGGACTTTCTAAAATTCAAGATGGCCGCCATATGGTCGTTCAAAGTTTGTATGGGAACTTTTGAATAGAGAGAGATAGGTGGGGGGTGCTTTAACAAGTCTCATAGGAATTCTCAATAGCTATTCAAAAATATTTTTTTTGGATTTTTTGGACGAAAAAAAATTTGTATGGAATTTGCCTCTGAAAAAAAAGTTAGTATGGTAACTTTTCAACGGAGAGAGATAGGTGGGGGGTGCTTTAACAAATCTTATAGAAATTCTCAATAGCTATTCAAAACATATTTTTTTGAATTTTTTGGACAAAAAAAAATTTGTATGGAATTTCCTCAGAGGCGCCCAGCTAAGGCCGAAAGCCGAGCTCCCTGTAGAACCGAAGGCCCAAAGCGTCACATAGCGTGGCCGTAGGCCGAGCTGCCAGAGCCTAGCGCTCCCATGCTTAGTGCTTAGTGAGGGTGCTCTGTGCGAATCTCGGTAAATTAAAATTAATAAAAAATCTATATCCACGCAACCATGGCCCAATCGCGGCTTGGTATATTAGCCATCGAACAATATATGAATTTTTGAAGTTATTGCTGAGTTTGCAGCTGCCAAAGTAAGAAAGAAGTAATTTTAATTGTATAACAACTCTTTTTCTCTCTTATTAATTATTGCGTTTTGTTATTTTTTCAATATAATAAATAATAATTTATCCATGTCCTGGATCATACAAATTTTATTGTCCTTGCTTTTTACTTTCTTTGGGGTGACAACCGGGTGCCACCCAAGATAGCTATGTCACAGTCAGGGGCTTACAAAACAGAGCCGCGGGAGGTCCAGAACATTGCCAGATCCAATATAAATCTGTTAGATAGACGGGATAGACTACTGTCTCAATTAACTGCTTTAATATAAGCGAACCGGATGGCCAATTATTCGGCTCGAATTTTGTCTGCAAAGGCCGCAAGCGGTTGTCCGTTCCGGATCTTAGGCCTTAATAATCCGAGTTCTAGGCAAAACTTTGAAGAGAGAGAGAGCGAGAGAGAGAGAGAGATGATTGTGTGATTGATTAGAAAATGTTCATTAATATAAAATGCAGGATCATCTTAGCCCACCAACATGAGCCAAGTTACTGGTAAAAATACCCTTAAGCGCTTATTTAAATATTTATACCCTTTTAACCTAACCCTTTAACGGGAACGACTCGATAAAATCGTCGGTTCAAGCCTCAACGCCATTACACAGTAGAAAAAATTCTGTACAAGAAAAAAATACATAAAGATAATGCTATGGGGTGGTCGTTTTTGAGACCGGTGCCCTGTAAGGGTTAATTTGATACCGGCCACACGCATTTATAAGCTACTTATAGTTGGAAATTTCTAAGAATTAACTTATGACACATTAGAAATGAGCCTTATATGTGTTAGTTTTTTAGTAAATCGTCCAACTTTGTCGCTTTCCATAAAGACGAGATTTCCTTGTATCTTCATATGAATAAACTGACAAAGCGGCTTTATGGCAAACGACAAAGGGGCGTTTTACTAAATTCACTCGCATATATATGACGTTAAGACTATCGAAAAACTGTTAGCCTTACCCTCATATTAATAAGGTTTAATCTATAACTGTCAAAAAAGTTAATTCTTAGAAATTTCCAACTATAATTGAATTACTACTAAGTACGTACTTATTACACATATTACATAGGTACCTACTTACAAATGTTTTCGTACAAAAATATTTATTGTTAAATGCCTATACCTATCTATCGAACTATTAAATTTTCTTAAACATCCAATGAAATATTGTTGTTATGTTCCTTATAATAGGCTGCGAAGTATGACGTTTTATTTAGATGCGACTAAGGACTAAGGAAGTTTGTTAATGGAATTTAATACAAATCTTGAAAGCCTAGGCCGGCTGTTAGGCATGTTTGAGAAAATCACTATACATACCTCGGCCAGAAATATGGGATTGCCCGGGAATAAAATTTTATAATGTATCATTGCTATATGTTTATTAATTATGAACCTCCTTATTTTTAAGTAATATTATTATTGAAATAAAATGACTCAAACTTAATTTCTGTCTTGAATGGTTTTACTCCTCACATAGGATTAGGGGTTTACAATAAAATCAAAACATAACACACAACTCCGGTATCTCGTAAGAACCCAAGACTACTTTTCCATTAACCCATTGAGTGCCAAAGGTAAACGGTGGTTAGAAATCGGTGGCCACCATATAAATGGCTTGCTTCTACGCATTATTGCGTAGCTGGCATCAATTTTAAAAAGTACTTCATGAATGTCAATGTCCGCAGTACTATGTAGACGTAATATTGCGTAGAGTGGCACCAACTAAAAATATTTATTAAATCATGCCGTTCAACGTAACATTGCGTAGACGTGATAATGCGTATGTTGGCATCACATTTTAATTTTTTCTTTCCTGCTTGCTTCTGTATTGTTAAATGATGAACTTCCCGCCGCTATTCTACCCCTTTAACTAGAATACTTTCACCATTTTACCTATAATTGTTACATATCAGTGACATATGTTTGGGGCCAAGCGCATGTGACGACATTCTGCCGGACACGATTGGATGTCGCCACATACGTTCGTATTCTTTCCGATCCGGGCCGTTTGGTAGAAATAGTGCTTCAACAATTAAAAAAAACCGGCCAAGTGCGAGTCGGACTCGCGCGCGAAGGGTTCCGTACCATAATTAATTTATTATTTAAAAAATACAGTTAAATCAACCTACCTCAAAAACTACAGGAGATAATTTAATCAAACCAAAAATCGTTGATAGAGTTTATTAATGTGCATAACATATATATTTTTTTTTAATTTTGTATAGCGTAGTTGAAAACTTAGAGGGTGGGGGGCATTTTTCAGACTTTGAGAGCTGATATCTCGATTTGCTTAAATAAAAATTAGATTTATAAACGTTCATATCATTTTCAAAGACCTTTCTATTAATATCCCACACGCTTATATACACCTAAAATATTTTTTCTATCCCTCAGTTACATGTATGGAGGGCCCCCACCCCAATGGTTTTTTTTTACAATTTAGTATCATAATCCTGTAGCGGTTCATACAACACATATGCTTACCAAATTTCGTTACTGTAGCATTCATAGTTTCCGAGTAAACCGGCTGTGACAGACGGACAGACGGACATGACGAATCTATAAGGGTTCCGTTTTTGCCATTTTGGCTACGGAACCCTAAAAACCGGCGAAGTGCGAGTCGAACTCGGGCGCAAAGGATTCTGTACAATTATCAATTTATCATTAAAAAATACAGTAAATCGACCTTCTTTAAAAACTATAAGATATAATTTAATCAAAGCAAAAATCGTTGAAAGAGTTTTTGACATGCATAACATTTTTTTTACTGCATAGTTTAAAAAATAGAGGGGGGGGGGGCACTTTTCAGACTGTGAGAGCAGATATTTCGAAAACGGATAGCTTAAATAAAAATGGGATTTTTAAACCTTCATATCATTATCAAAGACTTTTCTTTCTATGATACCCCACACGTTAATATACATCTAAAAAAAATCTATCCCTCCGTTAAGGTGCGTTCAAACCAAAAGAGCATTCGCTGTTCTATCCCCCGTTCTACGAAATCAACCAATCACGTTTTGTGTAGCGATCGAATTTCGTAGAGTGGGGACTCTACGAAATTCGATTAGAACAGCGAATGCTCTTTTGGTTTGAACGCACCTTTACCTGTATGTAGGGCCCCAATCCCCATTTTTTTACTATATAATGTCATATCATAATTCTGCGCGGTTCATACAACACATATCCTTACCAAATTTCTTTACTGTAGCATTTATAGTTTCCGAGTAAATCGGCTGTGATAGAGGGATAGATAGACATGATGAATTTATAAGGGTTACGGAACCCTATAAACTTGAAAACTGTAATGGCATCATGTATCGCTATGGTTACTTATCGTGTAGCTAAATAGAGAGAGATGTAAAATTGTTCAAATCCAAGAAATAATGTACCTACCTAACGAATTGTCATAAAAATGACAAATATCAGAATCATACCCGATCAGGGTATGATTCTGATATTTGTCATTTTTACTATTTAATATTATAATTTGTACTATTTAATATTATAATACAACACTAAAACAACATAACAATAACATCATTCAATTAATTAGCAATCAGACTTTTGCAGACATTAAATTTAACTTTTCAAGGCACGTAATAGTTTTTGCCATTTGTGTATAAATGGACATAGTTACACGATTACATTCCCTTGACAGAAAGTTTTGATTACTTATGTGAGTTGGAATTATCGTATCATTACGTCCAAACCTTCTCCTGAAAACTCACAACTGTTGTTACACGAAACAAGCAGCAAAGTCAAAAATATAGGAGTGAAAAATTGTCTGCCCATAGGAAATTTGAATTTGTGGTGACGGCAGTAAGAATACATTTGTCATCACCCCAACTCCTCCTGCGGGTGTCGTAAAAGTCGACTAAGGGATTGAAGTGTCACTGACAATTTACAAGATTGATGATGGGCAGCAGCGTCATCATAGTGGACACATTACTGCGATCGCCAATCCGCTTGCCCAGCGTGGCGATTAGGGGCATTTACCTCCTAATGCGTCTATACGCAAAGTTAATAGGAGAGGCCTACGTCCAGCAGTGGACTAACATAGGCTGATGATGAAAAATGATGAAAAAAACAGATATCAGAAAACTGCCAACTGATATCGAAAGTGCGTTACCCAACGAGTAAAATTGTATTAATAACTTTTTCTAAATAGATGGAGTAATATTAAAAATACTAAGTTAAAACGCTCCCATACATTTAGTATGACGACTAGCCTTAAAAAATGTCGGATGTCATAACATAAAACTGTTCGAGATTCGTTATTTGTACGAATACATTGTAATAAAATAATAATACTACCGTTTATGAAATAATTAATCTAACATTTATTCATAAATAAAAAAATATTCGTATTAAACTACTCTTTGAAAGAACGGTTACGTACTAAATGTATGGAAGGGTTTGAAGTTAATATATGAAATATCTCTGATTTTATTTCAAAGAAGTTATTAGTGTAATTTTATTCGTTGGGTAACGTATTTTTGATATTAGTTAGAAGTTTTCTGGTATCTGCTATAATTACGGAATTATGGCCTGGCAACACTTAACGATTACACCCTGTATAGTAGGTATTAGTTACTTACTGTACAATCAGTAAAGAACATTTTTTTCCTTGCCGATTGTACAATTGCTACTTACTATACGTTGATTCTTAAGAAATGATGGGCTCTTTCCAGTTTGCAGTGGGCAGTTTCCAGGCCTAATCACAGGCACAGGCACGGGATACCCATCCCCCCTTTTCGAGAAGAGAATTTCATTTGCCATAAATTTTTTGTCATCCTATTCAAACAGCATAATATTGCATACTTTATTGTTTACTATAATAACCATTTACCAGAAACTTTACTTCCCTTACATTCAATTTCCATAGTGTTATCCATTATATCATCATTTTGTCATCCAAATTAGCTACTATACTTCGTTTTATTTCAGATTAGAATTATCTGTCAAACGGGTGAACAAAGAAGCAGTGGTCGTAAACCTTCCTTCTTCGATTTCGGCCGATACCACTGAATTTCTCGGAACTTATGTATACAGCGTGTGTATTTGATACGGGCGAATATTTTAGTGGCGATTACTATCGGACCTAGGGAACCTATTTACATAAATTTATTTTAGAAATTAAGGTATTTTTTTTTCCTACAAAATAATTGAACCCGCAATGTATTGCATCCACTGGAACCCACATTACTTTAAGTAGACATAAGTATCTAGACGTCATACGAGTCTCATGTCAGTTGGCCGGCATACATTGCTGCTGGGTTGCACTTTAGAAAAATCATTACACCTAATCAACAAAAAAATTTAACGAAATGGTTATCTTATACGACTCGTAGGATCAGGCCCCAATTTCACCACCTTGACAAGTGCTACAATTGTAAATTTACTGTTTCTCCAATTGGGGACGTCTATAGGCTACAGTTACCGCTTACCATCGGAAGGTCTGTGCGTTTGTTTGCCACCAATATAAAATGTAGTGCAGGAACTTTAATAAATCAGCAGTAAATAACTACTTATTGCGAAGCAAAATTACAATGAGGGTTTTCGATAATTTTTCTACCACCAGAGCGGCGCTTCGTACGCACCTGGTCTCGACAGCTGTCAGATTCATACTATTCATAGGCACCTGGGCCTAAAATATTGAAATTCTATTTTATTTGGAAGAGAATTGATTTTGTAATGGATTACGACTAATACATGGTCGTCGAACTGAAGATTGAACTCTAAAACAGGCGCTCAAAGTCACTGGTATTAAAAATAATTACTATAACTTTGTTAGTTTCATGAGAATTGACTTGGAACTATTTTATTTATTTATTTTAGGTAACAATATGCCTAAATTAATGGTTTTCAGAATAAATAAACCTAATAAATATGTTGAAAATTAAATGCGCGTTTTTATTTTGACAGTTCGTTAAAGGGTCGGCTCAGTGCTGCCATCTCACCTCCCCATAGCGGCAGAAAAAGTATCAAAAACCCTCATTGTCACAAAAAACACGACAATTGTAGTGAAATTCCGACATATGCCGGACCTCATGTCAAGATTTAATGAAAATTGTACTAAACCTTGCCACAATTGTCACGGGTTTCGGAAAATAAAAAGCAGTTTATTGACGTTATAATAACGTTGTTAGTAATAGTTTTATGTTGGTGGTAAACAAGCACATGGGCCGTCCGATAGTAAGCGGTAGCTGTAGCCTACGGAGGCCTGTGACGTCAGTAACAGTGATATTTTACAATTGTCAGACTTGTAATTATGGTGAAATAGGCCACAGATATTATAGCTGGATTAATTATTCGCCCGTATCAAATACCCACGCTGTATACACATCATTTGATATTTACCGATAGCTGAACGCATAGTTTTCACATTTATTATAAATTTTTTGGTAAAACTGTATTTAAAAAAGTTATAAGTGTTTTATAAGCAAGATGGCGGCAATTTAGAAAAAAGATATATATTGAAAGTTTTCGTTTAGTGTTTGGCGGTTTTTAACTAAGTATTTTTTTTATTTGTAACTAATATCGTACCGATTTTATATTTACTGAAGTTAATAAGTTTACAGTCTAAAATTTAACAATATTTGCATATTTAATCTGGCTTACATTATGCACTCCCAATACTTTTAAAAGTCATGCATTTAAGGATTAAAACTATCGGTATAAAAGCGGACACGGTGTCATAAAGACTGAGCAGATAACAATACTAAGACAACCCTACGCATCGGCAATGTCGTTTAGTATTTGTCGCCATTATAGGCGGTCTGGGACGCTCTAATGTAGTTTGAATTTGGCAACAAATTAGAAAATAAAACTCAGATGACATACATAGTTTTATTCACTGTCAGTGGAAGAGTCCGAGGACTCGGAACCACCAACGTTTATAATATTTTTTTCCACAGTGTTATCTATTACATTATCTAATTTCATTAAAAAATATATATTCTTTTAATATGTTATATACCGTAGCCAACGATATGCCAGCAGTCTCAGCAGTCTTTTTCACACGTTCCGATTTAGTGGGATATTCCTTTCTATGGCACATTTCTTAATTTGTAAATATTCACCACCATCCGCTTTTCACTGGTAGTCACAGGATTTTGCTTTCATCCATTTTAAATGTGCACCAACAAACAAAATATCTAAATAGATCAACAATTAATAACGAAATTGAACAAAAACGATAACAACAATCTTTAAGTAAGCTAACAGCAATATAAAACACAACCGACTCAACCGACAACAATATGAAGTCGAATGACAGACAGTGACATTTTAAAATTGTGTGAGAACTCTGCCTCTTTAGGTTTTTTAATGTACAACCTTTCCATGAAAAATTGCAAACGCAATTTATTAAAATTATTATCTTTTCATCTTAGAATATAAATTAACTAACATTATGTTTCTTATCTGTTCACAACACTGAGTAATGTGTATTAATATAGCATGATAATAAATTCGTGATATTTAATAACTCGTATTTACTGTTCGATCCGCAGAATTTGCCTGTAAAAAAACCTTATATCTCGTTCTGCAAAGGTCTTTCTAATGCTAAAAAAAACGAAGTATAGAGAAGTCAATTTTTATAATGTTATTTGTCCGAATCATCGAATTCCGTGTCATCACCTGGAAAATGAAACTACTTGGAAAGTTGGTTAGGTTAGAATTGTGAACTCCTGGAAAATGAAATTGCTATTAGAATGTAGGTTAGGTTTGAACTTTGGCCCCTTAAAAAATGAAACTGATGTCTGACAATAGGTTAGGTTAGGTTTGAATTGTGACCCTCCAAAACATGAAACTGCTGTCAGACAATAGGTTAGGTTAGGTTAGAACTGCGACCCTCCACAACATGAAACTGCTGTCAGACAATAGGTTAGGTTAGGTTAGAACTGCGACCCTCCACAACATGAAACTGCTGTCAGACAATAGGTTAGGTTAGGTTAGAACTGCGACCCTCCACAACACGAAACTGCTGTCAGACAATAGGTTAGGTTAGGTTAGAACTGCGACCCTCCACAACATGAAACTGCTGTCAGACAATAGGTTAGCAAAAGGTTAGAACTGTGACCCCCACAAAATTAAACTGCTGTCAGACAATAGGTTAGGTTAGGTTAGAACTGTGACCCCCCACAAAATTAAACTGCTGTCAGACAATAGGTTAGGTTAGAACTGCGACCCTCCACAACATGAAACTGCTGTCAGACAAAAGGTTAGGTTAAGTTAGAACTGCGACCCTCCACAACATAAAACTGCTGTCAGACAATAGGTTAGGTTAGGTTAAAACTGTGACCTCCTACAAAATGAAACTGCTGTCAGACAATAGGTTAGGTTAGGTTAGAACTGCGACCCTCCACAACACGAAACTGCTGTCAGACAATAGGTTAGGTTAGGTTAGAACTGCGACCCTCCACAACATGAAACTGCTGTCAGACAATAGGTTAGATAAGGTTAGAACTGTGACCCCCCACAAAATTAAACTGCTGTCAGACAATAGGTTAGGTTAAGTTAGAACTGCGACCCTCCACAACATGAAACTGCTGTCAGACAATAGGTTAGGTTAGGTTAGAACTGTGACCTCCTACAAAATGAAACTGCTGTCAGACAATAGGTTAGGTTGGGTTAGAACTGTGACAACTTAAATTTTGGCATAATGAATATTATGTTAAATAACTGTCGGGTAAACAATAAAAAGGCACACCACCGCTCTCCTCCCTTCCCATCGCAGAATCCAACGCCTAGGCAAAACTTTTTTAAACTGTAGCACAAAAAATATTTTCTTTCGGCCTCTTACCTCACAACATAAGAGCCGCCGCGAGGCCCTCGGGCCTCGCGCACAAAAAAATAACTAGTTAATATTATATATAGCTGCATTACCACTGATTTCTCAACGGTATGTTTTATTTCTAAACGGAAAGTACTAACTTAAAAAAATTTAGATATTTATATAGAGGAGCAAATTTGTAGGTCCAGAAAAATATGGATTTTGGTCTACCGCCTCCTGGTCAAAAAATGTTTGACGGCCTGGCTAAACGGTGAGACCTAGGTGGGGGGTGCTCGACCAAATGTCATAGGGAACTGCTGACAGTTTTTGAAGCCGCAAAAATTTTTTCAAAAAAAAAAAAAAAATTTTGCACTCAATTTTCAAAATGGTCCTTCGAGCCGGATTTTTTTGTGGTAGAATCTCTCAGAGTCCTAGATTAAAGAAAAAGTGTTTTTGTGATTCTCGGATCCAAGATGGCCGCCGTAGGGCCCGTCAAAGTTTGTATGGGAACTCTTAAACGGGGGGAGATAGGTGGGGGGTGCTCGACCAAATGTCATAGAGGACCCCGAGAGCTGTCAGATGGGCAAAAAATTTTTGCAAAAAAAAATTTTTTTTTTTTTCGAAAAATTTTTTTTCATCCGATCGAGCTGAAAATCGCTGTGCGTGACTTTTGGGCTCTCCAGATTCCAAAAAAAATTTTTTCAGATTTTTTGCACAAAAAAAATTTTGTATGGATTTTTCGAAATAATGGTCCGATCGCGCTGAAATTTGGCATGCGGGCATTATTTGGGCCCAGGAAGGATAATCTGAAAAAAAATTTGGAAAAAAATCCAAGATGGCGGCGACCCCGAACAAAAAGTCAAAATCCCAAGTAAGTTAAGCGAGCCCGAAGGGCGAGCTTCAGGCCGGGAGGCCGAAGGCCGACCCCGCGGAGGGCCGAAGGCCCGGAGCTTCACTCCCGGGGCCCAAGGGGGTCCCGAACCCCAGTAATTTTGGGCGAGGCCGAAGGCCTCGCTGCAGGAGGGCCGGAACATTACCAGAACCAATATAAATCTATGTTAAGCGAGCCCGAAGGGCGAGCTTCAGGGTGGGAGGCCGAAGGCCGACCTCGCGGAGGGCCGAAGGCCCGGAGCTTCACCCCGAGGGCCCAAGCGCGTCACCTCCAAGTAATTTAAAGCGAGGCCGAAGGCCGAGCTCCGAGCAAATCGAGCTACCAAGCGTTCAACAACCCCAGTATCTTAATAAGCCGAGCCTGAGGGCCGAAGGCCCGATGGCGAGGCGTCAAGCCCGCGAAGGCCGAAGGCCGAGCTCCGCGTAGGGCCGAAGGCCCGGAGCGTCACGATCGAGGTGTTCTCCGCGCGAGCCCGAGGGCCGAAGGCCCGACGGGCGAGCCCACGCGGTGAAACTGCCCTTCCTAACTGTCTTAATAAGCGAACCGGAGGGCCGCAGGCCCGACGGTTCGCTTCGAACCCCAGCGAAGGCCGTAGGCCGAGCTCCGCGTAGGGCCGAAGGCCCGGAGCGTCCCATAGGGGCGCGGTAGCCTGCGAGGCCGGAGGCCGAGCTGCGAGAAAGTAAAGCTTTTCTACGTATAATAAAATCCGAGTAACTATATAAGCTGAGCCTGAGGGCCGAAGGCCCGAAGGCGAAGCTTCGTAGCCGCGAAGGCCGAAGGCCGAGCTCCGCGTAGGGCCGAAGGCCCGAAGCGTCCAACACAGGCGCGCCAGCTCGCGAGGCCGAAGGCCGAGCTGCCAGAGTCCAGTGCTCCCATGCTACGCAATGAAAAAGTGTAACATGTAAACGAATCGGAGGGCCGCAGGCCCGACGATTCGTTTCGACAATCTGCGAAGGCCGAAGGCCGAGCTCCGCGTAGGGCCGAAGGCCCGAAGCGTCCCTCAGAGGCGTGACAGCTCGCGAGGCCGAAGGCCGAGCTGCAGGAGTCCAAGGCATCCATGCTACTCAATGAAAAGAGTGTAACATGAAAACGAATCGGAGGGCCGCAGGCCCGACGATTCGTTTCGACAACCTGCGAAGGCCGAAGGCCGAGCTCCGCGTAGGGCCGAAGGCCCGAAGCGTCCAACACAGGCGCGCCAGCTCGCGAGGCCGAAGGCCGAGCTGCTTGAGTCCAGAACCCCCATGCTACTCAATGAAAAAGTGTAACATGAAAACGAATCGGAGGGCCGCAGGCCCGACGATTCGTTTCGACAATCTGCGAAGGCCGAAGGCCGAGCTCCGCGTAGGGCCGAAGGCCCGAAGCGTCCCTCAGAGGCCTGACAGCTCGC
Organism: Thaumatotibia leucotreta; assembly: GCA_025490895.1. Taxonomy (NCBI): domain Eukaryota; kingdom Metazoa; phylum Arthropoda; class Insecta; order Lepidoptera; family Tortricidae; genus Thaumatotibia; species Thaumatotibia leucotreta. The sequence continues at coordinate 215,415 of JALPQI010000263.1, forward strand.
GAGGCCGAAGGCCGAGCTGCAGGAGTCCAGCTCAAAAGCCCAAAAACTGCGATAAAATTAGAAAATATTACAAAATCAATAATAAAAAAATTAAAGAAAATAAAAAAAATATCTCCAATACCCCACCCCTCCAGTCGACAAAGAGAGAGGCCCGCGAGGCCCTTGGGCCTCGCGCACAGAGCAAAAAACTAGTTTTAATAATATATATAGCTGCATTACCACTCATTTCTGAATGACATGATTGTTCTCCCGGAAGGAGTTACGGTAGGGGTTAGTGTTATATACCGTCGTATAGAGGGCGCGCCGGTGACCTAGGGAAAAATCTGACATTTCAGGATTTGCTCCCTGGTCGAAAAATGTTCGACGGCCTGGCTAAACGGTGAGACCTAGGTGGGGGGTGCTCGACCAAATGTCATAGGGAACTGCTGACAGTTTTTAAAGCCGCAAAAATTTTTCCAAAAAAAAAAAAATTTTGCACTCAAATTTCAAAATGGTCCTTCGTGCCGGATTTTTTTGTGGGAGAATCTCTGAGGGACCTAGATTAAAGAAAAAGTGTTTTTGTGATTCTCGGATCCAAGATGGCCGCCGTAGGGCCCGTCAAAGTTTGTATGGGAACTCTTAAACGGGGGGAGATAGGTGGGGGGTGCTCGACCAAATGTCATAGAGGACCCCGATAGCTGTCAGGTGGGCAAAAAATTTTTGCAAAAAAATTTTTTTTTTTTTTTCGAAAAATTTTTTTTCATCCGATCGAGCTGGAAATCGCTGTGCGTGACTTTTGGGCTCTCCAGATTCCGAAAAAATTTTTTTCAGATTTTTTGCACAAAAAAAATTTTGTATGGATTTTTCGAAATAATGGTCCGATCGCGCTGAAATTTGGCATGCGGGCATCATTTGGGCCCAGGAGTGATATTCTGAAAAAAAATTTGGAAAAAAATCCAAGATGGCGGCGACCCCGAACAAAAAGTCAAAATCCTAAGTAAGTTAAGCGAGCCCGAAGGGCGAGCTTCAGGCCGGGAGGCCGAAGGCCGACCCCGCGGAGGGCCGAAGGCCCGGAGCTTCACTCCCGGGGCCCATGGGGGTCCCGAACCCCAGTAATTTTGGGCGAGGCCGAAGGCCTCGCTGCAGGAGGGCCGGAACATTACCAGAACCAATATAAATCTATGTTAAGCGAGCCCGAAGGGCGAGCTTCAGGGTGGGAGGCCGAAGGCCGACCTCGCGGAGGGCCGAAGGCCCGGAGCTTCACCCCGAGGGCCCAAGCGCGTCACCTCCAAGTAATTTAAAGCGAGGCCGAAGGCCGAGCTCCGAGCAAATCGAGCTACCAAGCGTTCAACAACCCCAGTATCTTAATAAGCCGAGCCTGAGGGCCGAAGGCCCGATGGCGAGGCGTCAAGCCCGCGAAGGCCGAAGGCCGAGCTCCGCGTAGGGCCGAAGGCCCGGAGCGTCACGATCGAGGTGCTCTCCGCGCGAGCCCGAGGGCCGAAGGCCCGACGGGCGAGCCCACGCGGTGAAACTGCCCTTCCTAACTGTCTTAATAAGCGAACCGGAGGGCCGCAGGCCCGACGGTTCGCTTCGAACCCCAGCGAAGGCCGTAGGCCGAGCTCCGCGTAGGGCCGAAGGCCCGGAGCGTCCCATAGAGGCGCGGTAGCCTGCGAGGCCGGAGGCCGAGCTGCGAGAAAATAAAGCTTTTCTACGTATAATAAAATCTGAGTAACTATATAAGCTGAGCCTGAGGGCCGAAGGCCCGAAGGCGAAGCTTCGTAGCTGCGAAGGCCGAAGGCCGAGCTCCGCGTAGGGCCGAAGGCCCGAAGCGTCCAACATAGGCGCGCCAGCTCGCGAGGCCGAAGGCCGAGCTGCCAGAGTCCAACGCATCCATGCTACTCAATGAAAAAGTGTAACATGTAAACGAATCGGAGGGCCGTAGGATTCGTTTCGACAATCTGCGAAGGCCGAAGGCCGAGCTCCGCGTAGGGCCGAAGGCCCGAAGCGTCCCTTAGAGGCCTGACAGCTCGCGAGGCCGAAGGCCGAGCTGCAGGAGTCCAGCTCAAAAGCCCAAAAACTGCGATAAAAGTAGAAAATAATACAAAAACAATAATAAAAAAATTTAAGAAAATAAAAAATAAATCTCGAGTCCTCCACTCCTCCAGTCGACAAAAAGAGAGGCCCGCGAGGCCCTTGGGCCTCGCGCACAGAGCAAAAAACTAGTTAATAATATATATAGCTGCATCCCGACTGATTTCATGTGTATAGTTAATCTCCGGGAAGGAGGTGTGGTGGGGTATAGTGTTATATACCGCCGTATAGAGGGCGCTCTGGTGACCCCGGGAAAAATCTGACATTTCAGGATTTGCTCCCTGGTCGAAAAATGTTTGACGGCCTGGCTAAACGGTGAGACCTAGGTGGGGGGTGCTTGACCAAATGTCATAGGGAACTGCTGACAGTTTTTAAAGACGCAAAAATTTTTCCAAAAAAAAAAAAAAATTTTGCACTCAAATTTCAAAATGGTCCTTCGAGCCGGATTTTTTTGTGGGAGAATCTCTGATGGTCCTCGATTAAAGAAAAAGTGTTTTTGTGATTCTCGGATCCAAGATGGCCGCCGTAGGGCCCGTCAAAGTTTGTATGGGAACTCTTAAACGGGGGGAGATAGGTGAGGGGTGCTCGACCAAATGTCATAGAGGACCCCGAAAGCTGTCAGGTGGGCAAAAAATTTTTCAAAAAAAATTTTTTTTTTTTTTCGAAAAATTTTTTTTCATTTGATCGAGCTGGAAATCGCTGTGCGTGACTTTTGGGCTCTCCAGATTCCGAAAAAATTTTTTTCAGATTTTTTGCACAAAAAAAATTTTGTATGGATTTTTCGAAATAATGGTCCGATCGCGCTGAAATTTGGCATGCGGGCATTATTTGGGCCCAGGAATAATAATCTGAAAAAAAAATTTGAAAAAAATCCAAGATGGCGGCGACCCCGAACAAAAAGTCAAAATCCCAAGTAAGTTAAGCGAGCCCGAAGGGCGAGCTTCAGGCCGGGAGGCCGAAGGCCGACCCCGCGGAGGGCCGAAGGCCCGGAGCTTCAATCCCGGGGCCCATGGGGGTCCCGAACCCCAGTAGTTTTGGGCGAGGCCGAAGGCCTCGCTGCAGGAGGGCCGGAACATTACCAGAACCAATATAAATCTATGTTAAGCGAGCCCGAAGGGCGAGCTTCAGGGTGGGAGGCCGAAGGCCGACCTCGCGGAGGGCCGAAGGCCCGGAGCTTCACGCCGAGGGCCCAAGCTCGTCACCTCCAAGTAATTTAAAGCGAGGCCGAAGGCCGAGCTCCGAGCAAATCGAGCTACCAAGCGTTCAACAACCCCAGTATCTTAATAAGCCGAGCCTGAGGGCCGAAGGCCCGATGGCGAGGCGTCAAGCCCGCGAAGGCCGAAGGCCGAGCTCCGCGTAGGGCCGAAGGCCCGGAGCGTCACGATCGAGGTGCTCTCCGCGCGAGCCCGAGGGCCGAAGGCCCGACGGGCGAGCCCACGCGGTGAAACTGCCCTTCCTAACTGTCTTAATAAGCGAACCGGAGGGCCGCAGGCCCGACGGTTCCCTTCGAACCCCAGCGAAGGCCGCAGGCCGAGCTCCGCGTAGGGCCGAAGGCCCGGAGCGTCCCATAGAGGCGCGGTAGCCTGCGAGGCCGGAGGCCGAGCTGCGAGAAAATAAAGCTTTTCTACGTATAACAAACTCTGAGTAACTATGTAAGCTGAGCCTGAGGGCCGAAGGCCCGAAGGCGAAGCTTCGTAGCAGCGAAGGCCGAAGGCCGAGCTCCGCGTAGGGCCGAAGGCCCGAAGCGTCCAACACAGGCGCGCCAGCTGGCGAGGCCGAAGGCCGAGCTGCAGGAGTCCAACGCATCCATGTTACTCAATGAAAGAGTGTAACTGAAAACGAATCGGAGGGCCGCAGGCCCGACGATTCGTTTCGACAATTTGCGAAGGCCGAAGGCCGAGCTCCGCGTAGGGCCGAAGGCCCGAAGCGTCCCACAGAGGCGTGACAGCTCGCGAGGCCGAAGGCCGAGCTGCAGGAGTCCAACGCATCCATGCTACTCAATGAAAGAGTGTAACTGAAAACGAATCGGAGGGCCGCAGGCCCGACGATTCGTTTCGACAATTTGCGAAGGCCGAAGGCCGAGCTCCGCGTAGGGCCGAAGGCCCGAAGCGTCCCTCAGAGGCGTGACAGCTCGCGAGGCCGAAGGCCGAGCTGCAGGAGTCCAGCTCAAAAGCCCAAAACTGCAACATAATTAAAAAATAATACAAAAACAATAATAAAAAAATTAAAGAAAATAAAAAATAAATCTCGAGTCCTCCACTCATCCAGTCGACAAAAAGAGAGGCCCGCGAGGCCCTTGGGCCTCGCGCACAGAGCAAAAAACTAGTTAATAATATATATAGCTGCATCCCGACTGATTTCTGAATGACATGATTGTTCTCCCGGAAGGAGTTTTAGTAGGGGTTAGTGTCATATACCGTCGTATAGAGGGCGCGCCGGTGACCTAGGGAAAAATCTGACATTTCAGGATTTGCTCCCTGGTCAAAAAATGTTCGACGGCCTGGCTCAACGGTGAAAGTTAGACGGGGGGTGCTCGACCAAATGTCATAGGGAACTGCTGACAGTTTCTAAAGCCGCAAAAATTTTTTCAAAAAAAAAAAAAAAATTTTGCACCAAATTTTCAAAATGGTCCTTCGAGCCGGATTTTTTTGTGGTAGAATCTCCGAGGGTCCTAGATTAAAGAAAAAGTATTTTTGTGATTCTCGGATCCAAGATGGCCGCCGTAGGGCTCGTCAAAGTTTGTATGGGAACTCTTAAACGGGGGGAGATAGGTGGGGGGTGCTCGACCAAATGTCATAGAGGACCCCAAGAGCTGTCAGGTGGGCAAAAAATTTTTGCAAAAAAAATTTTTTTTTTTTTTCGAAAAATTTTTTTTCATCCGATCGAAATGGAAATCGCTGTGCGTGACTTTTGGGCTCTCCAGATTCCGAAAAAAATTTTTTCAGATTTTTTGCACAAAAAAAATTTTGTATGGATTTTTCGAAATAATGGTCCGATCGCGCTGAAATTTGGCATGCGGGCATTATTTGGGCCCAGGAGTAATAATCTGAAAAAAAATTCGGAAAAAAATTCAAGATGGCGGCGACCCCCATACAAAAAGTCAAAATCCCAAGTAAGTTAAGCGAGCCCGAAGGGCGAGCTTCAGGCCGGGAGGCCGAAGGCCGACCCCGCGGAGGGCCGAAGGCCCGGAGCTTCACTCCCGGGGCCCAAGAGGGTCCCCAACCTCAGTAATTTTGGGCGAGGCCGAAGGCCTCGCTGCAGGAGGGCCGGAACATTACCAGAAACAATATAAATCTAAGTTAAGCGAGCCCGAAGGGCGAGCTTCAGGGTGGGAGGCCGCAGGCCGACCTCGCGGAGGGCCGAAGGCCCGGAGCTTCTCCCCGAGGGCCCAAGCGCGACACCTCCAAGTAACTTAAAGCGAGGCCGAAGGCCGAGCTCCGAGCAAATCGAGCTACCAAGCGTTCAACAACCCCTGTAACTTAATAAGCCGAGCCTGAGGGCCGAAGGCCCGATGGCGAGGCGTCAAGGCCGCGAAGGCCGAAGGCCGAGCTCCGCGTAGGGCCGAAGGCCCGGAGCGTCACGATCGAGGTGCTCTCCGCGCGAGCCCGAGGGCCGAAGGCCCGACGGGCGAGCCACCGCGGTGAAACTGCCCTTCCTAACTGTCTTAATAAGCGAACCGGAGGGCCGCAGGCCCGACGGTTCGCTTCGAACCCCAGCGAAGGCCGCAGGCCGAGCTCCGCGTAGGGCCGAAGGCCCGGAGCGTCCCATAGAGGCGCGATAGCCTGCGAGGCCGGAGGCCGAGCTGCGAGAAAACAAAGCTTTTCTACGTATAATAAAATCTGTATAATCATATAAGCTAAGCCGGAGGGCCGAAGGCCCGAAGGCGAAGCTTCGTAGCCGCGAAGGCCGAAGGCCGAGCTCCGCGTAGGGCCGAAGGCCCGAAGCGTCCAACACAGGCGCGCCAGCTCGCGAGGCCGAAGGCCGAGCTGCAGGAGTCCAACGCATCCATGCTACTCAATGAAAAAGTGTAACATGAAAACGAATCGGAGGGCCGCAGGCCCGACGATTCGTTCGACAACCTGCGAAGGCCGAAGGCCGAGCTCCGCGTAGGGCCGAAGGCCCGAAGCGTCCAACACAGGCGCGCCAGCTCGCGAGGCCGAAGGCCGAGCTGCTTGAGTCCAGAACCCCCATGCTACTCAATGAAAAAGTGTAACATGAAAACGAATCGGAGGGCCGCAGGCCCGACGATTCGTTTCGACAATCTGCGAAGGCCAAAGGCCGAGCTCCGCGTAGGGCCGAAGGCCCGAAGCGTCCAACACAGGCGCGCCAGCTCGCGAGGCCGAAGGCCGAGCTGCAGGAGTCCAACGCATCCATGCTACTCAATGAAAAAGTGTAACATGAAAATCAATCTGCGAAGGCCGAAGGCCGAGCTCCGCGTAGGGCCGAAGGCCCGAAGCGTCCCTCAGAGGCCTGACAGCTCGCGAGGCCGAAGGCCGAGCTGCAGGAGTCCAGCTCAAAAGCCCAAAAACTGCGATAAAAGTAGAAAATAATACAAAAACAATAATAAAAAAATTAAAGAAAATAAAAAATAAATCTCGAGTCCTCCACTCGTCCAGTCGATAAAAAGAGAGGCCCGCGAGGCCCTTGGGCCTCGCGCACAGAGCAAAAAACTAGTTTTAATATAAAGAATGACTTGGCCATCGCACAGGGATGATTTGGGTTGGGTCGTGATCAAAAACTACTTTTCGTGACTCTGAAGCCTATCAACATTATGTAGGGTAGACTCTGATCAATATATTATCTTAAAACTACTTAAATCATTTATGTATATACTTACTCAAACCAAACGGTGTCAATAGGAAACCGCGTGAAATAAAAAAAATCTACTGGCCTGTCCGCCCTTCCTACTATTCTTCATACTAATTTTGAATTTCGCACGCTTTTCTACTGACATAATTTGGTTGTCAGAGTATATATAGTCATCCTATTATGCCTTTGTCAAACGGTGTATAGGATATCTGGTGACCATGTTATAACAAACAAAATTTTGTATTTCTTGAAAAACACTCTTTCTCTCGCTCTCAGATTTAATTCCGTATTATGTCCATTATTTTGCTCCACGACCTCAAAACACTCGGTACATAGGTAAGTAATAAAATCAACTGCTTAAAACAACCCTAATTTAGCAATGCCCTAAAGACATTCAGTAAGATGTGGTCGATGGCCAAGTCATTCTTTATATTAAAAAAATACAGATATCTTATATTAATACAGTTACTATAAGATGTTGTTAATTAAGTAATTGTTATAAGGTAACAATTTATGACAAAGCTGCTAGACAAATGTTCCCATGGATAGGTAGTGGTGGATCATCAAACTTAATTCGCTTGGTGATCTCAAGCTAATTTGGCTTACTCTTTATTGATACCTATAATAAAATGAGTATTTCTACATGCAGTTTCAAGTTAGGCAAGTTAGTAGAAATCGAGTTTTATGGATACCCCCTTGTAGTAACTACAGAATTATTGACTTGGTTAAACAATTGATCTCATAACTTTTTTGTGGTGTAACAACTGCTATGCTGCGAGACTTGCACCTTTTTACATGTAATGTTTTTGATGGGATCTCATCTCTTTTTGTAGGTATTCTTCTTTTTTTTCTTTTCGGGTACTACTTCTTGTACGTCAGCTACCATTTTTCTCATAGCTCACTCCCTGTCTTTATGGGCTTTTTTCCGGGGCTTTTATGGAACAATTTCTGACAATTCTGGACAGTATTTGCGTCTTAGTCTATTATATTCTAATATTGCAGATTCCTGCGCTTTAATGCTACCGAAATCGATATTTACTAGACACAATAACAGTCGCTAACACGACAAAGAAGTAAAGATTTTTTTATTATTTTAACCCCAACGTATTATTTCGTTCATACGAAACACCTACACAACAATATCCAAATCTATAGCAAATCAAATCCCTAAACAAATTCGTAATCCTTACAGACGTTGAAAAAGACAAATAATCGCTTCAGTACGCACACGAGAATCGCAAATTAATTCTGAAACACCCAAATAGCCATCCATTACCTACGGCGCACGGGCAACTGACTGTGAAGTGTGACTGGCACACGGTGGCGTTGGCGGTGCGCGTCTGCGCGGCACTACCCGCGTCTCACCCGCGCCATCTTAAAATACGGCTGTATTATTGAAACGCCCAGTATTACATACCTACATTTATAACAAACCACAATTATTAATTTTTTTTAGTTTTTGATATTCTTGTTTATATAGGTATCTGATTTATTTTGTACTGGCATCATTTAAAACTTACTTTTTGTTTAGTGCTTACTGCGTACTTCCGACCCCGCGTTTGATTTAAAGTAATTTGAACTTTGTTGTACTACAAATACATTTCCAATTCGTTTGGCTAGGTTGTCCGTAGTCATATTTGATAATACATAAGTGAATTTTGTGATGTTAATTTATTAGGTAGGTACTTAATTATTAATTGTTGACTTCCGCATAAAAGCGTTAATGTAAATTGAACAGTGGAAATCCGAATAAGATGTTATTTTAAAATACAGCTTATTATAATAAATAATTTTACGGTCATCATCATCATCATATCAGCCGAAAGACGTCCACTGCTGAACATAGGCCTCCCCCAAAGATTGCCACAATGACCGGTCCTGCGCCACCCGCATCCAGCGGACTCCTGCGACCTTAACCAGGTCATCGGTCCACCTTGTGGGGGGCCTACCCACGCTACGCCTTCCGGTACGTGGCCGCCACTCAAGAACTTTCCCGCCCCAACGGCCATCGGTTCTACGCGCAATGTGCCCCGCCCACTGCCACTTCAGTTTAGCGATTCGGAGCTATTTCGGCTACTTTAGTTCTGCTGCGGATGGTCTCATTTTTAATCCGATCACGCAGAGAGACTCCTAGCATAGCCCTCTCCATAGCCCTTTGGGTGACTTTGAGCCTTCTTATGGGGCCCGTTGTAAGCGGCCACGTTTCAGTACCGTATGTCATCACTGGCAACACACACTGATTAAAGACTTTCGTCTTCAAACACTGCGGAATATTGGACGAAAATATGTGTCGTAGCTTCTCGAACGCTGCCCAACCGAGTCGGATTCGACGATTGACCTCTTTCTCGAAGTTGGACCTACCTAACTGAATAGTTTGCCCTAGGTATATATATTCGTCTACAACTTCCGAGTGTAAATTCTCCGATTATTACGGGAGTTGGTGCTACTGGAATTCGACATGATTTTCGTCTTATCCATGTTCATCCTAAGACCAACTCGCTCGGAGGCTTTACTGAGGTCAACGAGCATAGTACTTAAGTCCTCCAAGGTCTCAGCTAAGACTACTATATCGTCAGCGAATCGAAGGTGAGTGAGGTACTCGCCGTTTATGTTGATACCCAGCCTTTTCCAGTCCAGAGTCTTAAAGACATCCTCCAGTGCAGCGGTAAACAGCTTAGGGGAGATGACATCTCCTTGCGTAACTTCCCGCTGCAGCAGAATAGGCTTCGAGCTCTGGTCTTGGAGTCGGACTGGCATTGTGGCGTTCTCGTATAAACACTTCAACACCTCGATATAGCGGTAGTCGAGTTGGCACCGTTGGAGAGACTGTAGTACTGCCCAGATCTCGATGGAATCGAAGGCTTTCTCGTAGTCCAGAAACGCTAAACAGAGGGGCAGGTTATATTCTTCGGTCTTCTGTATAACCTGGCAAAGCGTATGGATGTGGTCTACGGTACTAAAGCCTCTTCGGAAACCGGCTTGTTCGGGAGGCTGGAAGTCATCAAGCCTGCGTGCAAGACTATTCCTAATGACTCTTGAAAACAGCTTATAGACATGGCTCAGAAGTGAGATGGGTCGGTAGTTCTTCAATAAAGCGTTGTCACCTTTTTTGAAGAACAGTACCACCACACCTCTGTTCCATGCCTTTGGCGTTCTCCCTTCCAGTAAGACGGAATCGAACAACTTCTGAAGGGCCGTAAGGATCGGTTTACCACCCGCCTTCAGAAGCTCAGCTGTAATTCCGTCCTCCCCAGGCGCCTTGTTATTTTTGAGCTGTTCAAGAGCCATTCTGATCTCGCACAGGCTGATGTCCGGGACGTCTTCTGTATAGTGTCGGGTCAGTCTAACTCTGAGGTCTTCTGCTAGATCAACTTCGGGTCTGCTAGTTGACGTGTACAGCTGTCCATAAAAACTCTCTATCTCACTCAGCAGCTCAGATCTGGATGTGACGATTCTACCTTCCTCAGTCTTTAATTTGGCGAGCTGGCTTTGCCCAACAGACAGATCCCTTGCAAAAACTTTAGACCCCTTGTTCCGCTCGATGGCTTCTTCTATACACTTGGTACGGAATTGGCGCTTATCGCGTTTGAGGGACTTAGAGCTCTATCTGTTGAGCTGCCGGTATAAAGTCGCATCAACTGAGGATTGTAGAACCAGTTCACTCCTTCTTTCCATTAGTTTCTGAGTGGAGTCTGAGAGCTTTCTGGTCTTATTTGTCCGCTGGGCCTTAAAAAACTTAGACCTAGCGCTATGGACAGCTTCCACAAACCCGTCGTTGAATACGTCCACATCATCGCCTAGGCAATCGAAACGGTTTTGGAGTTCCAGCTGAAAGCTCTCGGGGTTTTGGAGATGGAGTGCAGGACGGAGCGTAGACTTCATCAGTCGCGAGAGTTCTAGCTTAGGACATATATTCAACGTGCCTCTTACCAGGCGGTGATCGCTTCCGGTTTTAACCGTACTGATCACAGAAACATCGTTGAATATATGTCTCTTCGTCGACATGATGAAGTCGATCTCGTTTTTAGTTGCACCGTCGGGACTCATCCAAGTCCATTTTCTGTGCTCGCGTTTCTTAAAGAAGGAGTTCATCATGTAGAGTCCCTCCTTCGCCAAGAAACCAGCCAGCAGATGGCCCTGGTGGTTCCGACGTCAAACCCCAAATTGCCCCACCCTCAGCTCGTCACCATCTCTCTTGCCCAGTTTCGCGTTGAAGTCCCCCATAACAACGGTGAAGTAGGTTCTGGAGCTATGCATGGCTTTTGAGATATCATCATACATAGCCTCCACCTCGTCGTCGGAATGTATCGAAGTCGGCGCGTACACCTGTATGACCTTCAGCGAGTATCTCGAGTATAAGGTACGCCACCCTAGCCGACACACTCTCGATCTTCACCACGTTGTTTACGTGGGACTTGTGGACGATGAACCCGACACCACCCTGGGACTGTTGGTCGCCCTCCCGGAAATAGAGCAAGTTGCCGGACTTTAGGATTATCGTGTGCTCACCCTCTCTTCGGACTTCTGACAATCCCACAATGTCCCAACGCAACTTGCTCTATCCTTCCTCCAGTTCCACTAACTTTTCGTCGGTCCGCAGTGTTGTACGTTGCCAGGGCCAAAGGTAGACGGTGGTAGCCGGATCTTTGCCGGAGATTCTTAGCACCCCTGACCCCGCTAGCACCCTGGCCGTATTTTACGGTAACTACGTTTATAATGATGATTTGCGTAGTGGATTTCTTATGGCTGATATGATGATGATGATGACAGGGTGGAATGGAAATAGATTTTGGGTCAGGAGGGCCGCTACCAGGATGCCTAGCCAAGTTGCCAATCGCTAGCGCTTGCTAGCGCATCGTAGTTTTCCCTCTCTGTCACTCCTTCATATTAGTGCGACAAAGAGGGAAAACTACGTTGCGCTAGCAAGCGCTAGCGATTGGCAACTTGGCTAAGCACCCAGATTCCGTGCTGCTGGAGGGCCTTCAGAGATTATCCCTCAATTTGGGATTTATGAAAATTGGGATTAGCGTGAAAACTAAAAAAATAACAGAATTTAAAACTTGTAGGTATGGGACCAATAAAAATATTTGGCTAAAAAACCCACAATCCAAAGAACTCTTTGTTCCAACCCGCTTCATTCTGCCATATAAACTTATTTGCAACAACCGCATAATTAATTTTGTATTAGCATGTATTTGTATGGGATTACAAACTTATTTGAGTAGATATATTGATTTAAACTTTCACGATTATCACTCATATTTTACAGACAAACGGGTCTTAATTATTATTTGAGTATTTGGGGGGGTTATTTGAGTAGTTTGCATAACTTTAAAATCTGGCAGAAATTTCCAATTTTCAGATTTTTTGTGTAATAGGTAGGCTATAAACTACTTATGTTTCAAATTTTGAGCTCCTAGGCCATCTAGAAATACCTTAGATTATTGATGATCGGTGAGTCAGTGAGTGACAAAACTAAGGAACTTTGACATGCGGTAATTTTTAAACTACAAGTTATAATTGAAATCAATCAAGATTATTATGTAACTCATGTTATGGCCTACACGTCGCAGAAAATTCAGACTTCTAGCTGTAACCAGTGCGAAATTACAGACGGTTGAAAATGGCCTGAACGGCTTCGAGAAAAGGATGGTACGGCCGTGCCTTTTTTTCGCTCGACTTGGCGGGGGCACTGCCGTGCCCTCCCCATATAGCATCAGATTTCAAGAAATTATTCGTTTAATTATTAATTTAATCAACTTTGGAGTCATGTCCATACACGGTGTTACGCGAGCATTGCGAAAGATTTTAACTATGCATTCTAGACATCAAAATAAACAAAAAATATTATGAGACCTAATGTCAATTCCACCAAAAAATTCAATTACATAGTGAAGGGTATACTTATAATCTTTGGAAGTTAAAGAATTATGATAAAGGTTAATTGTTTAAAAATACATGTTAATCATTTAGATTTCTTAGGTTAAACACGCAAGTGCGAAAGAAATACGAAAGTGTTCATTATACCCTATTTTTAATATAATGAGATTAAAACTGTTAGTTTCTTATCGTAGTTACATATTCTAAGGCATTTTGGGTTAATTGAATAAAATAAATTCCATAATCAATAAAAAAAAATAATTACCGCTTTTAACCATTACAAAAAAGGTCACTTATAATATTAAAAATCAACAAAATTATGTGTATATCGATGATATATCACATAATATAACTATATTTAGCATAGTGTGCCACAATGGTGTCATCGAAATAACGTTAAAGCATTTTTTTTAATCAATAAAGTTTAGTGACCCGGTTGAAACTTTTGTATAGAAACGTAACTAGGGTACCTTGTCACGGCATTTACTAAACTTTAGTAACTTAAATGTAAAGGCACTATTTTAGTACCTGTAATGCAAAAAATATTTGTATCAAAATGTTATTTGGTACAATTAATGCAAAATCAATATATTTTTATGTATAAAAAGTTCTGTTTTAGTCGTGTAAAACATAAAATTTTACATTTTACTAAACTGGGTACCTTGTCACGCTAAGTCATTATCTTAAAGAAATAGAGTAAAACTAGGATAAAATACCCAATTATACATATACATAACCTACCTACACCTACTTAATGATCTATTAAGTCTTTAATCAATATTATAAAATTAATTAGTTTAGTGACCCGGTCCAAACTTTTGTATGGAAACGTAACTAGGGTACCTTGTCACGACATTTACTAAGCTTTAGTAACTTAAATGTAAAGGGCTAAAGCCACTATTTTAGTACCTATGACGCAAAAAATATTTGTATCAAAATGTTATTTGGTACAATTATTGCAGGAATCAATATATTTTTATTTTCAAAAAGTTCTATTTTAGTCGTGTAAAACATAAAATTTTACATTTTACTAAACTGTATACCTTGTCACGATAAGTCATTATCTTAAAGAAATAGAGTAAAAGTAGGATAAATTACACAATTATACATATACATACATAACCTACCTACACCTATCACCTACTTAATGATCTATTAAGTATTTAGTCAATATTATAATATTTATTATATACGCCAAACAACTAAACATCATCACAGCTAAAGTTTTCATTAACTAAATTCGAGATCATTGATAAAATTACTGGCCGTGTGGTGACGGCAGAAAGAATACATTTGTCACCACCCCAACTCCTCCTGCGGGTGTCGTAAGAGTCGACTAAGGGATTCAAGTATCACTGACCATACTTGAATTAAGATTGATGATGGGCAGCAGCGTCACCATAGTGAACACATTACTGCGATCGCCAATCCGCTTACCCAGCGTGGCGATTATGGGCATTTACCTCCTAATGCGTGTATACGCAATATACGCATAGTTAATAGGAGAGGCCTACGTCCAGCAGTGGACTGTCATAGGCTGATGATGATGATTATGATGATGATGAATAAAATTATTACCTATATTAATAGAGAAACACCTCGTGACGTGACCTTGGTGTGGTTTTAGTAGGAGAAATATACTTCGCTACCCGGTCCTTCGCTAGCTCTCCGGCTTTGATTGGCCAACGTATTTTAAATTAATGTAAATAGTTATGATTCTACGTTCAATACAAGAGTTACCTAAATAAGTTTAACCCATATATGCCCAGAACTAGTTATTGAGATGAACTCTATGATGTATAGGATACAGTTTATTTTCAATGGGTCGATATCGGGCATATATGGGTTAGTGTCTTCTTATAAAAAACATTTGATAAATTTTATTGGTTTTATGATTTAAATCATTTTGCTATAGGCCGATCTATGTTAGAAAGAGGCATTTGACTACCCGCGACGGATATATTTTGACAAAATTATTCAAATTTTAAACGCTTTTAAGACATAGCGTGACAAGGTACCCTGAGTACTAAACTTTATAGTCTGAGAAATATACTAAAAAAACATAATTTTACTGATATTCTTGTACACACGTGTTCCTTAGGATGTAAATAACCCAATTTTAACCCATTTTGGCACTTTTTCACCCGCTTCGACAAAACCTCAAGTAACTCTGTAACTAAATGCCGTGACTAGGTACCTTTCCCTGTGCAAAGCCACATTTGTTTAAATTATTTATTTCAATTGTTTTTTTAGGTAGAGGTTATTTCGTCAAGTCTATTCGTATTTTTTGATTGTCAGGCAAAAGGTGTGGTAATATTAGAACACATTGTGGTAGCATTGTAATCCAAAAGAAGTTAAATGACGAGTTACGTCGAAAAACTTATTTCGAAAAAAGGTTGATTATCTCTGAAACCAAGCCGAATCCAGGAAATTTTATATAACATTAAAGACTCTAAATATGGTCAGGAATCCAGCATTAAAATCTTTCGGAATGCTGACGTAACACCGTGTATAATTGCGAACAATGACGCACATTTGACCGATCTCTGATGAAGTGATGATAGATCAAGAATATTCAAATTGTCTAAATTAATTTAAATACCTAAAACGAAGACGAAGTGTAGGTACTTAAATAAATAAAAAACAAGTCTTTCCATTCTCAAGTAATTTATTGATTTCTAGAATATGGAACTAAGGTAGTAGCTAGGTACCTACATAATTAATTAGATACCAATTTAGCGTATTGCCTACCTACGCTATGAGTGAATCAATACAATTTGTATGTGTACCACACGGTATATTAACATAAACTTAATTTTACCAGTTTATATAATATCATAATATTCACATAACACATTCACTGCCATCGACGCGACACACATGTGCGTTCACATTACATTAAAATTAGGTAGTTACGGCAGGGAATGCGTTAAAATGTTGGGTTGGGACATAACAAAATGACATTTATTTTAAAAATATACATATAACTGACTTAAACAAGACAATGTTTTATCATTGTCAAAGGAATTTCACTCCGCGTCTCCCCCGCGCTGCTATACCAAACCTCAGTAGAAACTAAAAAAAAATAAACAAATATCCCTAACTTTCACGTCATTGACACATATCGTGAAATACGTTCGCAGATATATTTTTACGTTAATACTAATAAATATGAATAATTTTAACAAAAAATGTATGTGAACTCAACTCTGTTTAAGATTAAGCTCGCAAATCTCGCAATAAAACCAAGAGTGTATTCTAAAAGCACGTGATTATGGAATAATGCAACTTTATAGGTTTGTTTACTTTTTCTTTAGATTATACTGACGATTGGTATACAAAGAAGTCGTCGTGTGCCTGCTATACGGCCACTGGGCTTTCCCATATTTTACGAATTTTAGAAATGAATAACGCATACCCCCTAAGTCGGCTTCTTTAAACCAAAACCACTGAAAAAACATCAGATCATTCCTGTAACAGGGACCCGTGCCGACATTCATCTGAAATTCCCATACAAATTACTATGAAAAAATTTGGTCAGGCAGTACCTAAGTTGATAATAATATTGTTTTTCTGTTCTTATCGAGTTAATTTTATGAAAAAATTTTTGTAAGGCAGTAGTATAAAAGTATATATAGGTACCTACAGTAGAAAAAAAAATTAATAAAAAAATTTGGTCATTTTCATAATTATAGGTATGTTGTATAGGAAAATGACATGAAAGTCTGCACGGGATGCAGTTACCGGAATGAACTGAAATTCAGAGTGCTTTGATGTAAAAGAAACCGATTTAGGGGGTGTGCGTTATTAATTTCTAAAATACGTAAAATATGAGACACTAACGGCCACATATCAAAATTGAATTTTATGAAAGATGTGGCCGTATTGCAGG
Source organism: Thaumatotibia leucotreta (assembly GCA_025490895.1). Taxonomy (NCBI): domain Eukaryota; kingdom Metazoa; phylum Arthropoda; class Insecta; order Lepidoptera; family Tortricidae; genus Thaumatotibia; species Thaumatotibia leucotreta. Next base: position 232,066 of record JALPQI010000263.1, read on the forward strand.
AAAATATGGTCGCTTTTACCACACAATTATATTTTGAGATGTGGCCGGCACACGACACACGAAGAAGTTTGAGTACATTCCGCCCGCACCGAAAGTGGTCCGAGTTATGGATCAGTCAGCCTGTCTCAAAATTATGCAATAATAGGGATCTGAAGCATGAAAGGCATATACATTAATCATCGTTTAAATGCCCTAATAGTTGATTTTATTTTATCGATGGCAACTCAAGCTATATTAATGACGAGTATTGGTACAGCGTCGGGTACTAGTACTTCCACCTTAGACAGCTAAGTTTAGGAAACGTTAACCTTATGCACATGGCTGTGACAACTCACAAGCCTACATGAGATGTCTACCCTACTAGTTTTTTCCGGTTTTATTGGTATTCTGACCGGTTTCTTTCTGCATAATACGATATTTGTATCTGAGTTCTCCATTTTTAAAAGCGGTCATTTCACTAGCCGTCATTAGCAGCACCCTGCACTGCAATTTATCAAATTTCTCTTCAATGGCTTCTCCAGCGGAGATACAAGAACCTTTAAGCTTTTTCTTCGTATTTTTGTCAACAGCTCCATTGATTTCAAATGTGAAATCGTAAATCCATTTTGAAGCACGGAACTCGGTGTCAAAAAGCTGCACTGCGACCAGAATACGTCTTATTGGTTCATCAACTTTTATGTGAACCAGAAATCTGAAGTAAGGTTTCAGGTACACCAAGTGAACTGTTCGTAGGCTGGTAAGTGTCTTTTCATTGTTGACTTTACCGATGCTTTCCCGGTGATTGTCGTTGAAGTGTGTCGTAATATTTTTCACTTTATCTGAAAGCAGAAAATATTGTTTTCAGTCAGTACGGATACTTACTCCGCTCCGCCGGACGGACTACTTTACGCTCCTATGGACTACTTTTTATGCGTTAGAGTAAGAAGTGGTAAATTGTTTTGTCATGTCTAAACTTTGGAGGTCGGAGGGCCATTTTTGTACTGAAAAACATCGTTCAATACCTGCGAAAGGGAAACTTAATTTCTTTCGTACTTGTATCGTAATGTACTATTTTGGTGTCTAACTAAAAAAAATATGGACAATGGCCTATTTTCATTACCTTATCCCACTAATTAGGAGAAAAAGGACAAGGAGAAATTAATTTTACAGGCCTAACATACGTTTGTAACATAAAACTCGAGATATGACGGGATACCGGGTGGAATGTTATTATTGCCTATATTATTAAATAGTTAATGCGGAAATTTGTCAGAAAGAACTGACTGAACGCCCGGAATTCAAAGATTTCAGCGGCCAAACCTCGAACTTCAAAATTTTCACGAGGATTTCTCTGTCACTCCAATGGTCTGACCCCGACATTGGTCTAAGACGACCGGCAGGACGGAAAACCATACGTGGATTCGGTCGCATATATTATACCAATGTCGTGGCCAGGCCATAATGCCTTCGTTGATTGACAGAGAAAAATCCTCCAAATTTATGAATTAGGTAGATCACGTTAATAACCCAGTAATGTTTTATCTTATGTCTTATCTCTACCTTGCCAAGTACATTCTCCTACTATTCCTTTCAGTGGACACCCGATAGTCGTCAGGAAACACACCTTCACATGTTGTTTCATTAGTTCAGTCGTGTCGAAGTGTAGAGTGCAGCCAAGCGTGGCATTAGGGCATGGTTGCTTGTCCTGAAACAAGGGTATATCCATTTAGGGTTCTGTAGTACACTGTAGTACTCTGACCAAAAAATCGCCTATGCGCTGCCTACCCTGAGGATTTGGATTGCCTCTATGCCTATCTATGCGTATCTTCGCCATGTCCATGTTCTACTAGACACTAGAAATATGCAATTTGGTAACATGTCGCTGTTATTCCATTCCAATAGTTTTTTTATTCTTGAGCGGTTAGGTGTCTCCGAAAATATTGACTCTGTAAAAACAAACTTTTCTGCCCTCCGGCCAGCAAACAGCAAATTCCCGGCCGCTGCGCTAAATTAAGTTGCCGCCTGCCGGATCCGTTGAGCAGGTAAATAGTATACCTACACACCTCGGCCGTTAAATGGGAAAGCCTCGGATCACATGTTTGTCGGCCTCAGCATCGCCTCGGCCTACAATTACACGTCATCCAAAACATTCAGGCGCGGATCCAGGACTTCGTTGAGGGGGGGGCACTGCCGTATGATGTGATAGTATTTTACACTTCAAACACCACCTAGCCATACATAAGTCCAGCGTGAGGGGGGGCAAGTGCCCCCATTGCCCCCCCCCCCCTGGATCCGCGCCTGGAAACATTTCCCACTTAAATGGCCTAGGCATGTAATCTACTATTCTTTTGGGGCCCTTATTATTTTTGAAAGACCTCCACATTATAGGATATAAATAAATATCCCCCACTTTACCTGCTACTAGGGGTGATGAAAATTAGTGTACTAAATTCTTAGTATTCTTTCGGCCGTCACTACGCAGCGTCAATGGTGTGTTAAATATTTAATAGATACTTACGTAAAGACCAAGCCACACTAGTAGTGATCAGTTTTTTGGGTTCCCCCTAGCGGGATTTCGCGTATAAAAAAATTACGGGTGTGACTATAAAATTTTATTTTCCCCTCACTAGCAGCGGGTAAAAACGCTTTTTACACACTTGTGAATAAAGTAATTTGACATTGCTCTAATTCCTATAGCCCCCTACTGCCTAGTATAAGTGGATCTGTATGACCGTAGTAAACATGCGCAATCGGAGCTCACATGTTAAATTGGTCGTTTTCATGGGTGATTTTGTAAGCCATTGGCTATATTTAAGTTCCAGAAGTAACTCTATTCTACGATACGTTTCGACATTGAGTTTTAAATGGTTTCTTTAAGTTAATTTACATTTGGATGAGATTTGTAATCATATTTCCTCGCGATAGTGAGGGGAAATTTTATTTAACACTATTGTATTATACACACAAGAGCATACTTTATGAAACAGAAATATGGCAATATAATTAATAGTTATTTATTATACAAGGGGGCAAAGTTGTTGTTTAACTGTCGTGCCAATATTGAGACCTGAGCTAGCGAAAGATTCCAAAATTGAGCCACGAGCGTAGCGAGTGGTTCAAAAACTGGAATCTTGAGCATTGCGAAGGTCTCAAGGCACGAGAGTTGAACAAACTTTGCCGCCAAGTGTAATACAACTTTTTTCCCCTCACTATCGCGAGGAAATATGATTACAAATCTCATCCAAATGTAAATTAACTTAAAGAAACCATTTAAAACTCAATGTCGAAACGTATCATAGAGTGGTATTTAAATATAGCCAATGGCTTACAAAGTCACCCATGAGAACGACCAATTTAACATGTGAGCTCCGATTGCGTATGTTTACTACGGTCATACAGATCCACTTATACTAGGCAGTAGGGGGCTATAGGAATTAGAGCAATGTCAAATTACTTTATTCACAAGTGTGTAAAAAGCGTTTTTACCCGCTCGTATTAAACGATAAACGAGCGCTTTACGAGCTAGTGAGGGGAAAAGTTTATTTTCACCTCAGCAGCTCGAAAAGACTTCTTTTGATTCGCGAAATCAGTGAGCAAAGTGCGATTTTGCTCACTGAGTGAATGTTGTTTTCCATGACGTTTAGACTTCAACTTTTTCTTTTGTTTCTTTCACTTGTTAGTAAAAAGACAGAGATGAAAAATGTTACGTTATAAATTGTCATAATATGCATTTTTTTTTCGTTCATGGCATCCTAGCGTATTCAGCCAGTTGTATTAGACGACGCGTTTTATCGGACCCGATTCCTTGTATCCGAACGGCATATGGCCCCTACCACCAAGCATACATAACATTGGCGTCCGTCATTCCACCTCTCTATCGCTCTTATATATAAGTGTGACAGAGAGAAAGACAGCCGTTTTAAAACGGACGGATATCGTGGTACTAGGCGAGTCAGAATCGCGTTCAGAAATTCGACACGAGTTCATTTCTAAATAATTATAACTGTTTTATAAATTTTTTTTCATCAAAATGTTAACCTAAGAGATAAGAATGGTACCTCAACACTGGTATGTACCAATAATGATATGTACTAAAACTAATTTTGATTAAATAAATGATTTAATATTATTATTATTTCCTTTTCTCCCTGCTGAAGTTATTTTATTTCCTTTTCTCCATGCTGAGGTGAAAAGTTGTATACTGTACAACTTGAGAGCAAAGTTATTTGAATCTCGTGTCTTTCGAGTCTCTCGCTACGCTCAAGACTCAAAACTGACACTCGCATCAAATACGTACTTTGCTCTCATGTTGTACAAATAACTATTTTTAGTTACTATAGGAGACCCGCCGGGAGATTCCAAAAAACCGATCACTGCACACTGGATACGCTTGCGCGTGAGCGCGGCGTGCGCGGCCTGTGTTGTAGCTTATGTAAATGTCATATTAGATGGCACACCGTTCGCTTTGGCTTGGCCTTAAGGCGCAGTAGGTTCAGTGAAAAAATATCGTATGGGGGGTGAGGCGTACCGCGGGCGACGAGATGCCCCGGCCACGACATTGGTCTAAGGCGACCAGCGGCGAGCGAATCCATGAGTTGGAGCGGGATGCCGATATGGGTACGAGAGGGAGCACCATACGTTTTCTGCTAAGCCGGTCGCCTTAGACCGATGTCGTGGCCGCGGCGTGAGAGAGCATAGTTGCGGCATCAACAGTACTCCATCTATGTGGCTGGTTCCGAATGCGCTTAGGCATTCTATTAAGTGTAACTGATGCGTCCTTAGGGATTTGTTCACTGACCATTAACTGTTACATACTAACATTATTTTATAAAATAAAAGAATACCTTAACTGACAACAGAAAATATAACAACGTCATTAATAACATAAATAAATTGGCATCTTAACTCAGCTAATAACATCAATAAATTAATAATCCTTTATACTAATAACTCCGAATATTCGACGGAGTTAATTTTCACTGCGCTTCACATATTAGCCAACTCACCTGATCCTCTTTGATATTTTGTCGATGGCTTTCACCAGGTTGTTTTGTTTGCCGGCCATTTTGATTCATCGAGCTTGAAACAAAATAAATAAATAAATATCTTGGGACATCTTACACAAATCGACCTAGTCACACGGTAAGCTCAATTAAGGCTTGCGATGTGGGTACTAGGCGACGATATATATGTCGGCGCGGGCAGTTATTCGCTTCAATTAAAGATCAAAAGGAAACAATCGATTCCCAAAAATAACTCCAAGTTTAAGTTACTGAGACCCGCGCAAGGTGACACGCATTCCTAGTCCAATGTTTACATTAACAGCATCAGCGGTTTGATACAGAGGGTCTCTTTGTTCCTTGAAACGGGGCAGTTGTTATAAATACTGCTGAACGTAGCCGTGGGTCTGGGCATTGAATGAAATTTGATATGATGTGATATTGGTTCTTTGTTCTGAGCCTTGCTTAGAATGGCAAGAGAGCATTCATATTTGGGAGATGGTTGAGACGGGACGCGTACACTCCCGTGACCGTGCAGTGTGATACGTGTGAAGTTTAAGTACCTAAATGCCAACAATAGACCCACGGATTCGTTTCCGTTTCTTGATAAGTTTGAGGTGTAGAATCTCTGATTGACTTGGTGTGATTTCTTTGTGTTAGTTTAGCGATATTTCATTAGTAACATTTGGCCGTGATTTAGTAACATTTGCTTTTCCTACAATGTTACTCGTGTTGCGATAGTGATTACATTGTATTAAGCATTACGAACATAGTGTTGGACTTGTGTGCGTGATTTGCCCACTCCCTACGCCCACCATGGAGCAAATGTATCTGGACACCTAGATGTCATTATAGATCTAGCTGCTCCGACATCAGAAGTGGGATCTGATGAATGGAAACCCGGAATATTGAGAAAATCGCTAAAAATAAAAAAAAATACGGCTGACCGAAGGTCGTTGTTACAGTTCGTTAAATTTGTATCTACTGTACTGTTGTACGTACTGAACTCATAAGCGTGAGTGTTTATATTTCTGGGATCAATTCCATAAAGAAATATGAGAGAGATAGTAGCTTCCTGGATTCCGCGACCTGATGGTTACCGCGCATCAATAAAACGGCGGTGATGTAATCCGGACTGCAGAGTAAGTAGTACATACAATTTATGTGGTGCAGATAATTTGGATGACAACTTATTTATCAGGTGTGTTGCTTTCATTTTGATTGGATTGTTCGATGTTTTGGCGAAATTGTTTTGGAAACAGTTTTCTTAACATTTTTCTTTACCTTGTTGTGTAAGGCGCATTCAATGTGATATAACATGAATGATGCACCTTAAAACAAAAATAAATTTAGTTATTTGATTTGCTGTTTCGCCAAACATTTTGTGGTGCATTAGAATTACCACACATTTATTCCCTGCTATAGTGCTTACTATAGTTTACCGAGAATATTTGATTACTGGAGCATGAACTGACTGGGAGGGTCATGTTACATTTTCCTTACTCTGGTGTTGTAGTCCTAGTACTTCATGAGTGTATCTATAGAGATAAAGATTTCTTTTATTTTGTTAATTCTGATGCAATTGCTTGCCAGACTGTAACACTTTACCACATGAAATACAATACAAAGTCAGATATAGTTTAAATAATCAATCAGGGTACGCTATTTCAAGTGGATTATTTAAGGGGTATTGAGTGGTAACTAAGAATATAGTTAGTTGTCAAAATCTTGAAGACACTTGAGAAATGTGTTGCGTTTTTATGTTGTTTGGTCATAAATTAAAAACGAACGTGGTTCCGTCAGACTAATAGATTTTTTTTTAATGAAACAGATATAGTTCCACCTGTGGCTTCTTACTGTGATTTGTAATTATTGCAATTATTTTATTTTTATGTTGTTTTTAGATTGGATGATATGGCATTACGAATAATTGTTATTTGCAGCATTCTTCTAAAGCAGGACAAATAAAATGTTGGTATTGATGTTGGTTTTAGACCAAATGAAATAATGAAAATTAGCGTCTCCATTATTGATCATTATTGAACTAAATGGATCAATACTACCTACTATGAACTGAAATTCATTAATTAATGAGATTTTTACAAAGAAATGATCATCAAATATTGCAAACCAGGCATTATCCTGGTTTGCAATTGAAGTAGCAATGGCTACGTTTATTACATTTTTTATGAATGAGTATTACAAAATGGAACTGTGTCCCAGTGTAATGATAAGAACAATGAACTTGTAAAATTTTACTGGGTCTCAGGAGTTTATCACGATTTGTGATTGGATTGTGCTGTTGTGGTTTTTACCAGCTTTGGTACTTGCTGAATTGGTTAGTGAGTCATCATAAAAATATTTGCAAGAGTTGTTTTGTCAGTCTCAATACTCAGGTGGCGACAGAGTCGGCAAGTTTTTGTGTGAAATAGCGACAGAGTCGGCCAGCCTGCAGTTTGATGACTATGATGGAAAAGTGATTTTGATCTGAACTAAAATTAAAATAATTTGGTAATATTGTGTTTGATTTGAAATACAATATTGAATAAATGAAGCAGATCACTTTAATAGTACACGCATTGGGTGTTTTGAGTGTAACGGAATATTATGCAAAGCTTAATTGTTGTGTCAATGCATTTCTAAAGACCCTGTGGTGTCTACGTCCTGATTTAGCAACGAAGATACATTATGTTTTGTTACCATAATTATGTGGTAAGTTAGAGTTGACTAAATGGATTATCTATAGTAATAATGAATTCATGGATTAAATAAAATAAAAAAACTTACTGACATGAAGTAACAGCTTTCAGACATGTACCGAAGGTACTTTGATGTTGTGTCGTTTTCGGCCTGTTCATTTTAATATTCTAGATACTCATTCAGTATTAAATAAGAAGCAAAGGTGTTGATGATGACAACCAACGATTGGATGATACTAGTATGTGGAAAGCTACAATAGTGACGATTATTTATTCAATGGATGGCAATTGAGTTATATCAGTACAGTATGTTGATTAATGAACCTTGTATTGCTTTACTATATAGCAGAAAATAAAGACAAATGTAGTGTCATTGGACATTGTGACAAAATGAAAATGAAAACAAAATGTTGCTACTATTCGTGTGAAATGAAAACTTCATTTGTGGATAATATAAATAGACTCATTTGAACAAGATACAGTTCATAGTTAGAACTGAACTGAATGTAGCTTACTAAAAGTTGTACACGATTTACATAGGTGGTTGATCTAACACCTACGGTTCATAAGTTGAAAGTCGTTTCGCAATCGTATTACTTATTCAGATTGTTGATGATGATTGTTTTTATCAAAGACGAGAAAATGTATGTCATTCTGAATATTTTCGTGAAACATTATACTCTAGTGCAACGGTTGAAATACTTGAATGAGCTACATATTATCAGAATTCTATTAACACCTTCATTTTCGTATTGAATGTTCGACGATATACAGAAATGGTCAATTGCTAAATGCAATTGCTTTCTTTATTTATTCATGTCATCGTAACTGCTAAATACTGTCTCCTTTTCTTCAGAGCTTCATCAAGCAATTATCTTCATTATCCTCCATCGATAAACTTAACAGATTTTGATAACTAGTGTAACAGTCCGTTTGAACTGCTACATATATTCCATAATTATATTTATAATTTTTATATATGTATCCATAGTAAACCAACGCAATTGGCGAATATTAAGATATTAAACGATCGTAAATAGTCAACGAAGTACTTCATTGAATTAATTCATTTCCGTTCAATCCGACAGTTGAAATACGCGATAGTGGGTCTAGTCGGACTCGTATTATAAAATACTAACAATTAAAATAAATATTCGAACTAAAAAGTATATTCGAAATATAATCGCTAGATCAAACATCAGTACTAAATTATTAAAATCTAAAAAGGACGATGCTAGTAACGTGTGCAAAATCCTAGAAAAGATGGCGAAAGATCATATAGAAAGTAAGGGATTCTATGTCGAACCTAGAGTCAAGATAAAATAAACTTAAAGCTGTAGAAAATAAGGTCGATATTAAATAGTGACAACGTTTTACTTGGTTCGGGAATTTTAGTGATTCATTTTAGGAAGTTCGAAAACCCTATAAATAGACGCCATTTTTTACAAAAGGGAGGATTTTCTGGTCACGTGGTAGACGAAAAATATGTAGTACGTTGCAAATACCTTCGGTTGGGTGAGATTTTGATTATTATTTTATCGAGTGTTAACTTTACAGTAATTACCTACATAAAATACACCTAGTCTTGGAGTTAATTATTGAATTCGATATTTAAATTCGCCCGTTTCTTCCGGTTAACTTACCTTGCATAAATATAAAACAATATTTGGGTTACTAACAACACCTAGAGTAGATTGCATTTGCATTCGAGGTCACTTTTATGTATTTGTTTTGTGTATTTACTAACCCTCTATGTAAAACGTTGACTGTGGACACCGAACGGTGATAACAAAGCAGTCAAGGCGATTTCAGGAACTGTGTTGTCCTAGTACCTATTTGTTAAAGTTGTAGGAAAGTTTTAGTGTATTAAAGTTAAGTCAGATGACAAAGAATTTCATTAAACAGTGAGCTCGAAGTAACTGGTAAGTGTTTAATTTTGTTTGTCGTAGCGAGATCTTGACTATAGGCCTTCGGGCCCAACTCCGATCTCCCGCCCGTCAAAGGGTTGTCTATTGATAGTATATTGGTCGGAGATCTACCAACAAATAGAGATTAATGATGAGAGATATCCTGGTACTACGAAATTTCAATCATTATTCTGTGAGAAATGTCTGTCTGTAGTACGCATAGTGCACAGAGCAGTGTGCTGCCTTTCCATCAAGGAAATAATTATGATCTCAGTAATCTGAACCTACCATTTAGAAGAATTTATACCATCATCTTTATGGGATTTCATTGTGTAAATTACCTACCTATTTTGTGTGCATGCATAATTTTCAGAGCAGCTGCTTTGTTTTGGAAATAAAGCTCCAATTACCTAATCTAGTAATCTAGGTTGAACACATGAAAACCATTGTAATATGTATTTGAAATACCATTAATATCTTTTCCATCTTTATTAATACTATTCATATATAGGCACAGTATAATAATCAAGTATTTAATATACTCAAGACTACTGCATTTATAATATATATTTGTATCCAAATCTAAACCTTCAGACATATTGATATAGTATAAAATAAATTACTATTTACAGCACAAAAGAGGCTATGAAGTAATTTAGTCTTTGCTTTCATATTATACAATAAAACCTAGGTTACTTATTAGTAATCTAGACCCCAAATATCTATGTATACTTACATACTTATCTAAAGTTTACCCTAAGTGAGGGCTCTTTGTATTTAAATATACAAATCTTAAGGAATCCATTATTATGGTTTACCTATGCTTTAAAATTAGCATATCAACTTTTTAAATCTAATTTGAGTTCAACTTACTGAATACAATAAATGCTAAAATATAAATAATCTGTAATCCATTACAGGATCTGGTGAATTATTTGGAAAACCGATTGGATCTAGCACTGATCGAATGTAACATAAGATCAGAAGTTGGTAACCACTATACTTTGAATGTGATACCTTCTTATGCATATAGATTTTAAAATCTGGAATTCTAAATGACATTGGTAGTAATGGATAAGCTAAGGCTGTTACAGTACTCCTTCTACTCTATATAAATAATGACTGTTGAAGGTAGTTGAGCTGAAATCTCAGTACAAGCGAGTTTCTTGGCATTTCTTCTCGCTTGGAATAGGCTTTCCGAAATGCTGGTAGCGTCTGTTAGGTTAGCCTAGGGTCGCAGACCACATCCTGCTTGATGATAGTTCGTACATGATGAAGTAACACTATCATATGTACATCTAAACGTGAGTTCTTTTAAGAATTCATATGAATGTAGACTAGGGATATGGAAAATCCTCCATTGTTCTATTTTGTTATATTAATTTAGTACTTAAGAGTACAATTGTTGTAAAAATATGTTTAAATTCCTTTGAAACTCTGGTAGAAAAGCAAAGGAATGGACTATCACAAGTTAGCCGCGACAAGAAATAGCTGGTAGTGGATTAGGAAAAAAAAACAATAATTATTTTTATTGTTTTTTTTAACTTTATATACTAAACATTTATATTTTAAATCCTCATGTTTGCCTATCTCTGTCCGCAGGTGGTGCTCCTATAATATTAGTGAATTACATTATAAATTTATACTTTAAGTTACTAATTGTTTTCCTATTTGATTAATTATGTTTTGCTATGCCATCCAAAATGTTTATCTTAATGTGACTGTTTGAACAATTATTAATAATCTTGTTTTAATCTTTGCGAATACACTTCTTTATCCTTTAGTTTAGGCATTATTATTTATCTCCACAAGCTCCACATATTCTGTTATTGTCAAAGACTCTAGGTTACTATGAAACAATGTTAGGGTCCACCATCAATCTCTAGACGATCACACTTCATCATGGCCAAAACTTTAAAAGCAGGAGAGTCGAATAAGTAGTTTTTAGTATTATTTACAAGAGAGGGGTTATTAAGAGGGGCGGGTCGTTACACTAGTACTATTATTGCATTTTGCTGGAATGTGATATTAGAATATTGGACTCTGTAATGCATTTTTGCCAAGAGTTATCTCTAATGGAAAGTATTGTTTCGAATTATTTATTTTCAAGTGTGAGTGAAAATCTGAAATGTGACGGCGTAAGTACTGTAAATGTACTGTTTTTCAAGTAAACCGTTTAAAATGTTAACTGACGAATAATGTGCTAAATGTTAAAATCATCGCTACATTTGGAAGCTTGACGGTTTTCTAATTAAGCTATTAAAGCAATCTTCTTGAATGTGTAAATCGACACTGAACGTAGTATGAACTGCTCGAATGTTCTCGTAGAAGAATATTACGATCCAGTCCTATTGAAGCCTAGAACTGCTTTTGAATTTAAATCAATAGGTACAATGATTACAGTAATAGCAAATTTACGCTGTTGGCTTACAAAAATAGTATTTGTAAGAAGTGTTAAATGAAAATAAAGTTCACGTGATTGTGTTGAAAATAATGTTTGCGTCCATTTACTATAGTTTGACAATATTGGGTGATGAATACGCTAAAATCCAAGATTATTGTTATAGCTAGCAATAAAGAGAAAACGTTTAAAGATAACGCATTTGTTTGATTTCAATCGTAACTCGTACATTAATTTTACACGTATAAAGCGTCAAAGACATATACTCAGAAAATATGCTTTGAAACAGATAATAATCGATTAATTCCACCTATAATAATGCTCATGTGGATAAAGAGCTGATTATTAACAAAGAAGAAAGTTTTAAATTTAAATTCCAAGGAATAACTATCATGAAAGAAATCAAACTGAGTCAGTCTCGAAGTTTCGGAGTCTTTTTATAACTGATTTGATCAACAAGGATTATCATTATAAGGTTATTATTGTTGCCAAGCAATTTATTAGTATGCACGAGATGCTATGTGCAGCACTGAGAAGACAAATGGTTATGTTCCCATTAAATTTTAAGTAAATGTGTTCATTTGATGATGAAACAGCGGAACAGTCAGGATCAGCCCTGTCGGCGAGGTGTAATTGATACACATAGTTGCCGAGATTTCGATAAAACACATGGTTGTTAATGTGATACGTCTAAGCTTCTAACCTTCGTGATAGATCAGCAGTTTTAATGACTGTTTGACCGACTGACTTATTTTTAACTACTACTAAATTTGAACATGACAGAATAAAAAGAACATGCTATTTTGAGCTGTTCTTAACTGACCAAATGACTATGACTAAACGAGAATAATTGAATATTCGACTTTACACAATGTGGTGCTGCTGAAGCATATGGCTGGCATGGTGTTTCTTTGAAACAAGTGGCTGGCATGGTTTATTGCAACGTGAACCAACTGACTTGATTGCTAGCCGTAGGTCACATTCCAAACCCAGTTTAGCTGGTACGGAGACTGCGCGGTGTGGTAATAAGTGCAGTGTGGTTACGTTTGCATTATGGTCTATGAGATATGACCTGGTACTGATTGGTACTGACTGTGAATGAATTTCAGTAAATTGATTTTGGGCTGTTTCCGATCTGTGTTTTATGAAAATGCTTCTTTATCTATGTTTACGTCTTAATGATAAAAGGAGGAATGAAATATGGGAACTAACCGTCGAGTCTCTATATACTATGGTGGCAGGATAGCCGAGCAGATTGATTGATTGTAATTATGTTCCTTTAGAGAGCCTCTTTGTAGATTTTGGGCACACGAGGGCGTGTGACAGTCAGGATCGCCGTGTCGGCGCGGGCAGTTATTCGCTTCAATTAAAGATCAAAAGGAAACAATCGATTCCCAAAAATAACTCCAAGTTTAAGTTACTGAGGCCCGCGCAAGGTGACACGCATTCCTAGTCCAATGTTTACATTAACAGCATCAGCGGTTTGATACAGAGGGTCTCTTTGTTCCTTGAAACGGGGCAGTTGTTATAAATACTGCTGAACGTAGCCGTGGGTCTGGGCATTGAATGAAATTTGATATGATGTGATATTGGTTCTTTGTTCTGAGCCTTGCTTAGAATGGCAAGAGAGCATTCATATTTGGGAGATGGTTGAGACGGGACGCGTACACTCCCGTGACCGTGCAGTGTGATACGTGTGAAGTTTAAGTACCTAAATGCCAACAATAGACCCACGGATTCGTTTCCGTTTCTTGATAAGTTTGTAGTGTAGAATCTCTGATTGACTTGGTGTGATTTCTTTGTGTTAGTTTAGCGATATTTCATTAGTAACATTTGGCCGTGATTTAGTAACATTTGCTTTTCGATGGTGTTGCGATAGTGATTACATTGTATTAAGCATTATGAACATAGTGTTGGACTTGTGTGCGTGATTTGCCCACTCCCTACGCCCACCATGGAGCCAATGTATCTGGACACCTAGATGTCATTATAGATCTAGCTGCTCCGACATATATAATAGATAGATACATTATACCTACATATACATCGACAGCCATGACCAAAATAGTACATTACGACACAAGTGCGAAAAACATGAAATTCGAAACGAGTGGCGATGTTTTCGACATAAGTTACGAATTTCGTTTTTGCACATGTCTTGTGCGACGTTTTTTAGTACAGATGGCCCTCCGAAGTTTTGGACCTGACGTAAAATGCCCCACTTCTCTCGCACTAGAGCCTAAAAAATACACCATCTGTACTAAAAAACAAATAATATTACGAGAGATGATAGGTGGTCAAATCTGATAAGTCGAGCAAACCGGATTTTAAAATACGAACTTTATGACACTGGTGTGAGAACTGTGAGATTGTTATTTCAATGACAAAATATCTTGATTATCTCGACTTATCGGGCTTAACCACGCAACCCTCGATTTGTGATAAATAATAGATACACAAATAATGCCCTCGCCGGGATTCGAATCCGGAACCTCCAGCTTATTAGGCAGGGTCACTACCAACTAGGCTAAGGAGGCTGACAAAAATAACCATGATTTATATAAAAGTTACACAATAAACTAGTTAGAAAGTTAAAAGTAAAAATGTGGTACCTTTGTTCCTTAGCAGGTACTCCTGCGCTCGAAATCGGCGGAGCCGAAGGCATGTGGTTGTAATAGTAGCTAAAAAAACAATAAGGTAAATGAAAAACCCATGCTCAGTGTAGGGTTCCGTTATTCGAAAACGTACCATGGTTAAGGTCACCTGAGTCACGCAGGTTTTATGCAAACTTAAGTATGCTACTTAAATTATGCAACCATGGTTTGGTTGTAGGTAGGGCTGCCAACCATAGTTCACAAATATGCGGTACATTCGCGAATGAATTGCGGGACACGGCTATAAAATGCGGGACGCATGTATGCGTATGCATGAAAAAGTGTATCAAGTGATAAAAACCGACCAAGCGGTCGGACAGTCGGACTCGCGTACAAAGGGTTCCGTAGCAATAAATGTATAAAAATACTATAGGTACACTTTTTACAAATTTTCCTGTAAACTATATACATAAGGAACTATTTTCTGTAATTATTTCCAAATATTAAGCTCAGTAAGTATCGATATTATTATTGTTTAGTGTTCTCTGAAAAGCGGGACAATCGGCGTCCCGCGCGAACCCTTTGCGGGACGCATACTTCGAGGCCCCAGAAACGGGACATCCCGCATATAGCGGTACGGTTGGCAGCCCTAGTTGTAGGTTAAGGAAAGGGCTTATTAACAGCAGAAAAATGCATAATTGAATAGTTTAAGTAGCATAATTTTGCACAAAACTAGCGTGACTCAGGTAACCGTAACTACCTACCTATGGCAATACAATAAATAACAGCCTGAAAGAATTTGATTCACCCATAAACAAACTTTGTTGACCGTAGCGTGGCTCTTAAATAAAAACAGCAACTTCCTGTCATTTCAAATGTACTATTATACAGGCTGTTATTTACTATTTCCGTTAAATTTAAGGGAAGTTTATTTAGGTCCAGCATAATAAATTTATCTAGGAAACTAGTGTCTTATCTCTTACTGTCATTGAGTTATTAAAAAATAAGTTAACGCAAATGTACACGAACACCCTGTAGTCTTAGCACATGATTGGTGCGACAATGTCGCCACGAGATAAACTTTTCATCTTTTACTAACTATATTAGTAAAAGAGGGATGGGTAGTGTAGCCTATCTCGCCGCGATATACTGTCGTATCAATCATGTGCTAAGCCTACTGTATGTATTATCCTGTTAATTTTGGTAGGTAGGTACACGCATTTTCACTCTTATCATTTAAAACAAAACGTGCGTGGTGGTTAACCTAAATAATGTACCTAGGTATTTAAAATACTCGCCTCTGCCCGTTGTTTAAAGTGGGTGTCGTATTACCAAAATTATTGCCTTGCGAGAGTTCCGAGTATGGTGGTGGGCGATTGTCAACCGTATGAGTATGAGGATGGCTGTAGGTAAACTCTTCGGATAAGTTTGGGTATAAGCGCCGTTCTGCTGTTTTAGGCCTGTAAATAGTTAGAGGTAAGAATGATGAACCAATCCGTGAATTTCAAGGTCTGTCAGTACTTATGCTTTAAAAAAATCACGGATAATCACGCACTTTTACATAACATAACATGTAGGCTTAGAATACCATTGTTGCGACAATATGTCGCCGCGAGATAGACTATCCGTCCCACTTTTTTTCTAATAGTTAGTAAAAGACGGGAAGTGAAGAATGCTTACCGTATTTTTTAGAGAGCTCTCATGACATCATCACCAGCCTATGATAGTCCACTGCTGGATGTAGGCCTCTCCTATTAACTATGCGTATAGACGCATTAGGAGGTAAATGCCCATAATCGCTACGCTGGGCAAGCAGATTGGTGATCTCAGTAATGTCCACGATGATGACGCTGCTGCCCATCATCAATCTTTTATCAAATAATGGTTAGTGACACTTCAATCCCTTAGTCGACTCTTACGACACCCGCAGGAGGAGTTGGGGTGGTGACAAATGTATTCTTACTGCCGTCACCACACGGCCTCATGACAAATATTATTTACTGTAAACTTGAGCTTTCTATCGTTGTTATTTTTTGAGTTTTTTTTTATTAACATAATAAAAAAAATGTCAACATTGTCTAATGAGATCCACTTGAACTTTTCTTCACTTAATAGGTACCTATTAAGTATAATCTTAGCTATCAATTAAATTGTTGTCGTATAGTTGTATCTAATCTACCGCTACCCAAAACACAAGCCTTGTGAAACTAAACTAAGTAGGTAGATTTGCGTAAGAATTTCCTATGGCACCTATTTATTTAAGTAATTACTTACCTACCTACTGAAGATAATTGTCAAGCAATAGCTACTATGAAACTGTTCTATCAAATTACAAAATTGTTCTAAAAAATAATAACAAACAAAGTAGGTAACTTACTTTTTATTGCGATCTTTCTTTGATTGACTGTGGCCCATTATGAAGTTCACTTACGATGATTTGAACGTAGGTAAACAAATCTTAAACTTGCAAAAAGATTCAAGTTCTCACTGACAACTAGCAACAAGCAAATCACAACTGCATGTGTCATATGACCCCGTCAACACTGAAAACCAATAAAATATGGCCAATGGCACACCAATGGATCCTTTTACATCCACCATCCCTTTCCTACCGATATAGAGCGAAGAGAACGACGCGGAATGGTTATTGTTTCTAAAAACTATGCCTAAGTGCTTATCAAGTAGCTCTGAGCTGATATTCGAAAATATACTTTGTTAGTTGGGGATAACGTCTTTGTTTTTTAACGTTGTTCAATGCATGTACCTACCGCAGACGGGACACCATGAGCGTCTACTGTGAACTAAGAAATCAACAAATTTAAGTTTTTTTCTCTGACACTCTAATGATGCCTTCGTTGGAGTAACAGAGACAAATCCCCGAAATTTACGAACTTCGGTTTTAATTGCAGTCAGGTTTGTAACGATAATTCGGTATCAATCTGTGGTATGTTTAGTAATTTAAACGTTATTGCCATTTTCGTATTTTAATGTCCTTTATAGATTATATACTTAAAAGGTACTTAGTTAGCCCTTAATAAGGCATCAGTCACACCTAAATTTCATTGGGTTTGACACATAGGTATTCATTGACAGAATAAGTTTCAAAATGAGGTTGTAAATATATTACCATTGCCCATGAATGTAGGATTAATATGGATTTGACAACGTTATAATAATAGCAAGAACGAAAGGGATGGTCTTATGAAACTTTTTACTAGTGGAAGTGAAAAGGAACGATAATCGTCCGTCCTTATCACTGTGCCACTATTTTTTGTGTGTGTGTGCATTAGATGCTAAATGTAAGTGCCAGACAAATGCGTTGAATACGTCACTAAGTGCCTGTGTGGCACTTTCTTCTTAGTAGTAAGTGACTATGTCTATCCCTCTTAGTGGCACACTATGTGCGGCCCCTCGCCATTGCCCTATTAAGGGTTAGCATCAAATCCAAATATTTATAATAAGGTTTTTTTACACTAATTGAGTCCCTAAAGTCAAATTGCCCTTACAATCAAAGTACCTACCGTTTGGTAGCTGGCTGCGGAGATTTGGTAAATGGGAAATATTGTTTCCCGCCTGGTAGCCATATCTATGAAATGGTAATAAATTTCCCATCTCGTAGCCGGATTTGGTAGCTGATTATCTACTAAATGTGTTTACAAATCAGTGATGGAAAAGCCCCATTTGGTAACCAGTTACAACACGGAATTCCATTTCCCGTTTCGAAGCTGATTACTAAACTTTAAGTCCCTACCTACCTACCCACCTACCCAGGTACCTAGAAGGATTTTATTCCCATTTGGAAACTGGTTACGAAACTTTGGCTACCAAACGGTACTAAAGGCCTTACAGTCCTTAGCGCTGAAAACTGAATTATCGGGTTTTTTGACAATAAAATATTGTGACAATCAAGATAATAATTTCCCATGTATACAATAATCCATTTGTTACGTATAATGAACTTCGAATAAGGGTCTCACTAAACTAGTCGACGCCGTTTCGGCTAATCGCGTACGGAAAAAGCTTTATGTCAACGCAATAAGAACGAGGACATCGTAAATCGGCTCGGCCCACGCGAAACGACGTCTTTCGACGGGAAAACGGCGTTTTGCCGTAAAGCTGTTCGCATTCGTACGACCCCGTTTGCAGCCCAACGCACACGTTCGCATTCCTAAATCTCCTAATACCGCCGTACGGTGCCGGTAGGGCTTGCAATATCGGACCATTTCCAGTTCCGGAACTGATTTCCGATATTACACTTCAATTCCGGAATTCCGATACTAGTTCCGGCATTAGCGAAAATTTTGTAAATCTAGGTTATATTCAAATAAAACGTAATATTGCTATGTGATTTGTACACAAAATATCCATGAGGAAAGGGAAACAATTTAACAGCATATTCCTGAGGCTAAAAGAAGCAAGTTTTTTTGTGTGTTTCGAATGTTGCACTACATAAAAAAAAATTTTATTAATGAAACTGTCGCAAAAAATGCATTTTAAAGTTTTAGGTAATTATTGTACATTGTGCATCAAGGGAGGTAAGCACGGAATTACTAACGAGAGTGTTAGAAGAAGAAGAGAGTTGTTGAAGGCAACACAGCGACAAAATCTCAGTGGAATCCTGTAAACTTTATACTACATTATAAACTTCAAATCTAGTCATAAATCCGCTGTTAATTTTTTTCCCTTTCCTCGTGGGCACATTGTATTGTCCATCAATAAATTAAAGTTAAGTTCTTATAGAAAATGCTTAGTACTTATAGGTGTGGTAATTCAAATTAGAAACATTAGTCATTTTACATATGTTACAATCTTGGCAACAATCAGTTACGTAGTTGGCCAGTTTTCGTGGTTTAGTAGTTAAAACATAACACAATTTGTGGTTAGAACTACTTATCGATATATATTGTGGTGGCTTTGTATCCTGTATTCTGTACCTGATTATCATAATCGTGATGATATTTTATGTTTATCCATATAATAAAAACACTTTTTTTTAATTCCGGAATTCCGATATTAGCTGTGTCAATTCCGGAACTGTAAAAACAGCAAAATCGGTCCGAAATTCCGATATTTCGAAATTCCGGAATGCAAGCTCTAGGTGCCGGAAAGAGTTGAACGGCTCCGATCACGGCCGAGTACCTACGATAAGGACCGGTCAGAGCTGGCGGAAGCCGTTCAGCGTCTTCGACGGCCGAACATAGCTGACGACGGCCGAAAAGAGCCGATGACGGCCGAAGTAGCTACTGATGCGTTTGTATTTATTCATTTGAATTATTACCCACATTAAAATCTACAATAGATCTGACAACACGAAGTAATACTGTCGTAATCATACACGTCTGTTCAATTTCAAACTAGAACCGTTTTTCCCCCGAAGGATATAAAACGGATATTTAAGTTTTAGCCGTAGCTTAAACCCATATGAGATTAGCCTTCTATGTCCATAACTATGTATACGTCATATCTGTGCGTTAGAAGAGTACCTAACCATGACGTCAGTATAGCTGTCTCTTTCTAGCCCCGCATGAGCGGCGCGCGGTGGCAAGTTGCTTCAGTACATTTAGCCGGCAAGGCCCTTAAGGTGGGTTTAAGCTACGGCTAAAACTTAAATATCCGTTTTATACCCTTCGGGGGAAAAACGGTTCTATTTAAGTGTTTGAGCCTACGCTTAAACCCATATGAGACGTGTTTATTATCTGCCGGCGCCGCTAGTACCTCATAAGGGGCTAGTGTATCACAAAAGCGTACTGTGAAATAAACTAATGATGTAAAAATAAAATATCGAATTGATCAATAATTTGTCTATTCAACCACCATGAATCTGAACTTAAATCAACGAAAAGTCATAATCAACAATAAGTTTGCGCTAAAATCAACAATAGTCAGCGCCTAAGTCTTATATAATATGAAAGAAGGGAAACCGATCACAATGCTACGAAGTTATCTCTTAAAACATTGTCGTTTCGCCCCGGAGGGGCCTTGACTTCCCGGAAATAATGGTGATAAAACGTATTCTTCGATCTCCAGTTTCCCCTTTTCAGGATCTCGTCAATACTATACAAGTTGCTAGTCCAGTTGTGTGTCGCGACTGCTGCTCTGAAACTGCCCGCTGTTGAAGAAATACCTGCTTCCTTAAATAGGGTTTTTATCCAGCCCGCAATTACTGTACGAGAGGCATTTGCAGTTGTTCCTCTTGTGGATATAAATAGGCTGTTTAGGTTTTTCGCATCACGTCTAATTCTGGAGGATGAGATGAGTTGACGTATGCACCAAGTTAAATCGAATCGAGCATCTGACCCCTGTAATCCTTTTCTTAGGAGCCAGCCTGATTGACGATAGGAATGTGAATCGGTTTTGGAACCGAATTTCGGCCAAAAAATAATCTCATCGCCTTTGTCCTCGAGCCCGTCACTGTCGATTGCCAGTAAGGTTAGGTCGTGAACTCTTCTACCTGACGCTAGCAAAAGTAGAACCGCAGTATGTCTGGAGATTGCAAAAAGATTTTTCTCATCCAGCGGGTAGATTTTGAGGAAATCTAAAAGGTCCTCCATCTTCCATGTAAGGCATTTTTTGACTGGGGGGTTGTCCGCAAATATGCCTTTAAGAACTTGCTTTACCAAGCTGTGGGAGCTGAGCTCGTGTGATCTACTCGGGCTTGCGAAGTTCGCGACCACTGATTTATGTAGCGCTATCGTTCTTGGAGCTAAATGTACATTTTTATGCAGATAACATAGGTACCTAGCTAAGCTTTCTGGAAAAGGGTCATTTGGCGGCATATCTTGTTCTTTTGCCCACGCTAACCATCTTTTCCAGACCGGTTTGTAAGTCTTGAGCGTTGACTTTCGCCATGATGACTCCAGTATACTTATTTCCTGCTGGTTCCAGTTTGTGACGTGATCGGTCCAGCCCGAACCAACCAGGCCCCCAATTGTAGTTGGTCTATCCCTGGCGGGGGGAGGTTCGTCCGAAGGTCTATTAGGTTTCGGTGGGGTTCTGGGATCCGGATAGCTGGCTTTATTAGTCTCCTGTTCAGGTCTGGGATCCAGAACGCCCTGTCCCACATCGGAGCGATGATGATGTATTGTCCCGACGAAGTTTCGAGGTGACTTAGTACCCTCGGAATCAGAGCTGGAGGTGGAAATATCCGTCCAAGTCTGTAATGCCATTCTTTGCTGAATGCATCCGTAAACTGGCTGTTCCTGTCGCTGATGTTCTCGCTCACATATACTGTAACAACAGCCGACCTTGCCGATGCAAATAGATCGATTTCTGGGGTCCCAAACTCCTCGAATATCCATTTCCGTGCCTGTATCATCAGGTGCCATTCGGGTAACGCTATGTCTCTCGACAAGCTGTCTGCGATTCCATTGCAAATTCCCGGAATATGCCGAGCAACCAAGTGGCATTGCAATTTCTGGCAAAGCAGAAGGATTTTCGTCGCGGCTGCCAAGAGTCTCGCGGACTTTGTGCCGCCTTCCTTGTTCAGATAGGCAACCGTCGTACGGTTGTCTGATTGCAGCATGATGGTTTTCCCCTGTACTTGTTTTCTTAGCTGGTGAAGAACATTGTGTACCGTCCAGAGCTCTTTCATGTTGCTGTGCCATTTCCTCTGTTCTCTGGTCCACTTGCCGTCCAGGCGACGACTGTTGACAATGGCACCCCATCCGAGGTCTGCAGCATCTGTTGTTACGAACACCGATGGGTTCTCGTGATGGATTGGAGATTCCCGGAAAACGTTTTCCATCCACCAAATCAGCTCCGTTCTCACGGTTTCTCGTATAGGAAACTTCTGATTCGGAGAGGTCAGTGGAAGTGTCCGAGATGCTCTCTGTACTGGACGACAGTGAAGGCGACCTAGGGGGACTGCAAAAGATGCGAAGTTCAGCTTGCCTAGTATCACTTTGGCGTCTCGCCAACTCCACCGGCCCTTTGCTAATAGCTTCTGAATGGAGCCTTGTAGTTGAGTCGCCTTTTCGCGTGATAGATACTTCGTATCTCTTTCTGTGTTCCAGGTGATGCCCAGATACTCTACTTCGGTTGAAGCTTTTAAGGAGGACTTGTCCTGATTGACATGCCATCCCAAGTCCCTTAGAAAGCTCGTTGCAAACGCCATTTGCTCCTCGAGAGCAGACTTCTCCTGATGTATGATCAGGAAGTCGTCCAGGTAAACCAGAACTTGGAGACCTTTTTCCCGAAGCTGCTGCGCGACCCAGTTCGTAATCTTCGCAAATGCTGCGGGCGCGCTGGCCAATCCGAATGGGAGGCAGGTCATCTCGTAGGTTGCACCCTGATAAGATAGGGACAGATATCGGCGATGGTTTTCGCAGACTGGTACGTGGAAATATGCTTGTGTTATGTCTAGCTTCATCATATAGTCGTACCTTCGTATGTGTAACGGGATTTGATGGTGATTTATTAGGCGAAATCTTGGCGTTGCCACATAGTCGTTCAATCTTTTTAGATTGAAGATTGGGCGATATTCTCCGTTCCTTTGACTTTTCCCTGAGGAACATCGTGGATAGGAAGCCGGATTCTTTTGTACTGCGTTGAATTGCACCTACTTCCATAAGCTTCCTTATTTGTGACGACATTGCGGGGGAGACCTTGGTTTGAAATTTCCTTGTGGTTGATGCGGAGAATTTTACTAATGGAGGTACATTTTGGAATGGTATTCTGTAGCCTTTCAGCATCTTTAATATGGGAACGGGTGCGTCTCTCCATTTGGCTACGTGGTTCGAGAGGCGACCCGCTATGAAGGAGTCATTTTCCCCCTTCCTTCCATTGTTTACCCCCCCGGTTGAAAGGCTTGCGTTTTTCATCTCTTGACGGATGAAATGGCTTGTTAGTTTTTGGCGTTCTACGCCAGTCTTTGTTTCCCGGCCGTGCTTTAGGGTAAGTTTTACGTGGGTGATCCCTAGTCTCCTTCTGATTTGTTTCACCAGATTTCCCATTTGACAGAAATGGTCTTGTCCGTTTCAGAGAGAAGAACTTGTTGATTCCTCCCTGTTCCTTTACAGCCTCAGTGAAAGCTTTCTCCTCGAAAAGGTGGGTATCCGAGGGAGGAATATCTCTTAATATGCCTTTTAGTGCTGCACTTCGCGGCTTGTACAATTCTCTCCTCTCTCTGATAACTTCTGCACGCCGTCCGCATGTATATTGGATCAGCGCATCTGCACTTTGCCTGAATGAAGAGTCGGCTTCTACAAAGTCTTTGCCCACTCGCTTTCTAACGTCGACTGGCAAGCTGTCCAATAGGTTTTGAAAAATTAAACGGTGTTGTATGAGTCCGTGCGTTATGGCACCTAGAGTTAGGTCGGTTCTTTCCAGAAGTTCAGCGGCTCTATACTTTGGTGTAACGCTTGCAAGCAGATTGTTTGTTTTAAGGGATGTGAAGACTGGAGTGGCTTGAAACTGCTTCTGTATGTCAGCAAAGCGTACATTATGCCAACCACTCTGACCCAGTCTCTGGCAGTCTCGGCCAACTTCTACAGCTTTTGCATCAGCCTTAGCGATTTTAGGCTCACGTTCGGTTGTTGTAGGAGTGAAATCGAACGTGAGTTCTTCACTCTGCAATTCTGCCAGCTCGCGTTGTGCTTCAGCTATTTTCGCTCGGAGCTCCTCTTCCCGGTTGTTTTGTCTGTCAGAATCGGGGTAGCTATCAGGAGTTATCTCGTCCTCCCCTCTAGAATCTGTGCTATCTGGCTGAGACTCGAACGAGCTGTCCAAATCCGCTTGTTGCGTAGCTTTAGGGATTGCATTGGCAGCACTCTGGACTAATCTCTTGATGTTTTTGTTCTGTTCAGCTTGCATGCTGATCATTCTATTAAAGAGTTCAGTTTGTTGTCCTAAGACAGACGCCAGTAGGTGTGTGCTGCTACCTTCGATTATGTTGGGTGGCGGCTCACTGACTTGCCTAGCGTGGTGTTCGCCAGCTGCGGCGTGAGGTGCTGGGGCCTCTCGAGGTCTTTTCCGACTAGTGCCTGCTGAAGGGGATGTGTTCTCTGACAGCTCTACCGAAGCTGCCCTTCGCCTCATCATGGTTGGTTTCATTGCCTTTACGGTATTCATGAATTCATCGTATGATGGTTCGTGGATTTTCTCCGCTATCTTGTGCGGGGCATATACGAGGGCCCGACCTAAGGGCCAGCTAATCAGTATATGTCGAATCGCTCTGTAAGTTCGCTCCGGCAAGGATGTGGCTTCTGGGTTAAATGCTCGTGCCAGATCCAGAGTAGGTAGCGCGAACCTGAGCTTAACTTCCATTGTCGTTGAGAGTTCTTCGCCGAAAAGTTCTCGAAACGAGTAGTTATTAATTCCCCACTCTCGCCAATCATGTGGGAAGTGACGATCCATAATATCGACTATTGTGCGGAAAGCTTCTCTGTTGTCTTCTGGAGGCTTCGCTGCCAGTTCTCCCATTGTAGTCAGCGTTGACATGATCTGGAAGAAGCGCATGAGCTTAGTAATGCAGTCTGAGTTAGTCAGATTAGCATCTAAGACGACGAGTCTAATCATTTTTGACAACACCCATTATGATTTGAGACGATGCTCAAAGACGATCTTGAGGCGACAGATTGTACATTTTGAAATGGCCTCAGTTGTATTCCAAGTCAAAGTTTTATGCCGATTGAGGCAACAGGCAGCCATTCGAGGCGACAGGCCATGCAGTTTTTGAGACAACACCCAACGCCATTTGAGGCGACATGTTAAACGTGTTTTGAGACGACCAGACGACGTTCGATGATAGTATTCGAGGCGACGCTCGATAAAATTTGAGGCGACACTCAAAGGAATTCGAGACGACACTCGGTGGAATTCGAGACGACACTCGATGAAATTTGAGGCGACATCTCATGTGAATTTGAGACGACAATAACGTCATTCGAGGCGACAGAGGCCACGTGTTCTGAGACGACGCTCAATGTTAATTGAGACGACAGACCCAAAGTCGTTGAAACGACGTAGGCGTATGAGGCGCCAGTTCCTTTACGGTCTAGGTGACCGACTGATTGCCAACGCGGAGCCTTGTGTGGCTATTATGCTTCGAGGCGATATTATTGTGCCTCGTCAATACACCGTGCATTGCATCGTGCTTGACTCGTCGCTGGGGCTCTGGGCGCCGAGCGGAAAGCATAGTCTGGTTTATGTCGTCGTTAAGACAAAAGCAGAACACTCTTCACTTTCTTGGTAGGTACTTACTTGTGGTATTTATATCACTGGTTTCAAAGCGAAGCACCGTACTGGTCGAGACGACGTTCGATTATTTCGAGACGACGATGACCAGTTAAGTTTAACTACTTAAGTATTAGCGAACGCGTGCGCTCGCTCGGACATAGAAAAGCGTACTGAAGCAACTTGCCACCGCGCGCCGCTCATGCGGGGCTAGAAAGAGACAGCTATACTGACGTCATGGTTAGGTACTCTTCTAACGCACAGATATGACGTATACATAGTTATGGACATAGAAGGCTAATCTCATATGGGTTTAAGCGTAGGCTCAAACACTTAAATAGTTACTAACAACTAGTCTCCAAAAATGAGATTTACGATTGCCCGCTGTCCTATCTATCTGTTCGTCGGACTCAGCACGTAGTATCTTCTTAGTAGTCTGTGGACTCAGCTCAGCGGCTGTACGCGTGCCGTCTGACGTCTCGACGGCAGGACGGAGCACGGGAGAGGCGACCGCCGCTTTACAACTGTTGCGGTAGCAAATCGCAGCCGATCGAGCGTTTCGATGGCTGCAAGGAGGGTGAGACTGCTTAACGCAGGTGTTCAACCGCGGAGACGGTCGATCGGCTAAATGCGAATAGTGTGGTGTAAAACACTCGGCGAAAGCCGACTCCGCGTCGATTGGTTTGGTGAGACCCTTAATAAACTCACTTCACGTGTGCTTTGATAACCACGCCATCTATATTGTCGCCTGTGAATTTGTACGTGTGTACGGACTAGTCAGAAGTGGGGACAATTCTTATCATTAGTTACAGATGGAGCTGCCGTCGTCCACTTTGAAATAAAATATCAGCGGTTTCCTAAGCGTTTCAATTCTGACATTTCGGGCTATAACCAATCTTGGCTAAGTCGCTAAACTCATGTAAGTATAATCAAAGAAAACTTAGAAAAAATATTTGAATGAAGAAAAGAAGAAAAACAAATTGACGAGCTCAGCTATGTGCATAAGTTAAAGTAAAGCTGTATAGAGGGCGCTGTTATCAAGGTTTTTTTTTGTCTATTTGGAGTTACTTTGAAAAACAACCCCAATTAATGCACAATTCCACAACAAGGGCAATGTAGGAAAATAC
This sequence comes from Thaumatotibia leucotreta, assembly GCA_025490895.1. Classification (NCBI taxonomy): domain Eukaryota; kingdom Metazoa; phylum Arthropoda; class Insecta; order Lepidoptera; family Tortricidae; genus Thaumatotibia; species Thaumatotibia leucotreta. The sequence continues at coordinate 258,945 of JALPQI010000263.1, forward strand.
AACTTTACTGAAAATTAATCTTCTATATTGCTTATTTATGTCTAAAAGTATTGTTGAACTATAATAAACTATCAAAATTCACCAAGAAAATGTAATCAACAATGCACGGAACAAGATACATTACTGATAGCAAGGCGGTTTCCTTAGTGTTAAGGTAAAAACACCGCTTCATCACTAATACATAATTTATTCAATGGTTAACAAGGCAATCACACAGTAATTTTAAGATAGAGTAACCGCGACGCGCCATATCCGTGTAACGTCCGTTGACAGCTCGCCCGACGCCGTAGTGAAGTGACATACCGGTGCTACCGCTAGTGTTGTACCGGGCTAATTTCCTTACAGTTCGGCCATTCACTGACCAAACCTTCGGCCCGAAGGTCAATTCTTCAGGTCTTCACAGAAGCTCACCGTAGGCCGCTAACTTTCACAGCCCCAGCACCCAAATTGTGTGACTGAAGTCTCATAGGTTCAATACACTGCGAATTGAACAAATGCATTTTAAGCGTAACGCATACACAGGTCTTGAATGCCATGAATCTATAACATGTGCGACGTTCCGTCGTCCACGAACCGATTCGTCGATTTCGTCAGTGTCAAGCGTAACATGGACAGACAGACAAGATATGTTCAAATGACGATGTACCTTTTATCAACTGGGCTTATTATAATTGTGCTAATGTGGAGTGGCAAGAACCAGGTCAACCCCCTTTTTTTTTAAATCTTTAGTATAGTAAGTATACAAATTTTAATACTTTCATTGAGCGATTCCAAGATTAAAGTGATATCATTTACTTGCATGATGTGCAATTAATGAAAACTCTTTTTCTTTTTTTTTGACATTGAACTTGTAAATATATCGCCATTATGTATGAGACTATTATGCACTTAGGACAGCGCCATCTAGTAGCATTTTTTAAAGGATTAATGACATTAATAAAATAAATGTACCTAACATCATGAAATCAGTCAAGTGTTCGCTGGCTAATTGCGAATTTGTTTGATTATACACAGTACAGACAGACTTACGAGTAACATGATATCATTGATTTTTGAATAATCACACAATTACTGATGTACACATTCCTCGAATGATGAATGTTATAATGCCAATAAAGTAATGGAACAAGCTCACAGTTGTATCCGGCGACGTAGAGCGCCTTGGGATGACTGCTTGTGTCCGTACTAGTCACCGATGACTCGCGCAGAAGCGCGTACATAGCCGCTCCCGCGCCTGGGTTACGGCGAAGTCTGCCAGTGCGGTGAATTCGTCAACTGACGCGTTCCGGCAGCAATGCGTAAGACCCGCTGCGTGCACCTTACATATACTCAGCTAGACAAACAGACGCCCATTTCCAGGCTTGCCCTGCTAAGGAATGAGGTTAAAACAACACGATATAAGGTCATAAAACATATGAATTAACTGCCAGATCGCAATGGAACCAGTATTTGATATAGACCGCCTCTCGGCGCCAGCCCAAATGTTTTATCCAGGACCGCCACTGAGGCGCCAGCCCACATGTATTATCCAGGACCACCACTGGGGCGCCAGTCCACATGTATTATCCAGGACCGCCACTGGGGCGCCAGTCCACATGTATTATCCAGGACCGCCACTGGGGCGCCAGTCCACATGTATTATCCAGGACCACCACTGGGGCGCCAGTCCACATGTATTATCCAGGACCGCCACTGGGGCGCCAGTCCACATGTATTATCCAGGACCACCACTGGGGCGCCAGTCCACATGTATTATCCAGGACCACCACTGGGGCGCCAGTCCACATGTATTATCCAGGACCGCCACTGGGGCGCCAGTCCACATGTATTATCCAGGACCACCACTGGGGCGCCAGTCCACATGTATTATCCAGGACCGCCACTGGGGCGCCAGTCCACATGTATTATCCAGGACCGCCACTGGGGCGCCAGTCCACATGTATTATCCAGGACCGCCACTGGGGCGTCAGTCCACATATATTATCCAGGACCGCCACTGGGGCGCCAGTCCACATGTATTATCCAGGACCGCCACTGGGGCGCCAGTCCACATGTATTATCCAGGACCGCCACTGGGGCGTCAGTCCACATGTATTATCCAGGACCGCCACTGGGGCGCCAGTCCACATGTATTATCCAGGACCGCCACTGGGGCGCCAGTCCACATGTATTATCCAGGACCGCCACTGGGGCGCCAGTCCACATGTATTATCCAGGACCGCCACTGGGGCGCCAGTCCACATGTATTATCCAGGACCGCCACTGGGGCGTCAGTCCACATGTATTATCCAGGACCACCACTGGGGCGCCAGTCCACATGTATTATCCAGGACCGCCACTGGGGCGCCAGTCCACATGTATTATCCAGGACCACCACTGGGGCGCCAGTCCACATGTATTATCCAGGACCGCCATGGAGGCGCCAGCCCAAATGTATTATCTAGGACCGCCATGGAGGCGCCAGCCCAAATGTATAATCTAGGACCGCCATGGAGGCGCCAGCCCAGATGTTTTATATGACTAAAGAATCAGATCACAATTAATAGTTAAGTAACAATAGTTGGCAACAAAATATAAACGAGATCTCATACACCGTAACACCACCAAGTTCTTAATCGAGTAGTAACCTTACGGGCAATTACAATGTAATTTAATTTCACAGGCAGCCTAGGTCTCAACCAAGGAGCAAGTGTATAACTAGAATTGAGATGTAATTTGAATGATAGCAAGACTCTTCCGTAATAATATCAACGGATAACATAACTCCGAACTCATACACCATCTAGCACTTAAGCTAGGAGCAAATAACCAACTGCCATAACGTCAATGTTAAAGTAACTCATCTCACTCATTCTGATTTATGGACAAATAGCAGGTGTCAATAATGTAATAATGAGCCATTCAGAAAACAATAAAAGACACACTTTTAAGTTTATAATAGTGGGCAACGTCAGCACCAAACTATAAATTAGGATGGATGTGTTTCATCAACTCGGGTACCAATCTGAGTATTTGTGAACATATTCCTTTTATAGCGAACACTGTGATATGTCATGTCATCAGCCTATCCCAGTCCACTATGATGACGCTGCTGCCCATCATGAATGGTCATATAACACTGTATAAACAAAGCATTTTTCATTAGACAAAATTCATCGAACCTGCAAAAGATTGAGTCATTATCATTTAAGCACAAGGCAAAAATCGCTTCTTCCAATTAACTCAATTCTTAATCTGAGAATTCTTGAACATCATCCTTTCATAGTGAACATTGTACACTAAGAGCATTTTTCATTGATATAGGTACATGCTGAATTCAATAATTAAACCTGTGAAAGATCAAGTTATGAACCATGAAGTGGGAATTATACCTCCCATTTAACTCAGTTCTCATTTGAGAATTCTCTGCATGTCATCATATTATAGTGTACTTTAAAAGAAACAGGATTTGCTATGTTATATCACAACATTTCAGTACTATATTCTGTAAGAGACACAAGTTCATAAAATGGTATAAAACATAACACCAGTCCATAAGTTGCATGATAATAATCATATGGAACTTGGCTGTTCACTTCCAAGCAGCTCCATAAAAGGTAAGCAGATTGCAAAAATTCCTTAAATATGTTTTGTTGATTCAATAGGTATAAATTAAATTAGCATTACCATTTATCGAGGTTTGCCACATTGAGGGTTCGCATTATTGAGGTTCCCATGTATTTAAAGAAACTATATGTACTGCTCAAATGTATCATACCCAACACAGCTTCGCTGTAACTGGACAAATTATAAAGCACTGAACACATTTATCATGTGCAATTGTCATATACATAAATGTATTGTACATGATGTGTCTTGCATAGTTGTAATACATATCAGTTATACCTTGAGGGTGAAATGAATATTAAATTGTTAAATAATGAAGTGGCCTCAACTGAACTTCTCATGTAACTGGCAACTTTAATCATTATGATGATGATGAATAACAGTGAATAGGTTAGAATCATTAAACATTTTAAATAAGCAATTTACCTTGTAGGTTATGCATTCTTCCAACAGATCATTTTTCAACTTCCAATGTGAAACAAAAACCCCATAAGTCAATATGCCAACTGCACTTACCCAAATCTTAGATAAGTACCTAAATATTATTGATATCATTTTATCCATTTCATTGTAAATGATGTAGCAGTATAATACCTCAGACACTTCTGTGAAAGACTTGAAAGTTCAAGATAATCTAAGTTTATTTAAGTAGCTGTTCGAAAACATGCATCTGAAATATAAGGTTAAAACCAGATAGCGGATGACTTGATGAGCCAAGAAGGCATGTCACTGTTGTACCGTTGCATGACAATGTCAAACCAAAGTATTCATTGCATCAATCTGTATGTGTATAACAAAGCTGATAATGGTGATGACTTTGTAGTAGGTATACTCATACCATTTGTACCATTTGCATTAGAAGCCTGAATCAGGCATTTATATTTCACACCTTACATAAAGTCCTACTTGTAATAGGTACTTGTATGTTTACAATCCAAATAAGTATTTTCCCATACTAGAAACAATAAATAATAGGCACTCAATGTCTTATATGTGCACCAGTGTACTTACTGCAAAATGGTAGAATTTCATAATAGAGTTATTACTATTTTGTTGACTTCAATGTTAATATTGCATGTAGGTATAGTGGGAAGCTATACACCATATTGACAAATTAATGAGTTCTTAAGGTGAAGACCTATTTTTGTAGTAGACTGTACACAAATAGAATGCACAGTTCATAACCTGTACTGACTAATATATGGTCACATATTAAGAATAACAAGCATAGCATGTTTATACTTATTTCATATCATTAGGTATGAAGTATTATGATAATTACTAAAAAGATGAGAGAGAGTATGATCATTTCATCAAATTCTTGTGAATGAACATGGCATAGGTTGTAGCAAATTATGAATGTTGTTCACTTTGTACATTCCACAAAGATGTAGAAGATGATACCTTGTTACTAAAATATCTTCTAAGTTATTTCTATTAACTATCACAGACTATAGTTGGCCTGTTCCTAATTGAACGGCTTAGCTTTCATAGTATTCCACATTCATAGGTAATTGATAATTGAAATGTACCTAAGATAAAACTCACAAACTGATCATGATGTGATACACTTGTCCATACATACTGAACAGTAATTAGCATGAAACTGTCAAAATTATTATTTACAGTTTCCACTCTTTCTCTTCATGTAAACAAGGAACTTATTCAAGAGAAATGGTGACCAATCTGTCAATATGATACTTGATATATATTAAAACAAGTTATGACTCACCGTTAAATGTACACTTTTTTTTTTATTCGGCTCTTACCTTGGGACTTCAATTAATTAAATCCAACTAAATAATGGGATTACTAAGTTCCAACATTTATGTATTATACATACAGCATTCCACCTGTTAATTCCATGGTACATTGCTTTGATTGTGTTATGCAGCACTGTTGCAGCTATGGGTATAATATGGTATACTAGTACCATTAACTTGTAGTTTGTTCTTGGTCCACATAAATGTAATATTTAGTGCTTACTATAAATCTGAAATCATATCAAAACACACACCACACAACCGAGGCACCCTTTTAAGATTATCTTCAACCTGTGCATCGCGCACCGGTTTTTTTTTTATATTTCTTATCTGCCTCTTGTAACAAGCTTACCGTGCGTAATATTTAGGAACTCTGTTAAGAGATGAATCCGCATTAGCCACAGACCTACCACGATAAGTTACCATGACGATGAAGTTCTTTGTATGATTGCGTCGTTTATTATTAATACTATAGCAATTATGCATTTAGTAGAATTGGTGTATTCACTCATTAGAATCAGGTGAATCCCGGTATTTCAATCACAACAATGGGACTCCGATACCAGCGGAATAGATTGTACCCATTTTGATCAAATAAACTTTAGTAGGCGTATGATAATATCTCACTTCTGAAGCTGTTAAGGTAAAAACACCGCTTCATCACTAATACATAATTTATTCAATGGTTAACAAGGCAATCACACAGTAATTTTAAGATAGAGTAACCGCGACGCGCCATATCCGTGTAACGTCCGTTGACAGCTCGCCCGACGCCGTAGTGAAGTGACATACCGGTGCTACCGCTAGTGTTGTACCGGGCTAATTTCCTTACATTAGTGAATAACACTGCAGAGAAAATCGCGTAAAACGAATTTTGCGTATATCGGGGTCTTGTAATAAAGTACCAAACTCAAGCATTTTCGTCATTTATGCGTATTTGTTTTACTTAAAATACTAAATAACGTAATAATACTTATTGTTAAAAGGTAGAATAATGCGATCCGAGGTGGCGCGATATGCCGCGCGCAAGATAATAACCAATCAGATATCAATTTAGTTACTAATCGCCTAAATTTAAAAACCACGTTACAGATGTAGTGAGAAATGACTTGCCTTCGGAAAATTCGAACGTTTCCGAAGGCAAGTAATTTCTCGCTACACCTGTATAGCGAAATGGCTGACTTTCAACAGTATGTGAACTCAAGGTTTTAAGTTTGTGATCAAGAGTGTGTTGTGAAAGTGCCTGCATTGTTATTCACTAATGAAACCGCCTTGCTAACAGCGCTGTGTCGGCGTTGCAGCAGCGTCGAGCCTAAAAATGATATTCACTAATGCACTTTAAACGACACTAGCGCTCGGCGACGAATGCGGCGTGAGCTGGAACTACACTGCGTGAATACCGTTTTTCGCAGCGCTGCGCTCTACGTCGAAGTGAAGGCTGTCTCGTCGTGTCGAGCTCGTTGACGAACGCAGCGTCGAATGTGTGAATAAGAGAATAGCATAGCAAAATTGATTATGAAATAATGCAAGTTCTTAGGTTTGTTTGCCTACATTTTTTTTGGCGCACAGATAGTTTTTTGTTGACAGTCATTGGTAAACACGGCGCCATCATAAGCGAAATTGGCTTATGGTGGCCACGCGGTTATCGTTTATCGTAGTACGCGTCACTTTGGCACTTGCATACTTGTTAGAACGTGACGACGACGACGATAAACGATTGAACACGCACAACATAAGCAGTGATCGGAACTTATGGAAAACTTTAACAAAACTTGTCATTTTGACATGAAAAAGCACATACAGCAATAAAATATTAGTATTTTATGTGACTGGTTCATATTGTTCATGATGCCTAATTATGAACAGTTGCATAGGTACATAACTTTCAAGTCAACAGTCCAAAAAAGTTGGATGTTTGAAACAATTGAAACAAAACAAATGACTGACATTAGTTTTTTTTTATTCATAGACCAGGTAAGATCTTGAGTCGATATCGATTCTCAATATTCGAGATTTAGAACAATGTATGGAATATGAATTTTAATGTGAATGAAATTACAAATCGATTAATTCGATAATCGAAATTAAAGTGTGATTTTTCTTTTTAACAGAATGTTCGAAATTTGTGATTAAGATATCGGTTGCCGATATCGTAAAGATTATGATACACCCACAGATACAGATTTCTTAAAGTAGGCTATTTGCTTACCGCCGCTAAACATATTGTAGACAACTTATGATATGGATGTAGATAAACTATTTATACACTCAAATACATTGTAAGTGAAAGAGTTATTGGATTCAGATGTTTTAATAATATTTGTACTTTTCTTGGCTATTAGTGTACCTACTTGTACCCATAGTTCCGAATGGTTCCGATCACTGACTCAGAATATCACTGATCATAAGCTAGGAGAAGCAAAGCCTGGTGCGACGGCCCGTGTACGAGTATAATGCTGTATTTTAGCGAAATAAGAGTTGATAATTGATTTTTTAGCAACGTGACAAGCAGTAAAATAATTAACATCGTAACAAATCGTTTACACATAAAACATCACGTTGAACATGAAGAAAGCCAGTGACCTTGTCGAAACAATTTGTTCTTATTGCTCACTGAAGTGAGGCGGTCATTACGTCATTTTATCGACTTCATATACAGAATATAAAAGCGGTTATCCGATCCTTTTGAAAATGTAAAACTAATAAGATATAAGGTAAGGTAGGGTAAGAAGAAAAGGTTTTTTTAATGGGGTAAGACAAATAGCTACCAGCAGACGCTGTGCTAGACGGACGACTTTTTGTCTTACCCCATTAAAAAAACCGTTTCGGTGGGGTAGGAACCCCACCTTACCTTACTTCGTATTTTTAAAAATATCGGTTAATGAACTTGGCTAAAATTCTGTAAAATGTGTATTGTATGAATTGTATCTTCTGTTGGTGCTCCATATTCAACAAAATGAATTAAATTACTTTCGCCCCTCGGGACGGAAGAGCAACTTCCAACCCGCTTAACTGCCTACATACAAAAATTTTACTTTCCTATCAGGAGAGATGAGTTCATTATTGTGTACTCTACAGATAACCTGACTAATTTTACTAAAAGCCTAATGGCCCGGCCACGACATTGGTCTAAGGTGACTAGCGGCGAGCGAATCCATGAGTTGGAGCGGATGCCGATATGGGTACTCCCTCTCGCACGTAGGTATGGTTTTCCGCTAAGCCGGTCGCCTTAGACCAATGTCGTGGCCGCGGCGTAAGCCTCTGTGGAACAATGTCAATACGACAATAGTAAGAGATTTCCTACAATATGATTTTGAAACGGTACTTTGACATAGGTGTTGTAGTTATCGAATGGAAGTTCCAATTAGTAGACTGTACAATACAAACTGAATCTGTTTACACACAATGTTTGTGTTTATTCACAAGAATCGTTCCAGGAATCACATCTGACATTATACGAAGTTTTTTTATTATTGCGGAAAAAAACTGAGGATAAATTGACACAGGTAATGTTGCCGCGTATTTCTTTGGCTCGACCTTAAGTTGAAATGGTAAGGTGGAAGTACTAGTACCTGACGCTGTACCAATATTTGTCATCATAGCTTGAGTTGCCATCGAAAAGATAAAATCAACTATTAGGGCATTTTAACGATGATAATTAAATGTATGTGCCTCTATTTCTTCATATCCCAACTTTGAAATAATTAGCTTACATCTAAATTGTTTGCATCATTTTAAGACATCCTGTCCTGACATGTATTAGGACAAAATGTAAATATTTTCAATGTCCCAATATATGACATTCAAACTTGTACTGACGTGCCATCTGTTGGGGCTGCCAGCAAAAGCACCTGACACTTACTCGTACAATGGAGTTGACTAAGAAAAATTGCAATTTCGAGAAATCTTCATATATACATCCTATAAAATAAACACAATTTCACAAAACTTACAAACTATTCTCCCAAAACACATGACAATACTTTATGTAGATTTATGTATATATGAGCAAAATATCGTGATTCAAATATATATTCTCTGTTAACATGTTGCGTACTGGTACTTCCACCTTATGACGTATTTTTACCGACACCGCGTCATATCGTTAACCTCGGATCTACTTATAGCAATAAATTCATGGAAAATTCACCCTTCTTTAACTTTAAATACGGGTGTTTTTTCCATCGAGTGTTAAGTATTTTTGTTTTTTTTTCGCAGAGGAGAATGCTTTTGAGCCACGACGCCCACGACATTGGTCTAAGGCGACCGGCTTACCGGAAAACCATACGTGCGCGAGGGAGTACCCATGTCGGCATCCCGCTCCAACTCATGGATTCGCTCGCTGCCGGTCGCCTTAGTTAGACCAATGTCATGGCCGGGCCTTTACGCGTCCTCCCCCGATCTTATAGGTGGCCCACGGCCCATGGAGTTTCTATGTGGGACTCACTCACATAGTACCCACTAAAAACCCCTGCGGTGTCACTCAGTTTCCCGGTGATATGACCTACCTTGACCTTACCTGTAATTTGGTAGAAAATGACTCAGTCATGGATAATTTGTATTCGCCCGCTACGTTGCAGTTATCATATTATCAGCGGCACTTGAATACGTCTTTGCTAATTCAGTCGCTATCTGTTCGCTCAGCGATCTAGACGACGTACCTAACCTACTTGACCGTGAAACAGTTGACATTCGATTGCAATTGTTTTAAAAACATCACGAGAATCCGTTCCACTCAAGTGTCGTAGCGTTTTTGAAATGGGATTGAGACTTTTAATTTTCGTGTGTTGTGTGTGTTTAGTACGTGGATTTACATTGCCTTATGAAGGATTGTATAAATTGGATATTTTGCATTATAATGATTTCCATGCAAGGTATGTATGAAAACATTTAAAATTGGATTTCATCTGATTATAAATAAATTTTGATGTTAATTATTTTTCACCCAATTTTTGTAGATCGAACCAATTTATTGTATTAATATTTACATTTTTTTTAAGTACTTACATATAGATAACCCTAGAGTATTATATTAATTATAAAATGAAATACTAAAGAGTAAGGTTCGACCTGGAGGCTAAATGGTAAGTAAGAGCAGTAGCAGCAAAAACTGAAGGTGCGGGTTCGATTCTCGCCTTGGTCTGTGATGGACTCTGTATATTTATTTAATTAGTACAAGACATCTAATTCAGCTTATAAAATAAAAACAGAATTTTCAGATGTTTTGTAATTAAAATATTGACTCATAATCTTACTTCTTTGAGGTCTTTACACTCTGAATCGTAGGATGGAAAATAGATATAATGGATTGTAACATTTAATTCGATAAATTTATATGAAGAAACGGGTATTAATTATGGATTCCACTTTAGAACCTATGGTAGGTTCTAGTAGTGCGTAGGTGCAACTATACGCGATTGATAGATCAAATAAAGATAAATTAAGTAAAAAAAGTTTTAAGTTAAACGGTTTTTATTGCACCAAAAACTATAAAATAAAAATTTATTGTATGTAACCGTAGATGCTACTTTCTGTAGATTACTGACGTGAAACTATTATCACTGTAGTCTTCCCAAGTCGGATGCTGAAAGCTACGTTTAGCCTCTATGTCAGTGGATTAAGCGTTACCTAATCGGAAACTTTTACCAAACTAAAATAACAACGTGGGGCGTACGCAATTGTGATTAAGTCAGTAGTTATTTAAGAACACACATAGAAATCAAGACAGAAATAGTGTAATAAGTTTTGTTCTGGCCTTGATAAAAGCTATTTAACTCTGTAGAAGTGATGGAACTGATGGATGATTAATTACAAAATTAAAGCTACAATTACATATTTTGAACTTGTACGTTTCTTTATAATAACGCCCCACGTTTTTATTTAAGTTTGGTAAAAGTTTCCGATTAGGTAACGCTTAATCCACTGACATAGAGGCTAAACGTAGCTTTCAGCATCCGACTTGGGAAGACTACAGTGATAATAGTTTCACGTCAGTAATCTACAGAAAGTAGCATCTACGGTTACATACAATAAATTTTTATTTTATAGTTTTTGGTGCAATAAAAACCGTTTAACTTAAAACTTTTTTTACTTAATTTATTTTCAAGTTTTTAGTGCAATTGTTAAGATAATTTCCGATACTATACCTACTTATTCTAGATCAAAGATGATGTTTATAATATGTAATACAAATTATGCATGCTAAGTAGCGCTTATACTCTCGCGCTTTCATCACGAATCACGACACATATGTAAACGTAATTATGTGTAACGGGAGGCGAATCCCTGATGAATACATATTTTTAGAAATCCGACACTAAAAAAATGTTATTAAATATCTCGATCGACAAATGAAAACCAATAGTCCATTATATTACGGCAACGTATGTATGGGAAAAGTTCACATTCGGATACCAGCACCAAATTTTAGTATGTTGTTAAATATGTCATTCTGTATCCAAAACTGTCGGGAGACACTCTCTCAAAGGTCAAGGTCACCAGTAATGACGTCTTCAAAATGGCTGCTGCCTAATTTTGAAAAGCGCTTATTTGTTCCTCAACCGCCCAACATACACCATTGTGTATAGTATCAATTGAAAGGTTATTAAATATGCTCTAACTTTGTCTTTTTGTGTTATAGCGTACATCTAAAAATAAAAAAAATATCGTGGAAAGAATAAAAATATTTTTTTACTCTTTTCGTACAATGTACATTTCATCAGGAAACAAGCGGTATTAGAAAAAAATATTGTACTACATAAATGTAGCTAAACTATTATCCTAAACTAAACAGTTTAAATCATCGAAATCGGTTGAAAATAAACAAAGTTATGTCATTTTCTATATTCCGCGGCAAACGCCATACACCCGCCATCCGCCCGCCCGCCAGTTCGAAAATGTTAATTGCACCCAAACTATGCAATTGATTTACACTGATAAGATATGAACTAAAAGCCAATTAATTATACAAATACTAGTTGTTTTAAAAACATGTTATTAAAATAAAATACATAATTTAAGAAAAAAACAAATTAAAAGACATAGGTACTTAGAGTAAGGTAGGAAAAAGGTAACAAATTGATAATAATAACTTCTAACTATCAATGAAAGAATATTATGTATATATATATTTCAAGGATTTATTCTGAACAGTAAATTCTGGAGTAAGTTCCTTCACATACACAAAGAAGAGTGCAATTTAAAACGTTTTTTACGCATACGCCAACATGGACGAGGCAAGTTCTTTCTTCTTTTTTCCAGCTCCAATCGCAGGGATCAATTTTCTTGTGGATAAGGCAAGGCACTTCGTCCATATCTTCGTTTGTTTGTAGCATGGTTCGCTTTAGATGTTAAGTCAGTTTCAGTGCATCTTTTGTTGGTGAGATGCTTTCAATACTCAATACTCAATCATTTATTGCTTCCACACAGTTTACAAGGTATTATGTGAACATAAAGTGTTTACCGCTATTTAGTTAGCTTTATTTTTAATGAAAACATTCCGTCTTGCTATAATTAATTGTTATATCATTTGTAGTCTCTCTGGACATTCGTCATCCAAGTGGTGGACGGTCTTCCTCTATCCCTCTTTCCTGTAGCCATGGACAGATAGTTTATCACGACATGACTGTCCGGTCGGCGAAGGACGTGACCTTACCATCTTAGCTTATTTTTACAATCTTGAAACTAACCCTTACATTACATAAGTGGCGAACGCAGTCCTTGAGCGTGTCCCCGCCTGTCTATCGTAGCATACGATGTATGTGATAGAGTATTGAGTAAACTGAAAGAAATAGAAGCGGAGAGAGAGTGGAAAGAGGGAACCACTTCCAGGCAAGCTAAAATGACGTGAGGAGAACCCGATACTTTACGAAGTTGGAAAAAATTGACTTGAGGATGTTGATCAGAATTATTTCGAGAAACAACACCCTCAACAGGTATCTTAAGGTGATGGGAATAAGTAATTAAGCAGCCTGTCCACTTTACGGGAGAGAAGAAACTAGTCAGCATGTTCTGCATGTAGAATGCATTTTGTAGATACGCAGCGGTATTATGTGTTTGGCAGGTATCCCTGCAACTTATCGGTGTTCTTTCTCCTCACTCATGGACGTGTCGACGTCCATGAGTTCTTCCCTGGGGTCGCCCAGGGATATTCTATGGTTCTGCAAAAATACAAGGAGGCTAGAAGAAAATAATGTGGTAACGCAGCCGTGACATTAACCTACGGCTCCAGCAACGGGAAAAGGATGAATGAGCACACCAGATACTCGACAGCCCACTCGTTTCCGGCCGAAACATAACATAACATGCGATGTAAAGCAATCAGAGACATATCAGCAATGAACGGATCGCATAAGAAATTAATCAAACTTACAGGCAAAGTCTCTTCAAACAAGCTATCGATCTTATCATCGTGTATCGAGAGCATGTAAATCCTTTCCATGGTAAGCAACTCTAAACATCAAAGTTTCCGTCCCTCTAAAAAAATCCTCGCCCTCATGTATGGTAGTTATTTGTTTCAGCGGCGGCTGTGTGTAAAATAATATGAGAGCATAGTCACGGAGGAAGAAGTGAGGACTTTACCTTTATATGTACAGATTACAGTTGTCATTCCAACGGAATATTCATTATTAGTTGAAACAATTCTGCTGTTACGAACTGATGTAAGCTGCTTGCCCTGGAAAACGATTTCCGTGCTCAGTATCGTGCTTTATATTGTTAGCTTGTGTGAACAAACTTTGCCTGTAGGTAAGTTTGATTATTTTTTTATGCGATCCGTCCATTGCTGAAATATCTGGGATTGCTTCTAATCGCATACTTCGTTTGCTACGATGGGCAGGAGGAGTCGCGCTCACGGCCAGAGTTCACAACAAGCATGTAAAGAGGAGTTTCAAGGTTGTAAAAATAAGCTAGGATGGTAAGGTCACGTCCTTCGCCGACCGGACAGTCATGTCGTGATAAACTATCTGTCCATGGCTACTGGAAAGAGGAAGGCCGTCCACCACTTGGATGACGAATGTCCAGAGATAGGTACTACAAATTATATAACAATTAATTATAGCCAGACGGAATGATTTAATATGAATATAAAGCTATCGAAAGCATCTCACCTTAATTTATGATCTCACCAACTAAAGATGCACTGAAACTGAATCAACATCTGAAGCGGACCATTCTACAAACAAACGAAGATATGGACAAAGTGCCTTGCCTTATACACAAGAAAATTGATCCCTGCTATTGAAGCTGGAAAAAAGAAGAGAATGTATTTGTCTATATTCCAGTTCCATTGTGAAAAACGATTCCTGATGCAAGTGCTAGTTGCAAAGAACTTGTGCCTTGTCCAGGTCCACGTTGGCGTATGCGTAAAAAACGTTTTAACTTGCTCCAGAATTTACTGTTCAGAATAAAACCTTGAAGTATATTATACATAATATTCTTTTATTGATAGTTAGAAGTTATTATTATTCATTTGATACCTTTTTTTTCCTTACTTTTTTTTAATTTGTTTTTGTTCTTAAATTATGTATTTTATCTTAATAACAACAGTATTTTTAAAACAACTAGTATTTGTATAATTAATTGGCTTTTAGTTAATATCTTATCAGTATAAATCATTTGCATAGTTTGGGTGCAATTTACATTTTCGAACTGGCGGGCGGGCGGATGGCGGGTGTATGGCGTTTGCCGCGGAATATAGAAAATGACATAACTTTGTTTATTTTCAACCGATTTCGATGATTTAAACTGTACATTTTAGGATAATAGTTTGGCTACTTTTTTGTACTACAACATTTTTTTCTAATACCGCTTGTTTCCTGATGAAATGTACATTGTACGAAAAGAGTAAAAAAAAATTTTTATTCTTTCAACGATATTTCTTTTATTTCTAGATGTACGTTATAACATGAAAAAACAAAGTTAGAGCATATTTAATGACTTTTCGATTGATACTACACACAATGGTATACGTTGGGCGGTTGAGGAACAAATAAGCGCTTTTTGAAATTAGGCACTAGGCATTTTGATGACGTCATTACTGGTGACCTTGACCTTTGAGAGAGTGTCTCCCGGCAGTTTTGGATACAGAATGACATATTTAACAACATACTAAAATTTGGTGCTGGTATCCGGATGTGAACTTTTTTTCCGTAATATAATGGACTACAAAGGCTGGGCGTGATTAATGTAAGCTTGAATGCCAGAAGTGTTTCAAATGGACGTGTTATTCATACAATAAGTACCTGACAATAAGGAATATATCAATCAATTTGGTTTATTGAGAAAATCAAGTTAAAATTTGTATATTGTACACATTATACAAGTCGAATTTCGAGACTATAAAATATAAACTCATTCTCTCAGACCGACCGGAGGACCGCAGGTCTGACGGAAAGTCCGACGCGAACCGAGGTCCATAAGAGTCAATCCATGCAATGTATCAACCGGAGGGTCATAGGCCCGACGGCACTATGGCACGCACTACGTAAATCCGAGAGACTCACACTCCCTGTCTATCAACTGGAGGACCGCAGGTCCGACTGCACATCCTACGCAAACCACCTGCGCTGTCAGCCTATCAACCGGATGACTGCACGTCCAACGGCTCGCCCTACGCGAATCACTAACGCTGTCACTCTATCAGCTGGAGGGGCACAGGCCCGACGGCTCGCCCTACGCGACCCACTCACTCTGTCACTCTATCAGCTGGAGGGCCGCAGGCCCGACGGCTCGCCCTACGCGACCCACTCACTCTGTCACTCTATCAGCTGGAGGGCCGCAGGCCCGACGGCTCGCTCTACGCGAATCACTCACGCTGTCACTCTATCAGCTGGAGGGCCACAGGCACGACGGCCCGCTCTACGCGAATCACTTACGCTGTCACTCTATCAGCTGGAGGGCCGCAGGCCCGACGGCTCTCCCTACGCGATCCACTCATGCTGTCACTCTATCAGCTGGAGGGCCGCAGGCTCGACGGCTCGCCCTACGCGATTCACTCACACTGTCACTCTATCAGTTGGAGGGCCGCAGGCCCGACGGCTCGCTCTACGCGAATCACTCACGCTGTCACTCTATCAGCTGGAGGGCCGCAGGCCTGACGGCCCACCCTACGCGAACCACTCACGCTGTGAGTGTATCAGCTGGAGGGCCGCAGGCCCGACGGCCCACCCTACGCTAACCACTCAAGCCGTGAGTCTATTAGCCGGAGGGCCGCAGGCCCGACAGCTCGCCCTGCGCGATTCACTTACGCTGTCACTCTATCAGCTGGAGGGCCGCAGGCCCGACGGCTCTCCCTACACGATCCACTCACGCTGTCACTCTATCAGCTAGAGGGCCGCAGGCCCGACGGCTCGCCCTACGCAATTCACTCACGCTGTCCCTCTATCAGCTGGAGGGCCGCAGGCCCGACGGCCCACCCTACGCTAACCACTCAAGCCGTGAGTCTATTAGCCGGAGGGCCACAGGCCCGACAGCTCGCCCTGCGCGATTCACTTACGCTGTCACTCTATCAGCTGGAGGGCCGCAGGCCCGACGGCTCTCCCTACACGATCCACTCACGCTGTCACTCTATCAGCTAGAGGGCCGCAGGCCCGACGGCTCGCCCTACGCAATTCACTCACGCTGTCCCTCTATCAGCTGGAGGGCCGCAGGCCCGACGGCTCTCCCTACGCTATCCACACACGCTGTCACTCTATCAGCTGGAGGGCCGCAGGCCCGACGGCTCGCCCTACGCGATTCACTCACGCTGTCACTCCATCAGTTGGAGGGCCGCAGGCCTGACGGCTCTCCCTACGCGATCCACTCACGCTATTACTCTATCAGCTGGAGGGCCGTAGGCCCGACGGATCACCCTACGCGAACCGCTCAGGCTATGAGTCTATCAGCTGGAGGGCCGTAGGGCCGTCGGATCGCACTACGCGATTCACTCACGCTGTCACTCTATCAGCTGGAGGGCTGCAGGACCGACGGCTCTCCCTACGCGATCCACTCACGCTATCACTCTATCAGCTGGAGAGCCGCAGGCCCGACGGCTCGTCCTACGCGAATCACTCACGCTGTCACTCTATCAGTCGTGACCCTATGAGTCTATCAGCCGACGGGCTGCAGTAATGACATACGGTACTGAACCGCGGTCGCTTAGAATGGGCCTCATAAGAAGGCTCCAAGTCACCCAAAGTGCAATGGAGAGGCCTATACTAAGAGTCGCTCTGCGAGATCGGATTAGAAATGAGACCAGCAGAATCAAAGTAACCGATATAGCTCTTTATATCGCTAAACTAATGTGGGAGGGGCTTGTCGCGCGTGGAACCGACGGCCGTTGGGGCGGTAAGGTTCTCGGGTGGCAGTCACGTACCGGAAGGCGCAGCGTGGGTAGGCCCCCCACAAGGTGGACTCATGACCTGGTGAAGGTCGCTGGATGCGGGTGGCACAGGGCCGGTTCTTGTGGTAATCTTTGTGGGTGGCCAATATTCACCAGTGAACGCCTTTCGGCTGATATGATGATGATGATGATAATTAAATCCGTATGTTTCTGCCTAATGTCTAAAGCAGTACTTCAAAATCTATATATCGCTAAACCTAGCGGTTGTGGCAGGCAGTAACACTGGAGTATCAGATTTGAGGAGTTAGACATTAGTATTAAATTCGCATGTTTTTACATAATATCAAAAGAACTTCTTTAAAATCAAGATATCGATAAAAGATAATCCTTGCGGTTATTGTAGGCAGAACTTCAGCATCAGGAGTGAGGAGTTAGTTGGAAGTCAAGATTAGGCTGTTAGTATTTGATTATGCCAAACATGCTATACTTTCATTATCACGTGTCTAACACTCTCGGTTAAGGTAAGCAGTACGTCTGCAGCATCAGGCTTTGAGGATACAAGGATAAAAATATTGTAATATTGCATTGTCATGGGGACTTGATAAGAGTTCCAAATTTTATTGATTTCGGTGCAGTAGAAGTGGTCGAAAAATCGATCACAAGATTTGAAGCATCGACGACAGTTGATACGCGGTGAAGTTAATAAAAACCGTTTAAAAACATGTGATGCTCTAGTCAAAAGTACAAATTACAGTTTCCTGATCATTCATCATGAGATCGTGACTCTTATTACACAGTGTATTAAGTACAGATTTGATCAAGGAACCAGAGAGGCCTTAAGATGCATTCAGACCAAAAGAACATTCGCTGTTCTATCCCCCGCTCTACGAAAAAAACCAATCACGTTTTGTGTAACGATCGAATTTCGTAGAGTGGGAGGTTAGAATAGCGAATGTTCTTTTGGTCTGAATGCACCTTTAAGTTGCGAGTCAATTTAGGTGGAAAACTATAACTAAAAGTGTGTATACCTACCGTTCGTCAGTTAAAAGTACAGAAAACGTAAACAAACCTGCCCTTTCAGAACACAATCATGGTTTAGTCACCAAGTTAAAGCCTCAAACCTAAAGTTCACCTACATTTATTGTTAAAATTATTCATTTTTATTAGTATTAACGTAAAAAAATGATTTTCCTAACTTGTGCGAAAATACGAACTTTCCGCACGCTTCACGCGTCGTAATTTCACTTTTTGACGCACTTGTTATGAAAAGAATCGTCCCTTAGGTACACGTGCAAAAACTTTTTTTAACTCGGGTGATTGTCGCCCTCGCCCTCGTTTCACTTGGGCTCCTACTTTCACCCTCGACGAAAAAAAGTTTTCCGCACTAGTTAGGAAATGTACTATATCTGCGAATGTGTTTCACGATATGTGTCAAAGAAGTCAAAATGCTAAGTCAGCTATAACTGTTTACCTTTTTTTTACTTTCAACTAAAGAATGGTATACACGGTGCTCGCGAGCATTGCGAAAGATTTTAACAATGCATTCTAGACATCAAAATAAACAAAAAATATTATGAGACCTAATGTCAATTCTACCAAAAAAAAGAAATTGTTTTTTCTTGTTTTTAGGCTTTTTGAATACTTTTTAACATTTCCAGTACTTTTTATCATAACAACTTGTTTAAATTATTTATTTCAATTGTTTTTTTTAGAGACAGGTTATCGTCAAGTCTATTCGTATTTTTTGACTGTCAGACAAAAGGTGTGGTAATATTAGAACACATTGTGGTAGCATTGTAATCATAAAGAAGTTAAATGACGAGTTACGTCGAAAAACTTATTTCGAAAAAAGGTTGATTATTATTATATTAATCCAGGAAAGACTCTATATGGTCAGGAATCCAGCATTAAAATCTTTTGGAATGCTCACGAGCACCGTATACTCGTGTTCTTCAGGTTTATTTATAAGTACCTATTTGAAGAAAATAAGTAGTTACGTAAAGAAAGATCATGTCACTTTTTTGATACCTACTCGGATTTTAGACGAAAATAGCTCGTGATAGTCTTGATAAAACTATTCCTTCTAAATATGTTTTTTAACTTTCAAAAATACTTTAGTAGGTATTATTAGTAACTTTAAAACGTTGCTAAGGTCCAATATTCATCTATGAAATACTTATAAAGTTATTTGTAACAAACCATTCTTATTTAGAAATATTTATACCGTATCATTGAATCTGACTCAGGGTTGATATACTTGGTATTAATTATTGTCGTAGGTCAAGCGATATCGTTGCGTAAATGCGTATGCATTTATAGATATTAAAAATAGTCAAATATTTACGATTGGACCAGCAATATAAACGACCTTCAAATATCCGATAAATAAGATCGATGAACTTTTATGACTAGGTATATACTGATTGCACTTGGCCGCATGGTGACGACCATAAGAACATTTGTCTCCACCACACCACTTCTCGTGGTTGTCGTAAGAAGAACGAACACGAAGCATATACAGTGTGTTACCATGACCCAGGCTTTTAGGAAAATGTGTAATAATACACATTACTGGCAATCGTTTTCGAGTATTAAGAGTTGACAAATATTTAAATTAAATGTACAATTAATTTTATTTCCTTCGAACGATCAATGTAACGCGTGTCCGTTGTGCTTAGTTGTCAAACGCTGGGACTCATTATCAAGGGAAATAACAGTTAATTTTGAAGTGCTAGTGTCATGGGGACCTTTGGGCCGGATGCGTTCCGGGGTGGTCTTTCGTAATTAGTGTAATGTTATATTTACGAAGCCTGTGGCGGAGTTTATCATTGATTGTAGTGTCACTAAGCCTGTGGCTGATCTATTTTTGTAAACCTGACGAAGCCTGCGAAGTGGATTTAAAAGAAATATTAATGTAATTTATTTTGTTAAATAAATAGATATTTGTATTCTTTTGAAGTACATTGATTGTCACTGAACTTCTCCATAAAAAAATATTTTATTACATCAAAAAATTAGAAAATTTAATCAAATAAATGCTCACGGTATGGCTAAAAATCTGCATTTCAAACCTCGGTTTCAATAAAATCCTGCGTGATGTTAATACAGTGTATGCTTGAAGCGTTTCATCATCATCATAATCATATCAGCCGAAAGAAATCCACTACTGAACACTACCCTGCTAAGCATAATAGCGATATCTCAAAAATAGAGGCATTTGGAAATGGAATTGTCAGCTATAGAATTTAAGGTGCATGTTTGCATTAAATTTTATTTTTAGATATCGCTATTATGATTAAGGTGCATGTTTGCATTAAATTTTATTTTTAGATATCGCTATTATGCTTAGCAGGGCAGAATTTACATAGGCCGTCCCCAAACATTGCCACAATGACCAGTCCTATGACACCATCAGCCCTTGAAGAGCTTAATAGATTTATATTCTTCTACCCAGATTCGAAGAAACCTCCGTAGACACCCCAAGCTGCCGCTTCAACAACAACTCCTGTCTCGGTGGCTTTCCACGTCTGTACCACGAGATCCAGGTGTTACAGAAGGAGAAACCAGATGCAATCCTACTGAATGCTGGAGACAGCTTCCAAGGAACTTATTGGTATACGCTGCTGAAGTGGAACATCACGCAGCAGTTCATGAACCTGCTGAACCATGATGCTCATGTGAGTGGATATATATAAGATACAATTATATCTTGGCATGCGCCGTCAGGCAGTAGGACTATATTTGCCACCATTCCCGCTATTCCCGTGGCTGTCGTAACAGACTAAGGGATTGGAAATATCGTAAGGTTATAATCATAATGAACTAATTATTTTTTATAATTTTTCTTGGTCACATTGATCTGATGGATTTGACTTTTTTTATAAGGCCTCAGGAAGGGCGGCGTTGAACGAAATGACCCTGTTTTAGGGAGCGGTTACACAAAAAGGTTTGGGAACCTATTGCACGTTTGCTGGAACAACGTGGCATAGGTATCTAAAATATCAATAGTTTACTATGTCATCTTAGCAAGCGTAAACAATAATAACAGGAGGCTGGGGGGCTACCATGATCTCTTAAGTGCGATTCAGTTTAGGTTCGGCTTGTCAGTTTTTTAGTCTATGAAACTGACACATAGCGATTCAGATTAGGTCCTAAATTGAATCGCATTAGCAGATCGTGGTAGCTATTCTGTGTCAATTCAGGGTAGGGTGTACAACGTATTTATCATTATCATTATCAATGCTCGGCGGGGCTGAGCTGTTTTCATACTAAATGACATGTATCACGTTACTTTTAGTATGAAAACAGCTCACCGCGCCGAGCATTGATCATTACCATGTTCACATTCCTTTTATAGACTATTAAAACGTTTACGTCACTAAAGTTGCAGTAAAACGAGGAATCGTGTCAACGGAGAATCGTGTAGGTACTTAATGACAATTTCTGAGAGCAGAAGGAAACATCATATTGTTCTCTTTATCACTAAGTGGCTAAGTACCGTCGGTTGACGATAATGATCACTTTTTGACAGCCAGTTCCTGTGAGATGGATTATCTTATTGTCTGTTTAATCTTGTGACACCATCCTTACTGCATCCGTACATTACTGCAGATGCCGTGAAACCAAATGTAGCAGGCTAAGGAGGTAAATACGGCCGAGCGTAACGAGGTGGGAACTTATAGTACACCTCGGCCGTTAAATGGGAAAACCTCGAATCACATGTTTAAAATAAAATTGCACGTCATCCGAGAGAATTTCCCACTTAAACGACCTTTGCATGTAATCTACTATTAATTTACCTCATGTTAAAATCTTAAATACAAGAGCAATTCCTCGCGGAAAAAAACAGGTACCTATCTACTTACCAGGAGTACACAGCAATGTAATGCGAACACCAATTTAACAAAATGGAAGAAACTGAGATCTTGACAGTTGCGACAAGCAAAGCTATGTATTGTGGAATAAATACATTGGTTGCTGAATAATTTAGTATGGACGATTGATTTAGTATGGCATCTACAAATTACTGCAGCTGTTTGTGGAAATTTCAAAAACACTAGCTGTATTTATTATCTCTTTCTCTTGGGCACTAGTACCACTAAAAGTAGTTACTAGCTCAGCGGTCAGCTAGAAATGTCAGCGTGTCTTTTTTCTTTACACGGGAGCGATTATCTTTTCTCGTTTTTATAGCCGAGCTATCAATCGCTAACTCGCTTTTGATGCGACCAACCCTACCGCGAACTTCGAAATCCGCAAATTTCTAGGATTTTTCTCTATCACTCTAATGAAGTGACTCGTTGGAGTGACTGAGAAAAATCGTCGAAATTTACGAATTTCGTTTTTGGCGGCGCAATGCTTTGGGTTGGCACCTCATGTCTGAGGATCATGAATTCATGATCACTATCAGGGTTGCATCTGGAGTGGATGTTTGGTAGGTACCTAATACAAATGCTGCTAATATAAAATATATGTTAATGTTATCTAAATCCATTAGATAACGGCATCTCTGACAATGTCGTAGATAAATAGATAACAGTTTTCTCGATAACTCACATAGGTACGTGTCATCGCACCATAAGTATGGTTACATATGGAAGCATGTTCAGCAAAACAGAGGGCCTAGTGTAGGTAATAACTTATAAAAAACGCCTCGATCGCTAGTGTATTTAATAAGCTTTAATTTGATGTATATAAAAAAAAGACCCATAAAAAATATTTAAATAAATTGTAGTCATAATCCACCGTATACTTAATGATTTAAGAGGCGATGGAAGTGCCACTATAATAACGTGCAACAATAATAGTGCTTATTTCAAATAACCAAGATTGAAAAATATAAAAAAACCGCCTCTTAAATCACTAAGTATACGGTGGATTATGACTACAATTCATTTAAATATTTTTTATGGGTCTTTTTTTTAATAACGCCAACAAGTTATATACATCAAATTAAAGCTTATTAAATACACTATCTTTAAAAAAATATTTAATTGATCTAGCGTCATGACTACTATGTAAAAACAAGACACAAAAAAAATAAAAATCACGAAATTTTCATAAATTCGGTCATAATTAATTATTGGTTGGTTTTAGCAAAATGGTGTGTATGCAAAATATGAAGCTTACAGATATGCCTTTAATTTTGTTCGAGAGAGTAATTAGATATATTTAATAGTTCTCGAGATATACTTGATTTTGTAAAACTTGAGATCCACCATCTTTGATTGGCCCCCATTTTTGTTAGGTAGCACTTATAAATGGCAATCTTGCATATTTGACATTTTTATAAGCTTACCTAACAGCCGTGAAAAGGAAAATTTGTACCTCCTAATTTTAACCATACCTGTCATACAACGGAAATCTTGAAATAGCCCGTATGCCTATTAGCTACCACTTTGAGATGTCTATCATACTTTTTTAACATCCTTATGAATATGTCTAACTACTGTAAAAAGGACACTTGGTACCCCCAAATTATACCGTTTTCTAATTTCAGGCCGACTAGCCCACGGACTAGTCATTCTCAAACATTTATTAGGTTATCGTTATACGGTTGCAGAAAGACATTGACATCTTGGCTAGGACTGCTGGTATATCGTTAACAAACGGCGTTTTATACGTTTTAAGCATAAATTAATGGCATTTATTTTCCCCTGTGAAGCATTAATAGCGCAAAATTTCTGTTCAACCTTACCTTGTCTTAACCTTATTTATGCCTCAGCCGTGTGGTGACGGCAGTAAGAATACATTTGTCACCACCCCAACTCCTCCTGCGGGTGTCGTAAGAATCGACTAAGGGATTAAAGTGTCACTGACCATTATTTGATAAAATATTGATGATGGGCAGCAGTGTCATCATAATGGACACATTACTGCGATCGCCAATCCGCTCGCCCAGCGTGGCGATTATGGGCATTTACCTCCTAATGCGTCTATACGCATAGTTAATAGGAGAGGCCTACGTCCAGCAGTGGACTATCATAGGCTGATGATGAAGATGATTCCCTTTTTTGTAAGTCTCCATACCTTTATACCAATAAACTACTAATGCAGTAACCCTGTCTATAAAGCTGGAGTTCTCTGTTCAAATCCTGGTGAGGGCATATATTTCCTGTAATTTTAGGCAATTTCGAGAATGTTCTGCAGTGTTATTCACTAATGAAACCGCCTTGCTAACAGCGCTGTGTCAGCGCTGCGGCAGCGTCGAGCCTAAAAATGGTATTCACTAATGCACTTTAAACGACACTAGCGCTCGGCGACGAATGCGGCGTGAGCTGGAACTACACTGCGTCGAGCGTTACCGCCTACAGTTCGACGACGAGCTGTTCTATGTTAGTGAATACCGTTTTTCGCAGCGCTGCGCTCTACGTCGAAGTGAAGGCTGTCTCGTCGTCGAGCTCGTTGACGAACGCAGCGTCGAATGTGTGAATAAGAGAATAGCATAGCTGCAACTTGTCCATTGGACCATACTAAAACTTATACCTTTTGACAGGCTATCGGCAACCACGAATTCGACGATGGTCCCGCAGGCCTAGCTCCGTACCTATCTGCCTTGAAGGCGCCGGTCCTGGCCGCGAACATGGACGTCAGTAAAGAACCATCCCTTCAGGGCCTCTTCAAGCCCAGCATCATTATCAAGAGGAAGAGTAGGAAGATTGGGATTATTGGATTGATTACACCGGACACTAAGGTACTTAGAGAAATAGAGCGTCGTTACACCAGTGGGCTTATGATGTCGTTCAAACTTCCAACGCACCCACCCACAGAGCTATAGAACTAATTAATAACTTTTTGGCTACGATTCAAAATGCCGACATTTTCTCTGATAGATGGACACAACTTAGACGAAAAATTAACCATTACCTTAATACCTGCTACTGTACCTTATAATTTTTCCTTTTCATTATTTTGATATAAAATGTTATTACTATTAGAATTATGTTAGCTTATAGTTAATTCCACATGTAATGTCTTGGCGTAAGCTGTTTTTTACATGGTTGTCGTTGAATAAAGAATAATGAATAAAGAATGATGGTGCCGTATTTAATCGTTTATCGTCGTCGTTGTCGTCGCGTTCTAACAAGAATGCAAGTGCGAAAAAGACGCGTAGCGCGATAAACGATAAACGTGTGACCACCCGCCACCTTGTGCCACCTGCCACCTCGTATCTCAGGAGCTTAGTGAGTTTCGGATGTCTACTGACGGTATGACTGCTGTACTTTCGTTTACATCTTACCTATGTGTAGCTAATACTTATACCGATAATTTACATAAGAATAGTTCATTGTTTTACTCGTAATGATGCAATGACTCAAGTTAACACAGGCTGTTGTTTCAGATGTTAGATTAAATATTATAATTTGTATACCTTAGTATGACAATCGTCTCGATAAATAAGACTCAATATTGTAAGTTATATGTATAATGTAATAAAAACTAAATACAAAATGGGAAAAACCATACTCGCAAGTAATTTTTTGGCTTAAAGTTATGTCCAAATATCTGTTATACGAGCAGTTTCAATAAGGATAAGAGGCACCAGAAGGCATATCAGAGCCTTCGAATGCGAAGACGGAGCAGGAATCCTATACTAAACATCTTCGAATCCGTCCATCCATAAACAACGTGTTTCACCATTCACTGAAAACCACAGACACTCCAACAGAATTTTATTACTTATTTAATTTTATTCTAGATAATTTGTTCTCACATCAGTGTATTTTATGAAATAAATTGTTTGTTCGCCAGATATTTATAATGTAATTTTTAATGTTTTACTTAAGTTATACCAAATTTATATTTATTTTCAAAACTAAAATTTATGTACATAAATTAAATCTAACTAATCTACTTAACCTAACCTATATCTAAGATTGGCCCTTGTGGCATTGTACCGAGGATGCTGGCGGCATTACCTCGCTGTATCGCAATACTGATGCGTTGTGCGAGGAAGTCGCCAGTTCTTCGGTCTTTAGTTACACCAACCAGACGTTTCGCGATTTCAGCAAACAATTTGCGTGCGCTGGGGCCCCATGAACCTAAAAGTTATTGAAAGCATTTAGAATTTATACTGTAACATTGCGAAATAAAATTAATAAGAGTCATATCAAACCCACTTATCACATTTAAAAAGGTAATAACATGAAAGAACTTCCATAACAACACAACAAAGTTCTCCAAAGGGCTTCTAACTTGTAGGATCTATCCCCATTATTTATAAACGTCTCCTAACTTAAGAAGCTGCTCAGTATTGGCTGTCTCTTTCGTTCTTGGGCGGATTTTTATTTTGTTGTAGTTTTTTTCAAAATTTCCAAATTTGGATATTTTCATATTTTTTCTACTCGGACTCGCAAGCTCTTTGGATCCTCATTAGCAGAAAATAGTGTCCCAAGAATTTCATACATTTTTTTGTCTTCCACTGAGTTACGGTCGAAGAAAGTGTATGAAAAATAGTAAAACAATGGAATTTTTTTTGGGACGCTTTTTTTATTTCTATCAGGATCCAAAGAGCTCGTGATTCTGAGTAGAAAAATTATAAAAAAGTCCAAATTTGGAAAATTAAAAAAAAGTCCAAATTTGGAAAATTAAAAAAAAAGAGAACAAAATAAAAATCCGCCCTCTTATGTACATATTGATAAGACCGAAATTGACGAACAATACTTAGCGGCTTGCTAAGGTAGGTAGCAGTCTTTTATGAATAAGAAGGTATATCCTCACGCGTGACAAAAGACGGGCGGGGATTTTTAGGTCTGTGATTCCCAATGAGATAATAACAATATAATCTCTTTAAAAAAAAATACGTTTTCAACCGATTTCTCCAAGATCGCATAATCAGGCAGCGACTTGGTGCCAACGAGACCATCACGGGGTTATAGGTAGGTACCCGTTTGAAAAAAAAAATAGGAAATAGGTTCAGGATTCTCGGAGATATCAAGTCAGCACACAAAAAAATCAGTCCAAAAGAACCTCTCTATTTGAAGGCTAAAATTTTATTCAAATAATTTATTTCGAGTAACCAATTGACACATACCTGGGGATGATCCATTAATTACGTCACACCTCAAGGGGGAGGGAGGGGGGTCCACAAAATGTGACATATCGTGACAGGGGGGAGGGAAGAGTTTTATGTTTGTGACGTCACAATCCTCACATACATAAATACATGGACATCAAGAATAGAAAATCCAAAATCCTTGGACGGAGGAAGAATAAGTAAGTTTTTCTTCGTTAATTTGACAAACCCTTTTATGGAAATCCTAATAAAAAGTTACTTTGAAGATTGATGTAATTTTTACCTTCTTAAACTAAAAATCTACATGTGACGTCACACTAAGGGGGAGGGTGTAGTTAATTGTGACGAAGTGTGACAAGGGGGGAGGGAGGGGTCAAAAAATCATAAAATTGGTGTGACGTAATTAATGGATGATCCCCTATATGATTAGTAGGTAGGTAGTAGGTACTACAAATAAATATAACTTGCAAAAATATGGTTAAATATAATAATGATTCGCTTAGCAAAAAATACAGAGGTCATATTTTTAACACGTAAGTACGGCAGATAATGATAAATTATACGATTGTAACATGCTTATTAAATTTGCAGACTCTTTCGTCACCTGGCAACGTGGAGTTCACTGACCCCGGCGAGGCCACAAAACGAGAGGCCGAGACCCTGAATGATCAGGGAGTGGATATCATCATCTTGCTCTCTCACTGCGGGCTTGAAGTCGATAAGTAAGTAAATCTACAGTTCTTAAACTATAGCCGTACCACGATTTGGAAAGTAAGGATACGTTAGGTTTTACTCGATACGTAATGCCATCTCTCGCGGTCGTACTGTCATTAATATTGGAGCAAGCGCGATGGCATAGGCTGCGTATCGAGTAAAACCTAACGATACCGATACTTGCAAATTCATGGTACGGTTTTCACTAAGGAAACCGCCTTGCTGTCAGCGCTGTGTCAGCGCTGCGGCAGCGTCGAGCCTAAAAATGGTATTCACTAATGTACCTACTTAAAACGACACTAGTGCTCGGCGACGAATGCGGCGTGAGCTGAAACTACACTGCGTCGAGAGTTTGACGTTTAATGTACGAACTTCGTATTCTCTAACGAAAAACAGCGACGAACTCGCCCACAACTTCGCTCACAGCCTCGATTCCTAATTAGTACGGTCAAACTTTACATTAAACTCGCAAAGCATGCAGTATAGCTGCATTTTTGGTATGTTATATAGACACTATAGGCCACTATAAAACCACATTTTGCAAGCAAAAAAAAGTTGTGCTAGTTACGTAGGTAGTACGTGAAAAACTGCCAAATTTACGGTCATTTTTCAGTTTCTGATTTTTATTAAAAAAACCTTACGTTTTTTGACATTATATGTTAGGAAGCGTTTAAAGATTAATAAATTACCAACAAGTTGAGCTAACATGTATTGTATTACCGTAGGTCTTATAGTTTCAGAGATTTGCGACTTCTTAAAAGTCTGCTAACGTTTTCGGCTTAATATCGCCTCACCTAATTATGCTACGAAAAACATGCAATAATAACCTTATAGCGCACTTAATACTCTTTCGTTAAAAGGTAAAATCATGTCAGCAAACTTTGTAATTGAAGATAAAAACGCGTAATTGTAAAGGCAGTAGGCCCGCTATCTTATTTTTTCATACAAATCGCAAGTCGTGGTGGAAAGCTGCAATTTTAGTATATTATATAGGCCCTATAAGGACGTACAAAAATGCATATTACAAGAAAAACAAAAAAGGAATTTCGACATAGGACAAAAAAAACTGAAAAAATATTGGACTTCCTTTACTTTTTGACGTTTAATTAAAAAACTACTATCTTTTTGATACTAATTGCTACAAAACATAGAAAGAATATTAAATTTAAAAGGATTTGAGCTACCTTGCATTACCCTAAATTATATAGATTTAGAGATACGACATTTCAAATTGTGCCCTTCATTAAGTTAAGAAAATAAATGCATGTTTTGAAGCCTCGTATACCCCCAACTATAAGACTTACAGTCCTAATTGTTATCGGCTCGATTTGTTTCAAATTTAATATAGTTATTATCTACAATTACTTTTTTTTCCTTAGCGCGAACGTTTTGCCAATAATTAGTAAACAGCTTTAACGTAACCTAAAATTTGTTTATGTTTTGATAAAAGGGCACTTTTTGAAATGTCGTATCTCAAAATATATATAACTTACGTTGATGCAACGTAGCTCAAATCCTTTCAAATTTAATTTATTTCTTAGTTTTATAGCAATTAGTATCAAAAAGATAATAGATTTTTCACTTCTCATGCTCTTAAAATGTTATTTTAGTCCCTGCATATCGGGACTAAAACTCTTTATTAATCTCTAGGGACTAAAGTAATTTTTTTTTAATTGACGTTGGAAACCCGTAAACAGCCACACTCACGGTGTTCAAGAATAAAGGATAGTCGCCATTTTCAGTGCTTGTGTATGGACCACTTTTGTGCATGCCGTCGATACAACCTCTAAATTTTTTTTTTATTGACTTTGGAAACCCCTAAACAGCCATTTCTAGTGTTTATGATTTTTGAACGAACGGTTATTGACATTGAAAATAACCTCAAAATGTCAATCGTGAAAAAATATTAAGGAGAATCGATTTATTTTCTTGATATACATGTATATTTAATACTTGTTTAATATATGATTAAGATTGAATCCAATTTATTACTTATTTTTTAATAACCAATTAGCTTCAAAATAGTTATGTAGTTAACTCCAATTTGTTGGCTAAATATGCAAGTATTTAAAGCGTCATATTTCGAAAAAGGAATACAGATAAAAACTTAAACGCGGAACGAATTTGATTGCTTATTTTTTGTGTTTTTGTCCATAAGTAATATTGTTCAAATCGTAGTTATATAATTTACGATGTCACGTCATGCGATGAAGAAGTATTAACGCCTTACTCCAGAATGAAGAAGAATGCAAAAGAGGTGGTGTAAAATCTTTTGCCGCCGAAATCTAGTGTAATATATTCAAAAGCGTATCAAACTTTTATGGATTGGAAAACTGGAAAGCAAATTAGGTAGGTACCAACATCATTTATGGAAGGCGTATTTCTGACATATTTTGATGAAAAATCTAAGAAGCTTAAAACCATACTCCAACTAAACCATACCTATAACTTGAAAAAGTTTGCGAATTTATAGTAAAGTGGCCATGTTCCGAAGAAATCGGAAGTTTTGACATCGCAGAACATATAATTTTTTTGTTTCTTATTTGTTCTTTCTGTTAATTAATACTGAGATTATGTAGAACGTAGCTTTTTTCCTCGCATTCTAAGTGAAAAGTAGAGTGTTTAATTCGGGACTAAACAGCCATAATGACACTCGAACTACATCCACCCTCGCTACGCTCGGGTGGATAAATATCTCGTGTCATAATGGCCTGTTTTAGTCCCTCGTTGAACAATCTACTATTTAGTTAAACGTCAAAAACTAAAAAAAGTCCGAATTTTTTCCGTTTCTTACGTCCTATGCCCAAATTTTTTTTTGTTTTTCTTGTAATATGCATTTTCGTATATAATTATCTATAAGGCCATTATAATATACCAAAATTGCAGCTTTGCAACTCGACTTGCGATTTGTATGAAAAACTTAGATAGCGGGCCTCCTGCCTTTTGAATTTCGCGTTTATACTTTCAACTACAAAGTTCACTGACCTGATTTTACCCTTAAATTAAAGAATATTAGGTGCGCTATAAGGTCATTATTGCATATTTTTCGTAGCATATTTAGGTGAGGCGATATTAAGCCGAAAACGTTTGCAAAACACAAAATTTTATCTAGTTTACAAAAAGGAGTACTTTTTAAAGTCTCGAATCTCTAATGCATGTTAGCTCAACTTGTTGGAAATTTATTAGCCTTTAAACGTTCAATAACATATATGATATCAAAAAACGTAAGGTTTTTTAAATAAAAATCAGAAACTAAAAAATGACCGTAAATTTCGCAGTTTTTCACGTACTACGCAGCTAGCACAACTTTTTTTTGCTTGCAAAATGTGGTTTTATTTGTCTAAACAACATACCAAAAATGCAGCGATATTACTTGATTTGCGAGTTTAGGGTAAAATGATGTACGATTTGACCGTACTAAATGTCAATTAAAACAGCTAGGATTTTAGACAAGGCTGTCTCGACGTCGAGCTCGTTGACGAACGCAGCATCGAATGTGTGTATAAGAGAATAGCATAGCTGAACGAACGAATTAAGTGAAAACGTTGTTACCTACACTCGGCCTTCTGGTGAGTCTTATAGTCTTCCTATGGTACATTAGCGTCTAATAATATGTAGGTACATGGGCGGCGGTGTGGTGACGGCAGTTATACATTTTGTCACGCCAACTCTTCCCGCGGGTGACGTAAGAGTCTACTACTTATGGGATTGAAGTGTCACTGACTATTAATAGAAGATTGATGATGGGCAGCAGCGTCATCATAGTGGACACATTACTGCGATCGCCAATCCGCTATTATGGGCATTTACATCCCCATGCGTCTATACGCACTGTTAATAGGAGAGGCCTATCTCCAGCAGTAGACTGAGATAGGCTGATGATGTATGTATTAGACGTGTGCGCCGCGCCGGCGTCACGCCGCCGCCGACCTTTTTTGCCACGCCGCCGCCGCCGACTAATGGTCGGCGTGAAATCGGCGTGGCCTTGACTGAATAATACACTTATTTCTTATGGGTTAAATACTAATTACTAAACTTCGTATTTGCTTTATGTACCTCTATAACCTCTATTTACATAATACAGGGAATAAAATATCAGCCTATCGAGTATCATCACTCATTACACGTATATACTTAGGCTCGACGACATCCAGCCTCCCGAACAAGCCGCTTTCGGTTTTTGCACAAGCAACGTCAGGTTATACAGAAGACATAGAGGTATATAACTTGCCCCTCTGGTTAACGTAACGGTATGAAGCATTTGAATCGATCGACACGTTTATGAATAAGGGGTTACCCCCTTATTCATAAACAAATATTATACACTATTATAATATTTGTTTATGAATAAGGTATCCAGCGGTACCAAGTAGACTTTTCCTCCTTGCGCCGATACCGCAATGCTGGGGGTCGTGATTATTAAGTCATCTCAATTTCTCTTTTACGATCTTCCGCCAACGGCCCCGATCTTTGGCAGCGTGGACTGCAGGAACCTGAATGTTGAGTGTGGTGCGGATCCGGTCTGTCCAGTGCATAGGACTGGATCTTTTCCTTTCAAACTTTCCTGGGACAATAAGTTTTTGCAGGTCTTCCATTTTTGGTGGACTATGTGTCCAAAGAACAAGTAAAGAACAAACAGTAGAACAAGTAAGCCAAATAGACTACCGGTACTTATATTGTAGCGTCCAGTTCGTCTTCAAGACCGATATTCGAAACCCATACCATTGCGGCGAGGAGTACCCATACCACTGCAGTATGTCAAAACTGTTTTTGGTTGCTTTGGGAGATGTCTTCAAGATTTAGGTCTGGAAAGGGCTTTGTCATCAACATCAATAGTGAGTATATCAGTTATACCACCCACGTTCGGTTCGCCAACTATAAGGGAAGTATGGCTGAAAACTTGGAGAACTGGGGCACTATACTCATTGATGTCTGCAGAGCTCCTGAATGGGTTGGGCATAACCTTTCGTATGCTTAGTAGCAGATCTGCTCCATTACAATTTGACTTTACGCAATAGCCGCCAAAGGCAAATTTTGATTGAACTCCTTGACGTTAACGCATACTAAAGGTTAAGATACAACGAAGATCAACGAATACCATATCAAATATCTAGAATTTGTTATACAAACTCCAGTCAAGATCTAAGCTCAAAGTCGACGAATATGTGTACCAGGACAGACAGCTAGTCCAGTTGGGTGGATCTAACTTTGCGTAAAAGGCAATAGCCACTGATTTGCTTTTGGTAACTGTGATTACCAGCGGTCACTCTTATTTTATATAGGGATTCTAAAGCACAACCAAAAATTCAAAGCAAATGAGTGGATAGTAAAGTAGTGCAGGCCAGCACAATATCTTCTCATTCAATATCCCGCAGTATATTTCAAAACGAAATTCTTCGACCAAATGTTACTTACGGCTCTAAAACGTGGTAGGTAACTATGTATGGCCTTAGTAAAAAGATCACTCAATGAGCTATTTAATTGATGGAAAGAGGAGTTCCCTACAATGTTGAAATAGGAATGTTGAGAGCCGTAGAATAACTGAAAGTACCAACGTAGCTCAAAAAATGTGTGACCAAGTGTCAGTGGGCTGGACATATTGCCCGCAAAATTACCGTTGGGGCGAGCGATTTCTTAAAGGCAAGCATAAACTTGTCGACGCAGCGTAGGAAAGCTCCCAATATGATGGACCGATGACCTGGCAAAGTTAGGTGGAATCTATTGGATGTGGGCTGTGCACTATTTATCCTTTTGGCATGCTATGATAGGGGATTTGGGGACCATCGGCAGATAATACGTATCATTATTATCATCATATAACGAAGATGAATAGAGTTAGTCCACGCCAGTTATTGTGGGAAATACATATTATTTTAAGGCTTGTCCACGAAATAAAGTAGAAATTGCTGTATAAATTGTTTTAATGAGACCATACATTTGCATGGATATTATTAGAAAGAAGATTTCTTTGCCTTTATTCTCGGGTGCTGTGGTTGATATTTATACGATATATTAAAAATTCTGAATTTTAATAGTTTTTCTTCTTATTTTACCATTTTGGGCCATTTAGTTTCCCAATGGGTCTTAACTACATTACAATATCGATACTGTAATAAACTGTAAATCTCGGGTCTACAATTTTAATTAACTATTTCAAGTCTAACATTGTTGAAATCGTCTCGGAAGATCGCACTTTTTTGGTGCGTGATTTTATGTATTAAGCATTATCTGAATTTATTTTAATTTTGACTACTTTTATGCGAATGCTTTTGGATATTGGATTGTTAAACATAAAACAGAAGAATCAATTTACGGTCCCATGGCTGTTAGAACTAAATGGAACTATTATGTAACAGTGGAGACTGATTTTACGATGGCTACTTTATTTCGTGGACAAGCTTTAGAACATGATGGGAGGAGAAAACTGTTATCTATTGATCAGATGGTGGTTAAGGTGGTCATTGGTGGTGTTTATTGAACATTTATATTGTATTTATCTCAATTATAACAAAGAATACGATCAAATTCCGCTTTTATATTCACGTGACCTTGACGCCGATTTCACGCCGAAATCACGCCGCCGCCGCCGACTTTTCCGCAAACGCCGCCGCCGACCATTTTGACATCGGCGCACACGTCTAGTAGGTATGTTTGTAATATATGTACACAGTCTAAAAGCTTACATATATGTCCGAGGGATGACGCTTACATATACGGCGAGGGCATTATTTGTGATAATATCGCAAATATTTGTTTCTTGGTCATGGCTGTATATGTATTTAAGTATCTATTATGTATCTATCTATTATATATATATCGTCGCCTGGTACCCACATCACAAGCCTTAATTGAGCTTACCTTGGGACTAGGTCGATTTGTGTAAGATGTCCCAAGATATTTATTTATTTATGACGCGGAAACTGGTAATATTATAAGTATTTATAGACCCGACCGTGGAGGTACCTTACCTATCATAGGTAAATATACGATACTTCATGGTTGGGTAAATATCTGAGCGTTTCAACCGCCTAATTTTGGTGGCATCATTTTTGCCGAAGTTTCTTAACGTCTCAATGTTGTACTTCGTAATTTGTATAAGGTGTGTCCTTCAAGTGACAAAGTAGCACATTGTAACTGACAGAAACTTCGGCAAAAATGATGCCACCAAAATTAGGCGGTTGAAACGCTCAGATATTCACCCGGTTGCGAATTTCCCAAAAAACAATATCGCTTTCTAAGCCTTTGCAAGCTGAAATCTTAAAGTTTTATAATCAAAGTAAACAGATACGAATATCTCTTTTCCACTATTAGATTAAGAAATACTTGCAATAATTGCAACATAGGCAACACAATTAACATAAGCACTGTTTATAAATAGTTCAAGATCATTTATTTTAAACTTATTATCAATATTATGATAAACATTAACTACAGTTAATTAAATAACGTTAGGTTAATTAATTATACTCGATAGACATCTCGGTCTGGTGATAATAATGATAATTTAAATTATATATTTATATCAACGAAAAAACGACCAAGATCACCAACGTCCGAGGTGATCTTGGTCGTTTTTCGAACCGAACCCACGTGCTCAGCTTTCGCAGCTGATAATTTACTTGCCTGTCTACTTTTTAGCACATATACTACACATATACCGACCCATTATAATTTTAGCTATAGGTATGTTTCAGGGTACTTTAAGCAAGAAATTTGCAATAACATTTTTGAAGTAACGCTTGTTGATGTATAAAGATGTTTTATTAGACGAAGATTATCACCAAATAACACATATAAACCCGACTTCAACCTACTTCTCCAAGATCCCATCATAGAAGAAGAACAAACAAACAAACAAAGAAAATAAACCTAATTAAAGGCTGCCACTCAGCATGTGTCAGAGTACCTTCTGGATACCCAGACGCTGATCTTCCGTGGAAACCATTTCGAGGGCCTCCGCACTTCACATACAAAGGTGTAAATTACAGTTGCAGGGACGTTCAAAGAAACATACAACTGCAATCATCAGACCCCGACTTGGTGCCAACGGGACCCGGTGTTTCTATGCGATTTTTTTTACGCGTTTTTATTGTTCATTACCATCACCGCTTTATTGTCCGTTTTATAAAAGCAAACGAGACTATTATGCCAGAATAGCAGACAAACATGCGTCTGCTACAAGATAACCGAAAATGACTCCATTATTTATACGCAGTTCGTCAATAATTTGGGAATGGTAATGACTTGATTTGTGCGACGGAATAATCGCATAGAACTACCCGGCCATGTCGGGGGTATACCCGTGCAATAAAAAAAAAACAATTGAATGAATAGCATACAAACAAGAAAAAACAGCCGAATTGAGACCCTCCTCCTTTTTGAAGACTGTTAAAAATTTATGAATCAAAGAAAATGAGAAAACGATCGAAAGTATTTGTATTTTTTTTATTTAGGCAGTAAGAATACATTTGTCACCACTCCAACTCTTCCCGCGGGTATCGTAAGAATCGCCAAAGGGATTGCAGTGTCACTGACCATTCTTGATAGCAGATTGATGATGGGCAGCAGCGTCATCATAGTGGACACATTAGGTACTTGCTTACTTGCCCAACGCGGCGAGTATGGTCATTTACCTGTGACAGTTTAGAAACGAGCCTTATATATACATGACTTTAAGACTATCGGAAAAATGGTGAGTCTTATCTACATATTAATAAGGATCAATCTATAACTGTCAAAAGTTCATTCTTAGAAATCGGCAACTATAAATGCGTCTATATGCATAGTTAATAAGAGAGGCCAACGTCCATTTCGAGGATTTTGCAAAGACACAGTGCTTGAAAATATAAAATTGTAAACCCAGGTTCTCCGAAACATACTTAGACGAGCAAAATAACTAAATAATAGGTATTTACATTACGATTCAAGTTGCAAAAAATGAAGTTCGAAACGAGTGGTGATAAATTAAACCACGACCGAAGGGAGTGTTTTAAATCGACAGGAGTGACGAATTTCCTTTTCGCACGAGTATCGTACGACGCTTTTCAGTACAGATGGCCCTCCGAAGTGTCGACCTCACAAAAAATGCACCAATTCTCGTACTAGCACGTAAAAGCACCATCTGTACTGAAAGATACGCTTCAATGTAAATATAATAATGGTGAAACAAAAGTATATCTCATGTTAGCACAAGTGAAAGTATTTCAATATGTTAAGAAAAACAAGGCTGTAAAATGATAAAACTTCACGAGTCATGTTTAATTTGAAACATAATTAACTAAATGCTGATACTAATATCAGACAAAGTTGTACTGTACCTATACCTACAGTCTAGGTAATATATTTATGTAACATTTTGTACCTTATTGTTATAATAGTGAGTGAGTATCGATATGAAATAAAAGCCGTGAAAAATAGAAGCCGTGTGGTGACGGCAGTAAGAATACATTTGTCACCACCCCAACTCCTCCTGCGGGTGTCGTAAGAGTCGACTAAGGGATTGAAGAGTCACTTACCATTATTTGACAAAAGATTGATGATGGGCAGCAGCGTCATCATAGTGGACACATTACTGCGATCGCCAATCCGCTTGCCCAGCGTGGATGGGCATTTATCTCCTAATGCGTATACGCATAGTTATAGGAGAGGCCTACGTCCAGCAGTGGACTATCATAGGCTAATGATGAAGATGATCGATATGAAATAAATCCGTTAAGGCCGCGCCCCACGATTTCTCTACAAGTATGTTGTTGTATGTCCAGACAGCTAGCACGCGACTGGAGGAAATACATCGACATCATCATCGGCTGCCAAAGAGACTTTTTATTATGCAACATGTCCTCGTTGAGTACTGAAGCCATCTTTGGCCCCTTCCCCGTGTAATGAATAAAGCGCTTCCACGACCCTTATAGATAGTATACTTTAGAAGCTCTTTGTTCTAATGGGGACGTGCCACACATTTGCCCTACAAGTATGTCGTTATATGTCCAGACAGCTAGCCCGCGTCTACGGCCAGTACATAGATGTCATCATCGCGCAGTCACCATTACTCCTTATTGGAACAAGCTCCCGCCTAGTGGTGAAACCAAACCAACGTTAGCGCCTATTCTGTATAATGAGTACCTTTAATAAAATAAGTTTCTTTTGAGCGTCTTTACTTACGTTTTGGTGACGCGCCCCACACTAGCCCTACAGTATGCCTTTGTATGTCCAGACAGCTTGCTCATGACTACGGCCAGTACATAGATGTCATCATCGGGGGGCACAGTCACTACTTATTATGCAACATGCTCTTGTCCAGTATTGAAGCCAACCTTAGCGTCTAACTCTGTATTATGACTAATGAGTTCCTTGTATAAATAAGTTTCTTTTGAGCGTCTTTACTTACGTTTTGGGGACGCGCCCCACACTAGCCCTATAAATATGTCGTTGTATGTCCAATAGCTAGCCCACGACTACGGGCAGTATATAGACGTCATCATCGGGGGGCACAGTCCTTCCTTATTATGGAACGGCCCCTCGCCTTGTGGCGAAGCCGTCGCTGGCCCCTACCCCGTGTAATGAATGAAGCGCTTGCGTGCCACTTGTAGATAAGATACTTTAGAAACTCTGCTCTAATGGGGACGCGCCCCACACTAGCCCTACAAGTATGTCTTTGTATGTCCAGACAGCTAGCCCACGACTACGGGCAGTATATAGACGTCATCATCGGGGGGCACAGTCATTCCTTATTATGGAACGGCCCCTCGCCCTGTGGCGAAGCCGTCGCTGACCCCCTACCCCGTGTAATAAATAAAGCGCTCGCGTGCCACTTGTAGATAAGATACTTTAGAAACTCTTTGCTCTAATGGGGACGCGCCCCACATTAGCCCTACAAGTATGTCATTGTATGTCCAGACAGCTAGCCCGCGACTACGGGCAGTATATAGACGTCATTATTGGGGGGCACAGTCATTCCTTATTATGGAACGGCCCCTCGCCCAGTGGCGAAGCCGTCGCTGACCCCTACCCGGTGTAATGAATAAAACGCTTGCGTGCCACTTGTAGATAAGATACTTTAGAAACTCTGCTTTAATGGGGACGCGCCCCACACTAGCCCTACAAGTATGTCTTTGTATGTCCAGACAGCTAGCCCGCGACTACGGGCAGTATATAGACGTCATCATCGGGGGGCACAGTCATTCCTTATTATGGAACGGCCCCTCGTCCTGTGGCGAAGCCGAGCCGTCACTGGCCCCTACCCCGTGTAATGAATAAAGCGCTTGCGTGCCACTTGTTAGATATTAGAAACTCTGCTCTAATGGGGACGCGCCCCACACTAGCCCTACAAGTATGTCTTTGTATGTCCAGACAGCTAGCCCGCGACTACGGGCAGTATATAGACGTCATCATCGGGGGGCACAGTCATTCCTTATTATGGAACGGGCCCCCGCCCAGTGGTGAAGCCATCGCTGGCCCCTACCCCGTGTAATGAATAAAGCGCTTGCGTGCCACTTGTGGATAAGATACTTTAGAAACTCTGCTGTAATGGGGACGCGCCCCACATTAGCCCTACAAGTATGTCTTTGTATGTCCAGACAGCTAGCCCGCGACTACGGGCAGTATATAGACGTCACCATCGGGGGCACAGTCACTCCTTATTATGCAACATGCCCTTATCCAGTACTGAAGCCAATGTTAGCGCCTACGATGTATAATGAGTACCTTGTTTAAATAAGTTTCTTTTGAGCGTCATTACTTACGTTTTGGGGACACGCCCCACACTAGCCCTATAAGTACAGTGATGTCTAATAATATGTATACATTTCGGAATGTATGTCGAGGAAATAGGGATCAAAATGGTATACATATTATTAGAGCCGACCGTATGTCTTTGTATGTCCAGACAGCTAGCCCGCGACTACGGGCAGTATATAGACGTCATCATCGGAGGGCACAGTCACTCCTTATTGTGGAACGGGCCCTCGCCCAGTGGCGAAGCCGTCGCTGGCCCCTACCCCGTATTCGTAGAGAATGTCAACAGTAAAAATAAGGTAAGTGATCAATAGGTCCTCCGCGAACTTCGAAAATCTTAAATAGGGATGGGTAAATCCACAAGACTGTAACGAGAGTTACCAATTCTTTTGTATGTTCTCATATTAATTAAGTACATTTAAGGGTCCACTTAGATATGTAGATACCTACAGGGCTAAGCTAGACGTACGGAAACTCAATCACACTCAACTTTAATTTATTAATTTTAAAACATACGAACGAATTGGTAAACTCTCGTTACAGTCTTGTGGATTTACCCGGATGATGACTGTAGTTAAAATAAATTATTTAACATTATGCACGACAAGAAGAACACGAAGAATTTATTACTAAGTGTGTAGATTGCAGTATTTTTTGTACAGAACGTCTATTTAATAAATTGAAAAGAACTTAAAAGAGTAGGTCATTTGGCAGTACTCAAACGTGACGTCACTTTTGATTATTTCATATAAAATTCCATTGATCGTTTTGACGGTTCGAAAAAAGATGATGATTTGACTTGCCAGTCATCATGCCTATTGCAAGCATCTCTCTCACCCCAACGAGTTCATCGTTGGAGTGACGGAGATGCTTGTAATTTACGACATTCGAAGTTCTGCCTTCTACTTGTCGCTTACGAATGCTAAGATAGTTTTGCCAAAAAATATAGTCTACCCTTAGTTATGTTATGTTAATCTTCAATTACAGTTAATATTCAGTTAGGTATTATTAGACAATTAGATTATACAGAGATTATTTCTTAAAAAATGCCACTATTTGTATATTGTGTTTTATTTTAAATATTGTCTTATTTATATACTCAGAATCAGGAGCTCTTTCGATATTAATGGCATAAAAATGTCTTTGGTTGTTTTTCTTATTGTGTTACCATTTTTCAAATAGGACTGAAAATAAGGACAATCGAAAATAGATTCGTATAAATTACGGTTAGTTTTTTCTTTTATGTGCTCGCGATCCTAACTAGAAATAACTCAATAGTGGCAAAATATACAAAAAAACGTTCAATTACATAAATACAAAACTATAAAGAGAAATGTAATATACCTAGCTTTCTTCTACGTTCTTAGGTAACATTTCATGATAGGATTTTTAATGATAAAACAGTACACCTAAAAAAATAGAAAGGCCGTCTATTAAACGGGTATTATTATGTGTTTGCAGGTTCTCATAGTACAAGCGTCAGCGTTCACCAAGTACATGGGCAATTTATCCGTGTACTTCGACTTCCGCGGACATTATGTGAAACACGATGGTGGACCTATTTTCCTTGATCGGACCATTGCTGAAGGTAATTTAACTACGTGGTCAAAGTTATTTTCTACATGACTACAGATTCGCATTATGTAGGTAGGTAACCTACATACGTATTAATCTGTGGTATATTATAAAAATACCGGTGCACAGTAATGTACAATATTATTGTCGAATGTCGTTTGCCAAAAGGATGTTTTCTGGATATTCGTCTAAAGATGCAAGCATTTTATCCCCTAATTAGTAAATTTACTTTGTCAGTTTAGTAGTAGTACATTG
Organism: Thaumatotibia leucotreta; assembly: GCA_025490895.1. Lineage (NCBI taxonomy): Eukaryota > Metazoa > Arthropoda > Insecta > Lepidoptera > Tortricidae > Thaumatotibia > Thaumatotibia leucotreta. The sequence continues at coordinate 300,922 of JALPQI010000263.1, forward strand.
TGTATTACGGGCGGTAAATAAGAAATTGTGAACGAGTGTGAAAGTAAAGCCCAAGCCGAAGGCGCGGGCTTTACTTCACACGAGTTCATAATTCTTGTGCCGCCCGTGGCACACACAATGTTTTTCATCACACCTGTGAGGCAAAAAAAGTAAATAAAATATTTTCATAAAACTATTCTAAAATGGTCTAAATCATTTCTCAAAATCACGGATGACTCTATAAAAGGAATCTCGGCGCGGCGCTAGTGCGGCGTAATGTCGTATGAAAATCCATTATTGCCCATGGGCATAATACAGCTCATTACGTTCAAGTATGCCTGCGTATAATAACACTTTTTACGAGCAGGCGTGATGAAAACAAATAAAACAACTGCTTCTCGTGTGTTAAGTTTTTTGAGTAGGACCGTGCAAAATAAGCAGCTGAAGATGGTTTGATGGACGTCTTAACTTAACTAGCTGCTAAATGTTGTTTGTCCCTTTCAGTCTTATAGACATATTGATAAGACCGAAAGAGCCAAACAATACTTATCGGCTTGCTAAGTTAGGAGGCGTTTATGAATAATTAGGGCTAGTCTTTATCCACTAAAATAATTTTTGCAGCTGTCACTTTTATTTTAAATAGTCTATTGCAAAAATCTAAGCAAAATGTGGGATTACGATAGTCGATAATGTGATACCTTTAAATTGAAAATGAGACGGTGATTTTGTAATGTTCCAGACGAAACCATCAAAGCCAAGTTAACCCCATATGCCAAATTGGTCCACGAGGCCGAAAACGTACCCATAGGCGAGACCCAGACGACACTGAACTACGAGGACTGTGTGTTTGGCGAGTGTGCCTTAGGGGACCTGCTGGTCGAAGCCTTCAATGATCATGTATGTAAACTTTACCTTTATCACATCATCAGCCTATCCGGCACTAATATAGGTATACCTATAATTCCGGCACTGAGCAGGGCCCCTGGTTTACTTATAGTTACGAGCTCAGTCAAGGTTGAAGATACAGGTGCAAGCAAAGCGCAATAAATATCTATACATAATCCTATACCTACAAGATCGTCATCATCATCATCATCAGCCTATAATAGTCCACTGCTGGACGTAGACCCCTATTAACTTTGCGTGTAGACGCATTAGGAGGTGAATGCCCATATATAATCGCCACTCTGGGCAAGCGGATGGCGATCGCAGTAATGTGTCTACTATGATGACGCTACTGCTCATCATCAATCTTCTATCAAAGAATTGTCAGTGACACTTCAATCGCTTAATTGACTCTTACGATATCCACGGGAAGAGTTGGGGTGGCGATAAATGTATTCTTACTGTCACCACATGGCCAACTTACCTTCATCAACGTTCCATATTTACCCAACTTAACTGTAGGGCGTTTTTGTTATATTTCTACTTACAATTACGAGCTCTTACAATTAGTTCAGTTAAAAAAGGGCCACAGAAATATTTCTTCCGTTGCTTTGTTTTTTTTTCAGACCTGTTTCACAACAAGACAATACTTATGTATAATTGTATAAACAAGATGAATTTGTTCAAAAACATTCATAGATTCATGTTTTATTATCTTGTATCAATATTTTCTGAAGACATGTATGAACTTTCCTTGCTCTCAGATACTTTCACTTATTGCAGCCTCATGCGAAGTTGATATTTGATATTCTAGTTGTTTTCAGGCTAAATCAGTACAAAAGACAGATAAAGATTACCTGTCTTTAATCCAACGGGGCAACATAAAGGCATCAATAATGAAAGGAGGTAAGGGAGTAATGATGTATCCCTTTGAGCGTTATGCTTCAATGTTAGGTTTTACAATGTATTCTGCCTGTACTGTACAATTTATCTATATATATAAACGGCAATGTCCTGACTGACTGACTGACTTAAATCAACGCACAGCCCAAACCGCTGGTCCTAGAGAGTTCAAACTTGGCATTTAGATTCTTTATAATGTCTAGAGGCGTACTAAGAACGGATTTTTAAAAATTCTTCCCTTAAAGGGGTTAAATGGGGGGTTAAAGTTTGTATGGGGAAACAAGATTAGTTGGGCTATTTTATTCGAAACTTCACAGAAATGTTTTTAATAATAAATAAGTAAACACGTGTTTCAGGTTTTTTGAAAATTCATTCCTTATGGGGGTTAAATGGAGGGTTAAAGTTTGTATGGGGGAAATAAGATTAGTTGGGCTATTTTATTCGAAACTTCACAGGAATGTTTTTAATCATCATTGGCCTCTGACATCTATAAAAGATGCTTCAAGCAGTGTCCAAAGAGGTTCGGCACTTACGTACGTGGCTGGTTAGGCCAATACGGGAGCGACAGCCACGACCGCATAAAGTGCACGTAAATGTCGCACTTGGTGATCCGGGAGGAAAGACTGCGTGCTGGTGTCTTAGTTCCCGTTTGAACGAGAGCAGATCGAACCAAGCGTTATCATGGGACACCACGCCTTCACCTAGAACCCCTCTCCAATGATCTCGGTCTTCGGATGCTTTTTCCCACGTACATGGATCAATTCCGAAAGACACCATATCGCGTTTAGCACTGTCTTTAAAGCGTAACATTGGTCGGCCAACCGGACGCTTGGCGTAGGCAATTTCACTCAGGAGAGTTACACGCGGCAAACGAGAAGGCTCCATCCTTTGCACGTGGCCCAGCCACCGCAACCGCCTTTGTTTCAATACGGCTGTGATACTCGGCATGCGTGCGATGCTAAGCACCTTCTCGTTTGTAACTCGATCCTTCCAAGTGATGCCTAAAATGCGCCTAAGACAGCGCATATGGAAGTTATTTAATTTCCGTTCCTGCTTAGCATACGATGTCCAAGTCTCAGCACCGTACAAGAGTATGGACAAGATGCATGTCTGATATACGATCGTCTTTGTATTTAAAGTCAGGTGTTTATTGTGCATTCATCCTTTCTTGTCTTATCATGTAAACAAACACTTTTTGAAAACATTATCACAATTTTCTCTGCAATTACACATTAATCATCACGTCAAATGTTGTTGCATACTTAATTAAACTCGCAAAGTATTATAATCACTCAAAAAAGAACTGAAAAATATCATTTCTGTAAAGATTTTCGTCAATAAATGCTGTTACGGTCGGATAACTTTAAAAACATCTGACATTGATGTGACATTGCGATGTCTAGATTGTCTATGTACCATAATGTTGGCATGCCAATATATCGATATTAATACTTAAAGTACAACTCGAGGAAAATGCAATTAAAATAAATTGCAGTAATTTACCAAAATTTATTAGGGTTTCGTAGCAAAAATGGCAACAACGGAACCCATACTTATAGTTTCGCTATGTCAGTCTTTCCGCAGCATACTTAGCTCAGTGGCCGTTAATACTATAAATCTGAAATTTGGTACAGGTATACATATTGATCATGCCAACAAAGTGATACAATAACAAGTAAAAAAAAAAAATTCGGGTACCTCCCCCCCCCAATTGGTGATGTGGGGTGATTTTTTTATTTGCTGTAATCGTATAGTGTGGGGTATCATTGAATAGGTCTCTTAAAAAGAAAAAGGGGCTTTTAAGAAAGTTTTTTTCTAAAGTCAATATTTTCGGAGATAATCGCTCCAGATGAAAAAAAAAATTGTCCTCCCTCTAACTTTTGATCCAAAGGTCCAAAAAAAATCATGAAAGTGGGCTGGCATAAAACTATTTCGAGCATAATCGGCCCAGCCGTTTTTGAATAACTACGAAACCCTACACTGAGCATGGCCCGACATGCTCTTGGCCGGTTTTTGTAATTGATTTCAATATTTATTTTATTCAAAGACTGGCAGTGCTTAGTAGTCTATTGAATAAAATCTTCACGTCAATCGTCATTCGTTTCGCTACTTCGCTTCACGTTGTTCGTTACGGGTGCACTTTATGTGATTTTTCTCATGACTAGTGGCGCCTTTGTTGGAGCGACAGAGAAAAATCCTCGAAATTTAACATAGTTTTTGATATAATCTTATACGAATTAATTCTCTTCCTGACAGACGATGTAAAATCGATAATCCTCTATTTACGTACCTAAGCAGTGAAATTGTCGCTGACATTTCATTATATCGACATTTCTAATCACTAGTGATTGTCTTTTGATCATCGTTGACGTTTTGTTAGTTTTACTTGGTCTGTGGTTTGTTTACATGATAAGACAAGTAAGGATGAATACACATTATTATTCCATACCCTTGTACTGAGCCTCCCGAACATCGTGGATGCTTTGCCGATGCGAATGTTTATTTCCATATCAAGCGACAAGTTCTGTGATACGGTGGACCCAAGGTAGCAGAACCTATATACAACTTCCAACGGCGCATCGTTCAACAATACTATTGGGGATTCCTGCACGCCTTGCCCCATAACGACCGTCTTCCTAGCATTTATGGACATGCAGAATTGCTTGCACGTGGCGTCGAACTTGTCAACCATTCTCTGAAGCTCCTCTGATGATGATGAAACAAAAGCGGCGTCATCAGCGAACAGCAAACTGTCCACATAAAAGTCTTCTCTATACCTTTTAGACTTTAGGAGTGCGATGTTGAACAGTTTGCCATCAGCTCGAGTGTGAAGGTGTACGCCTTGAGTGGTATCACCAAAAGCAACCTTTAAAAGCACGGAAAAGAAAATTCCGAATAAAGTCGGCGCCAACACGCAACCCTGCCGGACTCCTCTGCGCATGTCAAACGGAGCTGATGCACTGCCATTAAAAATAACAGAACCCTTCATGTCTTGGTGCAAGAGTTCAATTAGCCTTAGTAACTTCGGGGGACAACCAATACTCTGCAAAATCCTGTACAATCCACCTCTGCTGACTGTGTCGAAGGCTTTGTTTAAGTCCACAAATGCCAAATGTTTTTAATAATAAATAAGTAAACACGTGTTTCAGGTTTTTTGAAAATTCATTCCCTATGGGGGTTAATTGGAGGGTTAAAGTTTGTATGGGGAAATAAGATTAGTTGGGCTATTTTATTCGAAACTTCACACGAATGTTTTTAACAATAAATAAGTAAACACGTGTTTCAGGTTTTTTGAAAATTCATTCCCTATGGGGGTTAAATGGAGGGTTAAAGTTTGTATGGGGAAATAAGATTAGTTGGGCTATTTTATTCGAAACTTCACATGAATGTTTTTAACAATAAATAAGTAAACATGTGTTTCAGGTTTTTTGAAAATTCATTCCCTATGGGGGTTAAATGGAAGGTTAAAGTTTGTAAGGAGCAGAGTTGGGCAAAAAGTAATATAATATTCCTTCATATTACTTTTGTATGTGTACTTTGTAATATATTACAAATATTATATTACTTTTTAAATATACTCAACGGGCTTACAATGCTCTGCGAATCCAATACAATAACGCTTTTAGGGTGCTGTTGAAACTTCCGCGTTACTGCAGCGCATCGTCTATGTTCGCCGACGCGCGCACGGATAGTTTTGACGCCGTCTGGCGTAAAAAAACGGCCTCGCTGCTCCGCCGGGTGCGCGGGAGTAGCAACAGCATCTTAAGCATGGTAGCAGATAAGCCAGATTGTCCTCTCATGTGGAGAATGTCTCAGAGGACTAAATCACTTTTATGTATTTATTATTAAATCCCTAACATAAGTTTTTAATTAGATTAGATATAAGCAAGTACTAACAAATATTGTGGACCATTATGTTGTCTTTGAAATAAATAAATCATTCATTCATTCATTCATTTGCCCAACTCTGGTAAGAAGGAACCAGATTTGTTGGGCTATTTAATTCGAAACGTCATAGAAGTGTTGTTCCCAATGAAGAAGTAGGTACTTATCTACATACCTCTACCATGTTATACAGGGTGGTCCAAACCGTCGTTGACGTCAAAAAATTTTTTTTAGATTCCTCACGTCATGAGCTATCAGAATATACCCCATGTATGTTAGCCGATGTTGTCTTTGAAATAAATAAATCATTCATTCATTCATTCATTCATTTGCCCAACTCTGGTAAGAAGGAACCAGATTTGTTGGGCTATTTAATTCGAAACGTCATAGAAGTGTTGTTCCCAATGAAGAAGTAGGTACTTATCTACATACCTCTACCATGTTATACAGGGTGGTCCAAACCGTCGTTGACGTCAAAAAATTTTTTTTAGATTCCTCACGTCATGAGCTATCAGAATATACCCCATGTATGTTAGCCGATTTTTTGTAGTTTTCGAGTTATGAATTTTTGAAATTTTTTTTTTGAGATATTCTGGAATGAAAAAAATTATTAATAAAAAAAACTATTGGGTTTTTTTAACTAGTTTCTTTTTGTGAAAGTATTACTACAAATTAAGCATTTACTGACAAAAAAATTAGCGTCCTCACTTTGATACAAGTAGGATAAAAAAGACTAAATTCAAAATTTTACGCTAAAAACGCATCAAAATAGCATTAAAGTACGTAAATAAAAAAATAAAACATATCTCAAGGAATGTTCGTATTCTCAAGACCGCCCTAGACCTTGAACCTTCGTAAGAGCAAAAAAAAAGTGATACTTAATGATGAGGATTTTTCGGGGTAGTCGGTCAAATAAATTTCAAAAAAAGCTTCTAAATTTTTAATTTAAAAATAAAGTAAAATTTCATCTGTTTTTTTGTTCTTATCAATAAACAAAAACAGAAAATACCACGAAAACTCAATTTGTGTAGTTATTCAAGAAATTTTTGACTACTTCAAAATTTTAAGATTTTTTCTTTTTATTTGACCGACTACTCCGAAAAATCCTCATCATTAAGTATCACTTTTTTTTTGCTTTTGCAAAGGTTTAAGGTCTATGGCAGTCTTTAGATTACCAAAAATCCTTGGGATGCGTTTCATTTTTTTATTTACGTACATTAATGATATTTTGATGCGTTTTTAACGTAAAATTTTGAATTTGGTATTTTTTATCCTACTTGTATCATGGTGAGGACGCTAATTTTTTTGTCAGTAAATGGTTTATTTGTAGTTATACTTTTACAAAAAGAAACTAGTTAAAAAGCCCAATAGTTTATTTTTTATTAATAAATTTCTTCATTCCAGAATTTCTCATAATTTTTTTTTCAAAAATTCATAACTCGAAAACTACAAAAAATCGGCTAACATACATGGGGTATATTCTGATAGCTCATGACGTGAGGAATCTAAAAAAAATTTTTTGACGTCAATGTTTGGACCACCCTGTATAGTACGAGTATTTTACCTCGAGTACTTGTATTAAAAAAAAAATACTCCTAAGGGGATAAAAATGGGGTTGAAAGTTTGTATGAAAAAAGTTTAGTTTTAGATTAAGAAATTTCATAATGCGTAAACTAATTTAGAATAAAAATCTAAGAAAAGTAATTCCAGGATTTTTCAAAATTCACCTCCTTAAGAGTTGAAATGGGGCTCCAAAGTTTGTATGGTGAAACAAGATTACTTGTAGTTGGACTATTTTATCTGAAACTTCGCAGGAGTATTCTGTAAATTAAATGAGAACAAATAAATTCATAATAATCCTTTATTGTATAAACTTAATAAATTATCAAATAAACACACAAATAAAGAAATCTTATCTAAAATAAAAACTAATAATCTAAATAGAAAAGCCCATGACGCTGGCGGCGTTCCCTCTTTGGATCGCAATGCTTATCCTTTGGGAAAAATAGGCGCCAGCTCTGGGGTCCCCAGAAGCGTGGATCAAATAAATTGTAAATTAAATGAGATAAAATAATTAACCTTTATTTAAAAATTTCGAAAAACAAACAAACAAAGGTTAATTATTTATGTTTACTTCTGGTTCTAGAGATTCCAAATTTAGCACGTAGGTTCCTTTAAGGGTGTAGGGATGGTTTAAAAAAAATTAAGTCAAAATCCATACCCTAAGGAGTGCAATGATGGGGGTCCAGAGTTTGTATGGGAAAACTTGATTATTTAAACCATTTTATCCAAAACTTTACAGGAGTATTCCTAAACATAAAAAGATAAAGATGTGTTTTAGGTTTTTGAGAATTCAACCTCTGAAAGGGGTGAAATGGTTAAACAGTAAAAAAAAAATCATGGATATCATTTCTATGGTTTATCGAGTCACTGTGGTGGGAGTCCTGATTGACTGTCTCATCACCGGTTAAATGTTTTGGCTTGACTATTCTACCATAAGAGAAAAGGACGAAGCCTGTGGCGGATTACATTATTGTTTTGTGGGAGGGTGAATATCTGAGAATTTCAACCGCCTAATTTTGGTGGCATCATTTTTGCCGAAATTTCTAAACGTCTCAATGTTATACTTCGCCATTTGTATAAGGTATCGTGCCTCCTTAAAATGACAACGTAGCATATTGTAACGAATAGAAACTTCGACAGAAATGATGCTACCAAAATTAGGCGGTTGAAACGCTTAGATATTCACCCAGGAAATGACGATGCCTGCGTTGCTAATTTTATTTCGTGTAGTTTATTTGCAATTAAGTATTTAATTATGTCATACTAATATGCTGTTCAATGAAACAGACTTCAGACAGAATGTAATAAGGTAAGATTCTACTTCGGTTTAGGAAAGCTAAGAACTGCGATCCCACACAGAAACGAACGGCTATCAAAGTAGGTTTTGGGTTAGGTTAGAACTGCGACCCCACATAGAAATGAACGACTATCAAAGGAGGTTCAGGTTAGGTTTTTGAAGTTTTTTCATAGAAGTCCAAAATCTACGCGTGCGAAGCCGCGGGCAAAAGCTAGTGTAGGTATATAAATTAAATCTAACTAACCTAACCTTTATCTAAGATTGACCCTTGTGGCATTGTACCGAGGATGCTAACGGCTTTCCTTGCAGTATAGTAATGCTGCTTGCTGATGCGTTGTACGAGGAAGTCGCCAGCTGTTCGGCCTTTAGTTATGTCAACCAGACTTCTGTCAAAAAATCAAATTCAAAATTTGGATAAGCGAATTGATAATTTCCCGGTTGGATGGGTTGTATGTACGTACACTGGAAATGTAATTTTTGCTCTATAGCTGACTTATTTGTTGGCCAAAATGTAATCTCTTTCATAATTCAGTAGTATTGCTGCCGCTAGCCGTAAAACAAACGTCCGATACTTTTGTTTGTAAATTGTATCCTACCACGGGACAGGCATCGCCAAGTGTGGGGGTCAGTATTAATGTAACATTTTTTGGAAATAAAATATTTGAATTTATATTTTTTTGTTACAGCAATTAGCCAAGGGTCAATATTCGAGCTTCTACCCTACAATGACCGCATAGAGACATTTGAGCTACAGGGTAAATACGTATTGGATGCATTAGAAAGAAGCGTGTCTGAAGCTTGGGCCTATACGCCATTTAAAGGGCCCTGGGTTCTTCAGGTTTCTGGTAAGCATCAGGATTAGATACTCTATTGATGTATTTTATCTGCATTTTTCTCATTAGCCAGAATTGTTATACATATATCTACGGGTTAAAAGTGGTTCACATCTGGTAAGGTGCTGGTAAGAAATGGGAAGGTGTTGGGTTCTGCAGTTTAAATTGGCTATTGATTCGTATATTGTTGCAGTACCTTATAGCTAAAATCCACAAAAAGATTTTATGATGAAGTGGTCGAAACCCTTGGGCCCTAGTTGTCATACACAAAGAAATTCGTGAAAAAAATTCGAAAAACCTAATTTGTGTGTCTAAAGGACCATACTTTTTACTCTTAGCCGAAACAAATGAGCAATTTGGCGAGTGTTCTGGGAGATATGCACCAGGCCACGTTTTGATGCTTAATCTTGTATTTAATTTCTATTTGCATGTACGAGTATAATTGGGCCATTTCCAAAAAAAAAAATCCCGAAAACCTGATTCTTCCAGATCTGGACATGCTTGGGCTCATTCGAATTAGAATCATGAGCTGATTCGATATAGGTAATCTAAAATAATGTCTCAAAAAAATTTGGGATATTATTAATTCTGATTCTAATGAACCCAAACCAGATCTAGAATAATCAGGTTTTCGGATTTTTTTTGGAAAACGCCAATTTCATATTAAAATATTTTGCTAAAATAAGAACCACAATAATAGGTCCTTTACTCTTATCACTTTCAGGTCTACAGGTAGTCTACAACGTAACGTTACCCGAAGGTAGTCGGGTCACTTCAGCCACCACTACCAAGGGGGTCCCTCTAAATCCCGACCAGATGTATCAAGTCACCGCCCCGATATACTTAGCTGATGGTGGAGATGGTTTCACGGTGAGAAAAACCTGAATATATTGTATATCCAGGCCTAATCAAACTTCCAACTTCGTGAATTCGTGGATTTGTTTTGTACTCTGTCAGTCCAATGAAAGCGGCTTTAACATCAAGATGCTTAAAATTTCCGATTTTCGAAGCCTTCGATAGGCTCTCCGTCCAGTAGCCGTACCATGTGGCTTATGATGGTCTCGTTTTATCTATTTATCGTGCTACGCGTCACTTTCACACTTATACATACTTGTTAGAACCTGACGGCAACAACGACAAACGATTAAACACGGTACCATCATAAGCCTACATGACTTTATAAGTATCTGCCACTCCAACGAAGTCTCCATCGGTGTGATAGAGACATGCTCGAAATCTAGAATTTACGTCGTTTGTGGTACCGTAATACCATATAACTATAGTCCAGTACTACAACCAAGGTCCACAAGTTCAACTCGTAATTAGTCACCAATGGAAATCTTTTATTTTGGTTTTATCTAAGTTTTTTAATCATTAATGAGGAGACTTTGTGTAACAACTGAGTCAATAATAAATTACACCAAATCGAAGATATTTTACTTAGTTTTGGACCATAGTTGGGAGCTTTTGGACTATAGTTGGGTAGTTTTACGGTAGGCTTTCTTCCCATTCTACCCGTTGATGTAAAGACCACTAATATCCGTTGCAGATGTTCAAGGACAACAGGGTAAACCAGGAAGTCATTGGCCGTGACCAGAGGCTGCTGGAAGCTTACATCAAGAAGCATTCGCCGCTGAACATAGCCACTGATGGACGTATTAAAATTAATTATTAGTATACCAATCGTCAGTGGGATAAAAAAAGTAAACAAATATGACCGACTTTCTATAGCATTTGACACATCTCATGAAATACGTTCGGAGATATATTTTTACGTTAATACTAATAACTATAGGTAACATTGGTTTTAACTAAAAATGTACTTATGTGAACTCAAGGTATAGGGTTTTAATTCCTAATAAAACCAAGATTGTGTTCTAAAAGTGCGTGATCACGGAAGAATGGAGATTTTTGGTTTGTTTAAGTTTTTTTATTCTACTGTTGATTTGTACACGTAAAACTTACAGATGCAATTTAGTGATGATGTAGGATGTAGTTAAAATAAATTATTTCACAATATGCATGCCATAAAGATGCGTTTACATCAAAACGTGCGAATGCTCATTACCGCACTCTACGAAATCGACGAATTAAGTTTTGTGTAACGAACGAATTTCGTAGAACAGGGTTAGAATGAGCATTCGCTCGTTTGGTGTAAACCCACCTTAACACGAAGAAATTCTTACTAGATTGTGATTACAGTAATTTTTGTACAGAATGTCTATTTAATAAATTGGAAATAACTCAAAAGAGTGGGTCATTTCAGTCATTTGGCAGTAAACAAACGTGAGACGTCACTTTTGTGTATTTAATTTAAAACATCATATTGGCGATTGTTTTGACAGTTCGAAAAAAGATGTTGATTTGACTTGACTTGTCATTCATCATGCCTATTTTGATCTAAGGCTCAATTTCACCACACTTTTGATCCAAGAATAACGTGCCACCATGGAATTTTGAGAGTAAGTAAGCGAGAGTAAGTGATAGGGTGTGGCTCCACTGACGCTGAGCGGAGCGGAACTGTGGGAGCTCGGCTAATGAGACCGCATCACAGTGCTTCGACTTCGAATTTGAGGAAGGAATGTAATTGGTCAATTTTGCACAGCTCCGCTCCGCTTCGCGTCAGTGGAGCCGCACCCTTATTCTTCGAATAAAAGTTTGGTGATATTGAGATTTAGAGTTATAGTGCCTTTATTTATATATGTTACCGTAAAACCACCCAATTATGGTCCAATACTGCAACTATGGTCCACAATTTTAACTCCTAAGTAAGCAGTCCCAATCTTTTCGGCTTTGTCCAGTTTTTTATTCATTATTAATGAGGAGTTTTTGCCTATGAAGTTTTTGCCATGGTCAATCATAACTAATGAAAATATTCGATTAAGTTTTGGACCATTATTGGGAGCGTTTGGACTTAGGTGGTTTTACTCTAAGCTAGTCTAGCTAGTATAAATTTTACAGTTGTATAAAATAAAATAAAAGTTGTTTATATCAGGGTTTTCATTATTATGGATATTTATATAAAAATATACTTAAATTAAGACTTGCAGTTAAAATTTTTCTATAGAAAAATAAAAAAAAAATAAAAAAGCAGAGTGTTTCACCAGTTACTGAAAAAAAAACGCCATAAAAACAAATAAAAATTAACAAATACCGTAATACTGCCCAATTATGGTCCAATGCTCCAACTATGGTCCACAATTACAACTCTTAAGTAAGCTTTAGTCCCAATCTTATTTTTGGCATTATCCAAGTTTTTTTATTATTGAAGAGGAGTTTTACCCTATGAATAGAACGATTAATATAACAATGTCACCTAATGGAAGATATTCGATTAATTTTTTGACCATTTTTGGGAGGTTTGGACTATAGTTAGGTGGTTTTACACTAAGCTAGTCTAGTACGTGTATACTTGTATAAATATAGTTGTATAAAATAAAGAAGTGTTGTTTATATCAGATTTTCATTATTATGGATATATAAATTAATTGAGCCTTAATTGAGCTTATCGTGGGACTAGGTCGATTTGTGTAAGATGTCCCAAGATATTTATTTATTATTTATTATAAATATGTAGTTAAATTAAGACTTACTATCAAAAAATATCCTATTTAAAAATAAAAATAATAATAAAGCAGAGTGTTTCACCAATCATCGAAAAAAAAACGCCCGAAAAACAAAAATGTAAATTAACAAGTACCTACCGTAAAACTGCCCAACTATGGTCTAATGCTCCAACTATGGTCCACAATTACAACTCCTAAGTCAGCTTTAGTTCCAATTCTTATTGGCTTTATCCAAATTTTTTTATTATTACCTAATGAGGAGTTTTACCCTATGTAAAGAACGATTAATATAACAATGACACCTAATGGAAGATATTCGATTAAGTTTTGGACCATTGTTGGGAATGTTTGGGCTATAAATAGTTAGGAGGTTTTACGGTACCTAATAGGAGCTGTGAGCTTTTAGGCTCGATTACATCAAATCGTCGGCTGACAAGCAAAACTCACTATAAAAACTGTCACTACTCTTAGCAACCTCTTATGTCAGTATTAAATCAGAACTGAGATAGGAGCTTTATTTCAAGTAGGTATTTGTTACTTAGTGAGTTTTGCTTGTCATCCGACGAAATGTTTATTCGGACAGTAACGATTGTCGATTATTCTCAGACACTAGTGTCAAATGACTATATTATAGAATTTATAGAGACATAGGCGTGGTGACATAAATTAATAATAATAGTTTATGCGTTCATGAAGCCGAATAAATAAGGGGGTAATACTTCACCGGTTATTTTGAACAAAAACCACATTCTGTAAAAACGTAACCGTAAAACGACACGGTAATTCATTTTATTAACACTTAAAGTAAATTGTATCACATTCAGCTTTGAACTATGAGTCTTCCGTCAAGTTTTGTAGAAAGAGGTGAAATTTCCTTGATGTAATTTGTCAATACCTTCCATTCTTCTCCCAATTCTGCAATGTCTTTGGCGTTGGCGCTTAAAAACTGAAAACAATAGTAATATAAACTGAAAATACTGGTAGGTGACGTCAAAGATTTTACGACGATTTTTTCAATTACTTTATTGCCTTGAGATTAAGATCGTGTAAATATATTTTTGTCCCCTAAACCGTAATGATATTTTTGACATCGACTGTACATATACAGTGTGTGGCCTAAAATATAAACGGTGCATTAATAAGCTGATCAACAATCATTTCCACATACGTAGGTTGCCCTGAAAGTTTCGGGAATCGGAAAAAATACGCATTTTAATGAAATAAAAGTACTTTTATTGTTTTTCAAAGTATTCTCCTTTGTGTTTAATACACTTTTTCATTCTCTGAAACCAGTTTTTAAAACAGTTATTGAAGTCTGAAGTGGGGGTTGACAAAATGGCCATTTTATAAGCGTCGACTGCTTCTTCCGCGGTCTGAAAACGCTGACCACGCAACCGATTCTTTATTTTCGGGAAAGTAAAAAAATCGTTGGGACTTAGGTCGGGGCTGTACGGAGGATGGTCCAGTAATTCGACGTTTTCGCCCTTCAGATAGTCGTCTGTTTTCTGAGCGGTGTGAGGGCTGGCATTATCATGGTGTAGTATAATACGGCGGTTAGGGTTAGTTTTTCGCAGTTCAGCAAAAACAATCGGTAAACAAACGCCTATATACCAATCGGCATTGACAGTTCTTCGATCTTCAAGAGCGATAGTCGCCACGTGACCCGATTTGGAGACAAACGTGGCTACCATTTTTTTGATCGTGCTGCGAGAACGAACAACTTTTGTCGGCTTCGGTTCGTCTTCGTAAACCCAAACTCGAGATTGGTTTTTCGATTCAGGCTCATATGCGTAAATCCATGATTCGTCACCTGACACAATACTAAAAACGGCATTTGAGCTTCCTCCATTAAATCTTTTTAAAGTTTTGCGGCACCAATTGACACGTACCGTTTTCTGGTCGTCAGATAACAAGTGAGGAATCCACCGGGAAAATAACTTCCGCACGCCCAACTCTTGTTGTAAAATAACTTGTACCTGACTCATTCCAATGCCTAAAGTCTCCTGGATCTCCCGATATGTAACATGCCTATCTTCCTTTATCAGTTGGCGAACAACATCGATGTTTTGATCGGTAACGGCCGTTTTCGGTCGACCCTCACGTACGTCATCCGCAAGAGACACACGGCCACGTTGGAATTCCGAATACCACCTGTATATGGTCGTCTTTGAAGGTGCTTCACTACTAAAAGCAATAGTTAATCGGTCTCCACATTGTTGTTGTGTTAATCCACTTTTAAAGTCATAATAAATCATTGATCTAAAACTTTCGCGGGACAGCTCCATTTTCACCAGCGACTCAACGACTTTAAAAAACAATTGAAAATCGGACATTGTTTTTTTTTTCTAAGTGGCCAGTGTTTTCGAATAATGACACTATGCTTGTAAGAAAGAGGTATAACACATGTCAAATATACGTTCCTAAGTATTAAATTCCCGAAATTTTCAGGGCATCCTACGTATTGTAATTAAAAAAAAAACTTATTTGTAATTTTTTGTTCATGTATTTTTCATTATTATGGGTTCATTAAAAGTTATCAATAATTTGTCATTTTTGAATTATTGAAAAATGTAATTTTTTTTTAAACCGTAACAAATTAGTGTAAAAATACAAACAAAATTATTGTTATGACTTCGTACCTGGTATACCTACTATCAAGATGTCTTGCGACTGACAAGCTACGACAGTGTGATATGCCAAGATCCAGTACTAAAGGTCCATGCTTTGAATGACAATATCTCCGAACTTAACCACTTTGAAACACCGGGACCTTTACAGGATTATTGCCGATGGTCTAAGGAGTCACTCATTTCATTTTTCTCCCGTGTTAAAGGCCACACACTGTATATTAGAGAGCGTTGCACCAAGCTATTTATAAACGTTAAAATGTTAGCTAAAGTGGACTAACGCGGACTTAAGTCCCGGCCTTTACTTTCATACTCGTACTCGCGTATTGGTGCAAGCGATTTGAGGGTGCCGGACAGATAGTAAGCCCGTGTTAATAACTACTGGTAAGGGCTCGTGCATAAATCACGCGAGGTTTTTTGGCTACTTTTTGACCCCTCCCCTCCCCCCTGGTGATGTTTGGTGAGTTTCTTGGCCCTCCCCCCCCCCTAGCAGTCTCACGTGTATTTTTCTCATTCAACTCTCGCCGCAAAATTCACAATATTTCTTAGTTTGGTCATCATAGAAAAATACACGTGAGGTCTCCTTGTCCCCCCCTCCCCTAACGTGATCTGTCGTGATTTTTACTTGGACCTCCTCCCCCTCCCCCATAGGACCCCGCGTGATTTATGCACAAGCCCTAATACTGGTAGCCGTACCATGATGGCAAGTAACATTTACGTTATTGTTTACTCTAGCAGTCTGTCACGCTCACACGCCAGTATTAGCGAGGGCGATAGACTATTTTTCGTATCGAGTAAGCGCTAACGTAAACTTTACTTGCCAACTCGTGGTAAGCACGCTGTCCATTAAAGGTGCATTCAGACCAAACGAGCATTCGCCGTTCTATTCCCCGCTCTACGAAATCAACGAATCACGTTTTGTGTAACGATCGAAATTCGTAGAGTGGGGGGATAGAATAGCGAATGCTCGTTTGGTCTGAATGCACCTTAAGAGCATCGGTCGGCCGCGAAATTTGAAGGTGCTGATTTTTCTTTACTTTAGGTATTAAGTAATAGATCATGATTCTGATTGTCATGACCAATCAGAATCATGATCATGACTAAGGAACAAATAATTTGTGATCGAACCCGAAACCTCCAGCATCCCCCCTCAAAGGCTGCTCCCCACTCGAAGTCGCGAACGCGAGTGTGGAACTTAAGCACGAGCTCACTGTGGGATAGATTCTACACTTCGACTTTGCGCCGCGATTCCCTCACGAGTGGGGCGCAGCCTTTTGGTAGGGTAACCGGTCACTACTGCCTAGGCGAAGAAAGGCTGTGAAAATGTTGTGTTAATTGGAACTTTCTAAGCGTACAATATTTGCATGCATGAATACATTAGAGAACGCTAGTTTTCTTAAAGGCGTTAAAAAATATAAGTACATTCAGCTTTGAATTATGAGCCGTCCATCTACTGAAAAGGTGACAGGGGTGACCTTTTTCACGTAACTCGTTAGAGTTTCCCAATCTTTTCCTATTTCAACTACGTCTTTAGCATTTGCGTTGATAGGCTGGAAACCAAATTACATTTTTAAAAGTTGTAAGTGAAAAAATTTAAGTGAAAGATAATGTTGGTTTTATCTAAACTCGGGTTACTTTGCGCCATGGCTCAATGCAGTGTAGTCTTTAGGTGTCATTTTTATTTCGTTATTTATATATCTGTACCGCTACAAGACTGAATCGTGAAGGCTAAAAGTAACCCGGATTTATTTTAGGTAAGTAATTAGTCAATAGAGAAATCATGTACTTAATGTGTCTCTTAACCCACAACGTTTGAATATAGAGTGGGTATTTTATTCAGAAGAGGAATATACTCGTGTTGAAGTTCAAAAAATGTATTGGTGTTATGATTGTACTTCATAAAATATAAAGGTAATGCGGGCTGAATTGAGCCCTTTTACGGGCAAAGTTAGCCTGGTGCATTCCACGAAAAAGTCCACCGATGTCCCGTACGAACACGGTTTTTCTAAAAATTGTGGGTTTATCGACGTTCTCCTTCATGACTAGAATAATAACTAATAACTCGGAAGAAAACTCAAATTACCGAAATATACACGCGTTTGTACGGGACAGCCCATGGAATGCTCCGCCTATGGACGACCAGCAGGCTTAGCACATGAATGGTGCGACAGTATGTCGCCGCGAGATAGATCTCCCGTCCTTCACTAGCTATATCAACAAAAGAGGGACGGATAGACTCTCGCGGCGAGATAATGTCGCGCCAATCATGTGCTAAGCTTACAGTAGCTACTTTGCCCATTCTACCTCTAACAGTTTTAGTGATAAAATCATTTACCTCAGATTTATCCCTTACGAATTTTGGCGTAACGCACTGGTACTCCTCTTCATCATCTAGCGGCTTCCACGTTTCCCCTTCTTTGACAAAGATGGAGTCAATGGTTTTGCTTGTCGTATTTAAGGCCAGTTTTAACCCTGAAAATATTTTTTTTAGGAGTAAGTAAAGTCGATAATATGTTTTAGCTAAATGCGAAGAAAATTAATTGAATGCATTATATGACGACCAACCATGACGTACTATGGCGGTTCAGTTTAGGCCGAGAGAAAGAGACAAGGCTGTACTCGTCGTATACACGTATCTCTGTCCCTTTCCCTGAACTTAAACTGAATCGCATTAGTAATAATCTTTCAACTATAATTTGCACATACCTCCCACTTGTGGTAAGTTGATTGCAGATGCTTTGAGCGATTCTTCTAGTGATTGTCTCACATATTTCCCTTGTATCCTGTATGTTAGTATAGCGTTCCCGAAGGGTAGCACGTTTATAACGTCACCTTGTGTTATATCTACAAAATAAACAAAAATCTTTATCCAAGCAAAGCGAGGGTTTCCGTTTCAAGTTCCGCAAAACTTCCTTAGCAAGTTCCTATAATTATTAGTTTGTTTGCAGCGTTTTGGTTAGTTATTTTCCATCAGTCTCACATCGGTCCAAAGATACAGAGTTCAGGGTGCTTAGACAAGTTGCCAATCGCTAGCGCTTAATCGTCAATCCTAAACGAAAGGCAGCTAACTGTGTTTGTCGCACTAATATAAAAGAGTGACAGAGAGGGAAAACTACGATACGCTACTAAGCTTTAGCGATTAGCAACTTGGCTAAGCATCCAAATACGCCTGGCATCAGTCAATAGACACCAGAACTGATGGACTGGATTGGCACCAGAATTGGCGCGTATTAGATGTCTTTAAATTATTTCTCCCGCATATTAGTACCGTAACCATCTAACTATAGTCCAAACGCTCCCTGCCATTGTCCAGAACTTAATCGAATATCTTTTATTAGGTGTATTAATCGTGCTATTCATTTGCCTACGAATACTTCATTAATATTTTTTTCTACTCCCGTACTTTTATTTGTCATTTACATGGTCGTGAACACACCATTACCACACACCTTACAGATGTCAAGATAAGTCTATATTGTCTTTTCCCTATAAACGCATTCGGGTTTACACGCAGTGCGTTTTTGCATTTTAAGACACCTCGTGTATTTTTTTTTATACCACGTCGGTGGCAAACAAGCATACGGCCCGCCTGATGGAAAGCAGTCACCGTAGCCTATGGGCGCCTGCAACCCCAGGGGTGTATGCAAGACTTAATGAAATACATGGCTGTCAACCTAATTGAAAAAAAATCTGATGAGCAGTAAACCATAGAGGAGCTTTCTTTTTTTAATTTTGACGTCTCCCGCCCAACCTTGATGATTAATAAAATTGTGTTTGATGTGTGGTCGTAGAAAAAGTATTGTATGCAACATTGTTTAATTGAGTCAAAAAATGGTCGTGGCGTCTTTGATAACAATTTTCGGCTTCGCCTCAAATGGTTACCCACGCCACTCACCTTTTTTGACCTCTCTTAAACAAGGGTTGTATAAAATACTATAACGGTTTTTTAACTAATTTATTGGAGGTATTTTTTATCAAAGCTCTGCTATTTTACTAAGGCCTGATTTCAATTCTCAGTTAAAATAAAAGTATTAGTCAGATAAATGTTAGCTTTCTCTTTATTTCTCATGTATTCAGAAAAAGATCAGTTGGTAATTTTAACTAACGAATACTTGTCTAGTGATCGAAAAATCTGCTTCCAAACGATGTATTCGATTAATAAAGTTTTATATAAGGTTTAGGTTAGGTTCGTTTAAGAAAATATCGAAAAGTGGATTATACTCACCGCCTTTGTCGATGAAAGTTCGTATCATTTTATTATAAAGAAATGATATAGAAGTTAAGTTTGTTGGAGTTTTCTTTCTTGCCTGTAATGAGATTTAAAAATACAAGATATAGAATATTATAAGCAAGTAGAGCAGCACCAAACATTAAATTGAAATATAAGCAATCGGAATATCTCAAAAGAAACGAATTTTGAGGCTTGAAATGTTTCAAGCCGTGAATGGATGAACTTTGCTGCTAAATTAATCACCCCATTGAACTTTACAAATATTATCCAAATGAAAATTACTAGCCAGGAATTACTGTATGCTAAAAAAAACAGTTTTGCGCACTGCATTACTAGGTAAGTACAGGTAGTTTCCTAGTTAGGGCAGATTATACAAATCCCTGATAAAAGTTAAACTTATCGCTGTTAGTTTCGCAAGTCATGTGAAAAAAGACAGCGCTAACATTAATATAATTACTAATTAGGTACTGTAAAAATGTAAATTAGACTTTGAAATTAAAAAAAAAAATGGTTTTAGTGTAGTGAAATCTATTGTTTCAGTAGCGCTGCGAAAAATATTCAGATTGAGGCTTAAAGGCTCGAATCCTAAAGACTCGGGAGGTCTAACAACTCAACCGCATAGATGTTTTCTTGTATTACTTAATACACTTAAATTAAGCTTTTGACCACCGTCACGTCACGTTATCAGTCTGTCTTAGTCCGCTGCTGGACTTAGGCCTCTCCTGTTAACTATGCGTATAGATAGACGCATTAGGAGGCAAATGCCCGCAATCGCTACGCTGGGCAAGCGGATTGGCGATCGCAGTAATGTGTCCACTATATAACGCTGCTACCCATCATCAAATAATGGTCAGTGACACTTCAATCCCTTAGTCGACTCTTACGACAGGGCGGCTAAATTATAAAATGTGATTCTTTAAGACCTAAACGTTTGACTATTTAAGCTCATTATATCAGCCGAAAGATCTACACTATTGAACATAGGCCTCCCCCAAGATTGCCACAATTACCGGTCCTACGCCACCCGCATCTAGAAGACTCCTGCGACCTTCACCAGGTCTTCAGTCCACCTTCTGGGGGGCCTACCCACGCTGCCTCTATTTAAGCTCGAGAGCATTATCCACAACTCTAATTTCTGGATGTTAGTTTGCTGGGTGACACCTCACTCACCATATCCAAGAAGGAATCTGCAACAATATCGGCAAGAGCACACTCTTCTGACCCACACATGCTCAATAATTCGGTGCTGGTGCCAATCACGCCATTTATAGCCTTATGGATCTCATCCATGTAAGGCTTCATTAGGGCTTTTATGTTTGGGTCTGAAAATGAAAAGATAAATAACTTTATAATATTTTATTCGGTTACCGCGAGGATTACATAATTATGAAATAAAACTATGAAAACGGATAAATCCATGCATATTAATTAAATTGAACTTCATCCCGACGTTTCGAACACTTTACAGGATTCGTGGTCTGCGGGCGACCGAAATTTTGTTTGCACCTTTCAGTTCGTACTGGTGTACATAATGGATGAAGTTAAATGTAATTAATATACGACAGTTTATCCGTTTTCATAGTTTTATTCCGTAAATAACTTTATTTAACACGAATTAAAAAAAATTGGTAATAAATCCAGAATATCACTTCCCACATCATCATGTTATCTTAGTCCAACAATGCAGGACATAGGCTTCTCCTATTATTTACGCGTATATATGGATATATCGCCATGTTGGGCAAGCAAATTGGCAATCGTAGTAGCAATCAATTAAGTAATATTCAGTGATACTTCAATTCCTTAGTCGTCTTTTCCGACACCCAACGGGAAGAATTTTGGAGTGGTGACAAATGTACTCTTACGGTCGTCACCAAGCATACAAATATATAATAAATACATACATAGGTAATATTTAACTCAGATCAACCTACCCTAAAACTGTTTGTACTGTTACTATTTCACAATAAATTTATTTTATTACACTTGTAAATGAGTACAATGTACATTTATTCAATACCTACGTAAAAAAGTCGCACGTCACACCTCACCTCAGAAACAAAATATTTCTGAACACAAATAAATGTACTTGCCGGGATTTGAACCCAGCTTTCCACCTGCGTAGGTTCAGGTAAATTCACTAAAGCTGACACGAATGGAATGAATGAAATGAATAACATCTATCTTTGTGTGTATGCGGTCGTCCTATACCAGCCTGTATCTACTGTCATTTAGACATCCACACAGATACTTTCTGTCACTTACTCGATCCATTCGCGCCAGCTTTCGTGAATTTACCTGTACGATTACTAACTCTACAGATTAGGCTACGCGCACAGTGTTTTAAAAACCCTATTTTTGTTTCACCTTCCTTTTTTTACAAAATCCGATAGACAATACTATTACAAATATCAGACTAGAATTCTCACCTCATTAGGACGAGTACTTTTTTTTTAAAAAATCATCAAAGTTTGCCTCATGGAGATTTAAATACAGACGGAGATTTAAATACAGTTGATTAAGATACACGTGAGCTATCACGTGCTAAAATATCTCCATCTAATTCTATATTCTAATTTCGGAAATATTTAATGTAAACCGAAAAGTCTAAAAACCATATTTTCTTCGAAAGTACTAACGGTAATTTCATTTTTTTTATTACGAATAATAGGGAATTACATCCGCATTTACGTGGTATTATCAAATTTTTTTCAAGTATACCTGTTTTTAAGAAATAAAAAATAATGCAAATTTCATGACCCGGATATAGGCAAACTTTGATGATTTTTATAAAAAAAAGTACTCGTCCTAATGAGGTGGGAGTTCTAGTCTGATATTTGTAATAGTATTGTCTATCGTATTTTGTAAAAAAAGGAAGGTGGAACAAAAATAGGGTTTTTAAAAGACTGTGCTACGTGGGTGAATACCTGACCGTTTCAACGGCCTAATTTTGGTGGCATCATTTTTGCCGAAGTTTCTAAATGTCTCAACTACCGTGCTTCCTTCAATTGACAAAGTAGCACATTGTAAGGAATATAAACTTCGGCAAAAATCATGCCACCAAAATTAGGCGGTTGAAACGCTCAGATATTCACCCACGTAAGCTGTCACTCGGATATAAAATACGCTAGGTATTGTAGATAGATGGTACCTTCAGGAATACTTCTGTCCAAAAATACAGGATTGGCCTCAAAGGATACAATTTCTCCATTGGCATCGAAGTCGACTGCAATATCGCCGAGATATTTGCTGTACGCTGAAGCAGTGACCACTAGGACCTAATGAAAGTTAAAAACTTTATAATTATGAGCTTTTGTCAATGGGTCTCGACAGATATATCTCTGGATTTATTTCGACAGATAGGCAGACATATATATATATAAAGACATGTGGATTTTTTTGTTCAGTACAGCTGGTGCTTTTTTTAACGCACTAGCGCGGGAAGTGGTTCATTTCCTGTCAAGTTGAAGTTGAAACTTCGGAGGGCCATCTGTGCAGAAAAACGTCACGTTAATTTATCACCACTCGTTTCGAACCTAATTTATACCCACAGTAAATGTATGAAAACAGTTTTCTTTAATTTTTGACTTTTTAGTACATTGCCGGAAGTTGACCCCTTGGAAACTGTTGGTACTGAATAGGGATGGCGTAAAAAAAACACTTTAAAATAGCACTTAACGATACAAGTGCGAAACAAATTAACTTCGAAACGAGTAGAGATAAATTAGACAGTGGCGTAGCTAGGGGGGGGCAGGGGGGGCTCGTGCCCCGGGCGCCAAATCAGAGGGGGCGCCAAATCGGCCAAAATTTTTGATATACTCTTGCATAATTTATACATAAGAAAAATTAAAATGCTAGACATGTACATTTTCCCCGGGCGTCAAATTAAAAGAGGCGCCAAATCGGCAAAATATTTTGATTTCCTTGTGCATAATTTACGTATGGAGAAAATCTGTAGGTATGCATACATTTTAGAAAGGTACATTTTCCCACCCTTTGGCGCCCGCGACAAATCAGAGGGGGCGCCAAATCGGCCAAAATTTTTGATAACTAGGTATATTTTTGCATAAGAAAAATTAAAATGCTAGACGTACATTTTCCCCGGGCGTCAAATTAAAAGAGGCGCCAAATCGGCAAAATATTTTGATTTCCTTGTGCATAATTTACATATGAAGAAAATCTGTAGGTATGCATACATTTTAGAAAGGTACATATTCCCACCCGCGCCCGCGACAAATCAGGGTGGGCGTCAAATCGGCCAACATTTTTGATTTCCTTGTGCCTAATCAATGAAAACATAAAGAAAATCTTTATGCGTAATTTAAAAAAAAATGCTAGATTGGTACATATTCCACGGGCGCAATATCAGGGGGGGCGCTTCAAACCAGCCAATTTTTTTTATTTCCTCATGCATAATTTACACACAAAGAAATCAAAAATGTTTGCAGAAAGGTCAATTTTAAAACTTTATTTCAGAAAGTCCGTAGGTGCTGTATTTTTTGTCGTTTTCTTTAGATTTTTTTTCTCTTAACCGCGTAATACCTCATTTGCAGAATTTTTAGTACCTACCATAAGTATGGAAATGTAGTACTTATTAGCTTCGAACAAAGGCTATAATCGGACTTTCATACATATGCGACCTTTGATTGTAGGGGATGAATTTTTTTATGGTAAGCACCCCTAATGGCTTCTATTAGATATTTTTACCAAGTTTCAGCTTCTTATGTTTGACAGTTTCTGACGTACGTCGCTTATACGGTTTTCAGAAAATAACGTTTTTAGGATTCCGTGGCCAAAATGTCAAAAACGGTGCCCTTATAGTTTCGCCATGTCCGTCTGTCCGCAGCATAGTTCAGTGGCGGTTAATACTACAAATCTGCAATTTGGTACAGGTATACCTACGTATTAATCATTCCAACAAAAAGTACAATAAAAAGTTGAAAACAAAAATTTTTCGGGTACGTCCCCAATTGGTGAGGTGGAAATGTTTTTTTTAATTTGCTGTAAGTAATTGTATAGTTATCATTGAATAGGTCTCTTAAAAAGAATAAGGGTCTTGAAAGAATGTTTTTTTTTCTAAAGTCAATGTTTTCAGAGATAATCGCTCCAGAAGAAAAAAAAAATTGTGTCCTTAACTTTTGATCCGTAGGTCCAAAAATATGAATCACTGTGCTTATAGAATACTTTAAAATAAAACTATTTCGAACATAATCTGCTCAGCCGTTTTTGAATAACTACGTAACCCCACACTGAGCATGGCCCGAGATAGTTTTTTTAATTATTAGTCCGTATTCTATTAACTAAGGCCCATCTGTACAAATATTAATATCACTTGTTTAAAAAAAGAAGGAAATAAAAGGAATCGAAAAGTTCAAACTTTGTTTTACAGGTAGGTATAGATTTTTCATATGAGGCGAAAAATAAAAAGGGTTAAATTTTAATGTTTTTGTGTCAAAATATCTACGACAATCTGTATTATTATGTAGCCAATTTGTTTAGTCTGTTTGGAAGATAATTAAGTCATGAACAATACAACTATAAGTATTCTTGAAATATTTTAATTATCATAAAATTTTTGACATTTAATTGAAATAGTAACATTGGGACACATTTGCACCTAAGTGTATATAGGCATATTGTACATTCTAACAAGACATTTAATGATGTACTTACATTGTACACAAACTTCTGATTTCTAAATTAGTTTTCTTATCAATCTTTCATGTTAGTTTTATATAGATAAAATCACTGCTGGGCATCTAAAGTCACTAAATTTAATGTTTTGTTAGAATGTAGTACAGTATACAGTATGCCTACATATACACATTCGAATTGAGAACCTCCACCTTTTTTGAAGTCGGTTGAAAATCAACTTTTTTATCCTGCCTAGTCGGTTGAATTTTGGAAAAAATTGCTTAATCCTAAAAGTGAGCCATTTCACGGAACTTTTAAATGGCTCACTTTTAGGATTACGTAATTTTTTCCAATATTCAACCTACTAGGCAGGAAAAAAAGTACTAACTAGACTAGGAACCCTTTAAGTTCAGTTAAGGGGGGGGGGGGCGCAAATTTGGCGCCTGCCCCGGGCGCCTTTTACCCTAGCTACGCCCCTGAAATTAGAGAACGTACGATACACGTTTTCGCACCGTATCGTACGACGTTTTTCAGATTTCGACCACTTCTCGCACTAGCGCGTAAAAAAAGCGCCATCCGTACTTATTTTTTTTACTTTCATACAATTTGTATGGGAATTTTATTTATTGATGTGTGGCTTTTCTAGCCGAAAACCTCGTACTCCGGGTAGCTACCAGCCACCTCATGGCTGGGATCTGTTCCATTCCAAAGCAAACTATGCGTGTGTCTACCTACTATGTCTACGTTTTCACCGAATGCCTTTGTCATACCTTATGTCCGGGCCTGTTATCAGCTACCTCGTACTCCGGGTAGCTACCAGCCACTTCCTCATGACTAGGGGCTGTTCCATTCCAGAGCAAACTATGCGTGTGTCCGCCTACTATGATGTCTACGTTCTCACCGACTGCTTTCGCCATAGCTCTGCGAATTATTTTATTAATAAGTAACAACTTGATTTAAAAAAATATATGTTGAACAGCAAAATTTCATTCTGTAAAGGAGGAACATAAAAATTTTGAAAATCTGAGTTTCTGTACCTATTTAACGATTGGTAGCAGGGACCGGAACCGTTATTTTCTTCATACAAAAAAACGGTTCTTTTTCCGTAAATTTTCGTTCTTGGGTATATCAATTCTAAGTCAATGGAGTAATTTAAAAATATGATATAATAAAAAATAAGTAAAAAAGTTTTAAGTTAAACGGTTTTTATTGCACCAAAAACTAGAAAATAAAAATTAGTTGTAACTAACCCTAGATGCTACTTTCTGTAGATTAGTCACGTGAAACTATTATCACTGTAGTCTTCCCAAGTTGGATGCTGAAAGCCACGTTTAGCCTCTATGTCAGTGGATTAAGCGTTACCTAATCGGAAACTTTTACCAAACTAAAATAAAAACGTGGGGCGTACGCAATTGTGATTAAGTCACTATAGTTATTTAAGAACAAACATAGCAATCAAGACAGCAATAGTGTAATAAGTTTTGTTCTGGCTTTGATAAAAGTTATTTACTTCTGTAGAAGTGTTGGAACAGATGGATGATTAATTGCAAAATTAAAGCCACAATTACATATTTTGAACTTGTATGTTGCTTTATAATAACGCCCCACGTTTTTATTTTAGTTTGGTAAAAGTTTCCGATTAGGTAACGCTTAATCCACTGACATAGAGGCTAAACGTGGCTTTCAGCATCCAACTTGGGAAGACTACAGTGATAATAGTTTCACGTGACTAATCTACAGAAAGTAGCATCTAGGGTTAGTTACAACTAATTTTTATTTTCTAGTTTTTGGTGCAATAAAAACCGTTTAACTTAAAACTTTTTTACTTATTTTATTTTCAAGTTTTTAGTGCCATTGTAAAGTTAATTTCCGATGCTATACCTACTTATTCGATATCAAAGATGTTCTTTGTAATATGCAATACAATTATGCATGTTAGCGTTTAACTCTCGCGCTTTAATCACGACATATATGTAAACGTAATGGACATTATTTTAGGTGTAACGAGAGGGGAATCCCTGCTGAATAGATATTTTTAAAAATCCGACACTAAAAAAATGTCAGCTTGAATGGCCGAAGTGTCTCAAATGGACGTGTTATTCATACAATACGTTAAAAGATAACAGAGATCTGACAATAAGGAATATATCGATCAATTTGGTTTATTTAGAAAATCAAGTTTAAATTTTTATATTGTACACATTATATAAGTCGAATTTCGAGACGCTTTCAGTCGACCAACCGGGGGACCGCAGGTCTGACGGAAAGTCCGACGCGAATCGAGGGTCTAAAGGGTCAATCCATGCAGTCTATCAACCGGAGGGCCGTAGGCTCGACGGCACTATGGCACTCACTACGTGAACCGGAGGGACTCACACTCTCTGTCTATCAACCTGACGGCCGCAAGCCCGACGGCATGCCCTACGCGAACCAGAGGGGTATACTCATACTCTGAGTCTTATCAACCTGCAGGTCCAACGGCTCACCCTACGCGAACCACTCACGCTGTCACTCTATCAGCTGGAGGGCCGCAGGCCCGACGGCTCACCCTACGCAAACCACTCACGCTGTCACTCTATCAGCTGGAGGGCCGCAGGCCCGACGGCCCGCCCTACGCGAACCACTCACGCTGTCACTCTATCAGCTGGAGGGCCGCAGGCCCGACGGCCCGCCCTACGCGAATCTCTCACGCTGTCACTCTGTCAGCTGGAGGGCCGCAGGCCCGACGGCTCGCCCTACGCGACCCACTCACGCTGTCACTCTATCAGCTGGAGGGCCGCAGGCCCGACGGCTCGCCCTACGCGACCCACTCACGCTGTCACTCTATCAGTTGGAGGGCCGCAGGCCCGACGGCTCCCCCTACGCGATCCACTCACGTTGTCACTCTATCAGCTGGAGGGCCGCAGGCCCGACGGCTCGCCCTACGCGACCCACTCACGCTGTCACTCTATCAGTTGGAGGGCCGCAGGCCCGACGGCTCCCCCTACGCGATCCACTCACGCTGTCACTCTATCAGCTTTAGGGCCGCAGGCCCAACGGCTCGCCCTACGCGATCCACTCACGCTGTCACTATATCAGTGGGAGGGCCGCAGGCCCGACGGCCTGCCCTACGCGAACCACTCACGCTGTTAGTCTATCAGCCGAACCCAATAGCTTGCCCTACGCAAACTACTCACTCTGTCAGTCTTTTAGACGGAGGGCCGCAGGCGAAACCGAAGGCCTGAGGGGTGAACTTACACTATCAACAAGCGCACCGCAGGTCCGGCGCCACGTCCAACGCGAACTACCCACACTGTCAGCGGTTATGGCACACTAATAGCGGTTATTTTACACACTAATAGAGGTTAGGATTTGGAAGTGAGTATTCAATGTACATATATGTTTTTATTAGGGGTCGGAACGGTGGGTGCAAAACTTTAACAAAACTTTAAAATTGACATATGGGAACACTTTGGGCAAGAAAAATACGAATATTATTGAAAAATCTGTATCCAATTTTATTCCCTATCTGGGAATCTTCAACTTACAATATGTGGGTGTGTAGATATGTATATTTTATGGATGTATGTGCTATGTCAAGTTCAATTGAGAAGTTTTGTTAAAGTTTTGCACCCACCGTTCCGACCCCTAGTTTTTATCCATTAAATAAAGCATTACTTTAAATTCAACATTTCGATTAACCTGGCGGTTACGACAGCAGCATCAGGTTTGATGAGTTGGAAGTCAGTATTAAATCCGTCTGTATCTTTTCGTCCAATATTCCGCAGGGTTTGAAGACGACATACGGTACTAAACCGTGGTCGCTTACAATGGGCCTCATAAGAAGGCTCAATGTCACCCAAAGAGCAATGGAGAGGGCTATGCTAGGAGTCTCTCTGTGATATCGGATTAGAAATGAAACCATCAATCAAAGTAACCGATATAGCTCTTCAAA
Source organism: Thaumatotibia leucotreta (assembly GCA_025490895.1). Lineage (NCBI taxonomy): Eukaryota > Metazoa > Arthropoda > Insecta > Lepidoptera > Tortricidae > Thaumatotibia > Thaumatotibia leucotreta. Next base: position 330,259 of record JALPQI010000263.1, read on the forward strand.
TCGCTAAACTGAAGTGGCAGTGGGCGGGGCTCGTTGCGCGTGGAACCGATGGCCGTTTGGGCGATAAGGTTCTCGAGTGGCGGTCACGTACCGGAAGGCACAGCGTGGGTAGGTCGCTGGATGCAGGTGGCACAGGGCCGGTCCTTGTGGCAATTTTTGGGGGAGGCCTATATTCACCACTGAACGTCTTTCGGCTGATATGATGATGATGATAATGAAATCCGTATGTTTCTACCAAATATCTAAAGCAGTACTTCAAAATCTACATATCGCTAAACCTAGCGGTTGTGGCAGGCAGTAACCCTGGAGTATCAGATTTGAGGAGTTGGGCGTTAGTATTACATTCGCATGTTTCTACTTAATATCTAAAGAACTTCTTTAAAATCAAGGTACCGATAAAAGATAAGCCGGAAAGCGGTTATTGTGGGCAGTACTGCAGCATCAGGAGTGAGGAGTTGGAAGTCAAGATCAGGCTGTTAGTATTTGATTATTCCAAACATGCTATACTTTCATTTTCACGTGTCTAACACTCTCGGTTAAGGTAAGCAGTACGTCTGCAGCATCAGGCTTTGAGGATACAAAGATACAAATATTATAATATTGCATTGTCACGGGGACTTGATAAGAGTTCCAAATTTTATTGATTTCGGTGCAGTAGAAGTGGTCGAAAAATCGATCACAAGATTTGAAGCATCGACGACAGTTGATACGCGGTGAAGTTAATAAAAACCGTTTAATTACATAAAATATTGAGTAGATAAAGTGTACAAAACATTTAAAAATATTGAGCTATTACGAGGTTTTTGTAAAATAACGGTTCCGGTCTCTGATTGGTAGATATAATAGTTAAGGGCTTTAATGAAAACAAAACTTTTTGTTTGACGAAGTTGCCCGTAATGTAACTTGTATGACTAACTTAGTTAACATAGTGGAAACGCTCATGATTTTTGTTTACGTGTAAAGGTGCGGTTAAACTAAAAGAGCATTCGCTGTTCTAGCGCCCGTTCTAAGAAATCAACCAATCACGTTTTGTGTACCGATCGAATTTCGTAGAGTGGGAGGTTAGAACAGCGAATGCTCTTTTAGTTTAACCACACCTTAACATTTTTAAAACGACCCTTGTAATTTCATTTCATTCAAAATGAAATTACTTTCCGCAGGTACATGCTAACCCCCTTATTCATAAACATCTGCTATCTTAACAAGTCGCTAATAATTGTTTGTCCCTTTCGGAAGACCGGTTGTGTTAAGAAACAATGTGTCCATAAGAGCAAAAGGGACAAACCATTATTAGCGGCTTGTTAAGTTAGCAGACGTTTATGAATAAGGGGGTAAGACGCTAACAGGATTCCTACTCGATTGCTTTGGGTAACTGTCGTTACCAGCTGTCACTCTTATTTTACATAGGAATGAAGCTCGACCAAAATTTCAAAGCAAATGAGTGGATAATAGTTCGGTACTTCAGTAGTTTGAATAGCATCACAGAGATCAGCAAATTCGTAAAACATCTTAATATGTCTGTCACAATTGACGAGCCATTTCAGTAATTTCAAAAAATTGTATTCGATTCACAAATCATAAGGAATAGCATCACATATTTGCTCTGAAAAGTCCACAAAGTAACTAGAAAGTATATCCCACAGTACAAATCTATTCACTCCTTTGCCACCGATGCTATTGCCTGTCGTGGGCACTATACTTTATAGCATGACATTTTTATGAGGATTTATAGCGCAAGGCTACTGTCTTTGCATTTAAATTGTCTTTAAATCGTATATAAAATAAACTTCGACAGATACGGAGATAACCCCGATATGGTTTTTCATCAAAACTGAATGAGATTATGGAAGATATAAAGAGTAAATCTCAATCTAAATATGTCTTTAGATAGAGAAGGAATATGATGTGCAGGAAGTGAAGGCGCGTGAAATGTATGGGCTAACCATCCTGCCAGATGCTTTCAGTTCCTGCACATACTCTAGTCACGAGATTCGGTATATTAAACTGTTATGGCAATCGTCTTGATATTGCATAAAAAAATTTGGGTGTTTGGTTAGTAGTTTCGTGTAAAGAAATATTATAATTATTATGACTTTTTACCAAATCGAAATAATGTCTTCTTTGAGTAAGATGTTCATTTACAATAATTAAGGTATTATTTCTCCGACGTTGCGATATTATTTTTCCACACAAAAAAAAAAATGAATGCTGTTTTATTCAGTTTTAAAAATAAAATGAAGTCTTCTTTCAGTAAGATGCTCATTTACAACAATTAAGGTACATTCCTTATTATTTCCTTCGACAAGGCGATATTTTTTTTTCATACAATTTTTTTATCAAAAAAATTAAAAAAGTTTGAATGCAACTTTACTAAGTCTTAAAAATAAAATGAAGTCTTCTTTCAGCAAAATACGCTAACTATGATATTTAAGATACTTTCCCTCCATGTGGCATCGCCGTGGGACGCGCTGTAGAATATAGCCAACCAAAACTTTCACGGACCAATCAAAACTATTTTTATATGCCGGTTTAAGTTTTTATAGGTTGATAATGAAATTCATTACCGTGATGCATTGAAGAGGGGGTGATACTTGACAACTAAAATTCAGGACCGTTTTGAAAGGCAATTAATTTAGTATGGCGTGCGGCTTCCATGTTTTATTGTTCGTAGGATTGTAGTGTCAAATTACTATGAAGATTTGACATTAGGTACTATCCGAGAGTAAGTGTTATTATTCGAATAAAAGTTCGGTCAAATCGACCCTAAGTAGCTAAAAAGCTACCTAAGTGTAACCATTTCATGCATTTTGTCCGGATCGTCCGTGCCTACTATTGGCGACCGGGGTCCGGGAAGTTGGTTAATGGCTGCTTGGCCACTGCGGTTACCATCCCTATACTAGATATTACCAGGAACGGAACCAGGATGCTTAGCCAAGTTGCCAATCGCTAACGCTTAAGCGTATCGCAGCAACCCCTCTCTGTCACTCTTTCATATTAGTGCGACAAAGACAGCTGCCTTTCGTTTACGATGGAAGATTAAGCGTTAGCGATTGGCAACTTGTCTAAACACCCTGATCTAGCCTTCCTAAGACTTGGAATTGGAACAAGGTCATGTGAACTTTTCCTTGTATCTCGATACGCTTCTGATCAACATTCGCCATCAGATATCGGGGCAGCCACGGTGCTCAATAATCAATAACGTATAATACAGTCTGACGAAATGATAATAGACGCTTGCTTAGATATTTGTGAGCGCTCTAGCTGTTCCGATATATCTGATAGCGACTGTAGTCCCCGTGGAACGTTAACGTTTTAATTATAATCACCAAATAAAAAAATTAAAAACAACCAATTTCAACCGATTTCTTCAAGATCCTATCATCTGTGGTTTCCATCATTGGTTTCATCAAATCCTACTTTCTGAATGCAAACTCTTGTAAATGAATGAAAACCAAAAGCGCCATACATGTACCTATATCATTTGAAGAGATCTCTCGATTTCTCCAAGATCCCATCATTAGACTCCAACTTGGTGCCAATAGGACCATCTCGGGGTTGTACACGTTCGATCACAAAATATTTTTTTTTCAATCGGTTCACGATTCGCGGAGACATTGGGGAACATAAAAACAACAAAAAAATCCGTCAATAAATCGGTTAAAAATACTCACGTATCAACATTACTTACTAGCTCTTGACGCCCCCGACCCGGCGGCAGACCGAAGAAGCCATTGCTAGATGCCCTGAAGAGTGTGAAAGGGCTTACAGTAGAAGATGCCCAGGATTGCGCAAAGTGGAGGAAATGTAGCAGGAGAGCGGACCCTGGCAAAGGCCAGGATAACGCTAGGTAGAAGAACTAAAAGAAGACTTACTTATCAACATAAAGCCCGCAATGAGATAACACGATGATTATATCAACTCCTTGCTCCGTCAGCAGTTTGGCCTCCCTCTGAACTGCTGGGAGAGGGTCCAGGAATCGAACACCTCCTGGGTTTGATAGTGACTGTAATAAAAATAAGTGTTTATGATATAAACTCCGCAGAAGTAAAAGCAAAGTATCTCAAACATCTGGAACAACTTGTTGTTTACACCACTACACTCATTAGCTTACCTTGATTAAGGTTGGTAATAATAATAACTACATAGCATAAAATAGTACATTACGACTCAAGTTCGAAAAACATGAAATGCGAAACGAGTGGCGATGTTTTAAAACACGACCGATAGGGAGTGTTTTAAGTCGACACGAGTTACGAATTTGGTTTTTGCACGTGTCTCGTACGACGTTTTTTAGTACAGATGGCCCTCCGAAGTTTCAAACCTGACGTAAAATGACACACTTCTCGCACTAGAGCCGAATTAAAACACTCCCTTCGGTCGTGTTTTGAAACATCGCCACTTGTTTCTAATTTCATGTTTTTCGCACTTGTGTCGTAATGTACTAAACTCCCTATGTATGCAACGGATTTTGTTAAATATACCCAGTGTATCGTATTCGTATTTAAATTTGGTGGTTATCATAATAAAAGTATGAAGCCTTGGGTGGCCGTGAACTAAACTGATGTCTCCGAAATCCGCCTAAACTACCCTATTCTCTTAGATCAATGCCAAATAGGTAACCTTAGTATCCGGTGTAGTAACGCCAATGATGCCGATCTTCCTCCCCCTCTTCTCCAGCACCACATGGGGCTGGAACAAGCCCTCCAGCGAAGGTTCCAGGCTGATGTCCAGGTTGGATACCACCACAGGGTCCTTGAGCGCCTTCAGGTACGGGACCAGACCTGCTACTCCGTCGTCAAACTCGTGGTTTCCTAGAGTCTGAAATAAAAAAAAATTGTTTAAGTGACCAGGGTCCTATTTCACCAAGTTGACAGCTGTACCACAATTGTAAAGTATCATGGTCCTTTGGCAGATTTGTATGAAGAGTGGACCAAAAACCAACAGAGCTGAACACTTTCAGCACTTTCAAAATTACACCACTGTGTCATAAAATAGGTATTTACATTTATTTCATTTCATTCTATTGGCACTATGTTCAATTCCATTGCAAAACAGAGATATTTGTATTTTAGTCAGAGAAAATACTATGATGATTGGTGTGTGGACGACAGTGATTTATTTAGAGAGTACCCGCAGAACGCCTTACTAATATAAAATTATCCTACGGAATTTAACTTTGCGCCTATAAAATGAAATAAAGTACATAAGCAGACCTGTTTAATGACACTGCTCCCTGCTCTGTTGGTTTTTGGTCCATTTTGACGCATAGTCCTTTAATGTTTCTCTAATCGGGGGCGTCTATATCTATAGGCTATAGTTACTGCTTACCACCGGAAGCAGTGTACAGTCTACAACTGTATCATTGGATAATAGTTGTTACCACAGATGTCATAATATACCATAGATCAAGCAAACATATCTACTTAGCGTGTCAAATGAACTCAGTGAAATCCACTGAGTTGTCCGTCTTTAATCGCAGCTTGCAGCTTTCGGGCGTCAAATTTTGTAAGTTGAAGTGAACAAAAACATTAATAATGCCTCCTTAAGTAATATTAATTGTAACAACACAAAAAAATATGAATACTCAAGGGCCTGAGACATATTTAAAATCATAGGCAAGTAACAACTTCAGTACAAGATCTGACACGCTCGGCCGCCATACAAATGAATGAACTTGTTTCTTCTATCCAAATCTAATTCTGTGGTTGTTACATTAAAACAAAGAAGCCTTCTGATAAAGGAGAACACGTTTTAAATAAATCTAAACCACATAAGACGTGACAATTAATGTAGTAGTCGTATAGGTAGGTACTCGTGGATAATCTAGTACGTGTGTACGGTCGGCTCTGATAATATGTATACGATTTTGATCCTTATGTTTTTGACATACGTTCCGAAATGTATACATATTATTAGATGTGACTGTACGAGTACCTAGCTATATACGTAGGTATATCAAATACAATAGACTATAATTACATATACAACCACGCACCGTCAGGTACATTAATTTCTAACCATTGTATAGGCTTACCCGTCCCATCACAGAACATTGACTGGTACAATATCGTAAATTGTTATGTCAATATACCTACTATAGCCGTACCATGTTGCCATACTTTCTATCCGTCCCGCTCGTACTCGAGTATTGGTGCGAGCGAGCCGGATAACGCCGGCAGTTCATGGTACGGCTACTGAGTTGCTGTGAGTATATTCATAACTAGCTATAAATTTCGAACATAACAAGATTCATGAGGCAGCCTTGCCATAGTTAACGGGTTGCCAACCTCACTATATTATATATTTATATAGTATTTAACTATATTTCGACTCTACTATATATTGTTGCAGAAAAATACAGTACGCGCTGCGACCAAACATATAACATGGACGTCTAACACCTTTGACAAATGTTTATAGAATATAGCCAATCAAAACTTTGATGGACCAATCACAACTATTTTTAAATGGCGTATCAACTTTTGATAGGTTGATATTGAAATTCGTTAGCGTGATGCATTGAAGAGGGGGCGACATTTGTCAACTAAAATTCAGGACCGGTTTTGAAAGGCAATTTAGTATGGCGTGCAGCTTCCATGTTTTATTTGTTCGTAGAGTACGCAAAAATACTATATTGTGCGTTCTTAAAAAATACAAATGTTCCAAATTTCCAGATTGCTGTACCCCTACTTACTCAGTCAAAAGTAGTATTATGTAAAAGAAATGACTTACAAAATGCTAGTACGTAGGTATAGGTATATGGTCATAAATTTTTAACCCAAAATAAAGACTTGTCATAAAGTACTAGGGTGCCTTTGGAAATCTATGCTGAACATAAATCGAGGGTTGCGTGGTGAAACCGATAAGTCAAGCAAATCGTTTGTTGAAATATAAAATATATATGACACTTACGTAAGGTTGACGTTTCAATGAAAAATTATCTCAAGTTATCGAGTTTCGCCTGGCAACTTACGAAAATTATACTCACATGAGCATCATTAGGCAGCATGTTAATAAACGTTGACATCACTTTATCTTTCATCAGCGTATACCAGTAGGTGCCCTGGAAATCGTCTCCAGCGTTCAAGAGGAGGGCATCAGGTTTCTGGCTCAGGAGGTGTTTGATCTCGTAGAAGAGTCTCGCGAATCCGCCGATGCATGATGTATCGTTAGTTTTGCAGATTGGATCTTTTACTGAGGTTTCCTCGAATCTGAGAAAGACGTTCATAATTACTGGCAGGGTCGCCATGTGAGGTTGGAGGGTGAAGAATTAATAAGCCGAGCTTTGGTCGATTACTGAATTTATTGAAGTGCGCCCTCCGTATATACAGAGTAATTCTTGGGTCATGAGCAGGAGTGAACAGGCTACTACGGACGGTCATGCTGAATCAAGAGAATCACCCTGTTTAGCGCCGCGCAATAGGGCGGAAGATCTGTAAGTAGCCGTATCATGAGTTGGCAAGTAAAGTTTACTCGATTTGTAAAGTAGCCCATCACGCTCGCACTGATTGAGCGAGCGTAATGGAGTACTTTAGGTACCGCGTACGTAATCGTTATTTTCAAACTCATGGTATGGCTAGTGGCCTAACTGGGTCAACAAACCCATGTTCGGAGTCTTTCCGGTGGACAATCTAAAAGTTAAGGTCTATTAAAGCTTGATTTTCTTATGAAAGCCTTATCTTCATTAAGACGTACTCCTTTTTCATTGCGTTGTATGATAAAAATCATTACTACCTGTCCACAGGCTGTTAACTATCGACCACAGGAAACAAAAAGTGCGTGTTCAGCTAAACTGTAGAGCCCCTCTTTCCTGTGGCCAATAGTAAGCAACTGGTAGGAGTGTAGTCGTGATTTTTATCATACAATTCAATAGGAAAGGAGTGCCTTTAAATGACAATAAGGGTTTAATAAGAAAATTAACTCTCATAACCCTTAACTTTTAAAATGTCCACCAGAAAGACTCGTAACATGATTTTGAGTTTGACCCAACCCAACTAACTCAGTGTTTTGCTGTCGCGTTATTACTTTCTAGGTTTGTTCTCTTGACGTTTGAACCGCTTTCATTACCTTCCTTAAATTTCAATCGGGATTGTATTGTACAGAGTACTATAGTAGGGTAGGGATACAGTTTTTCATCACACTTGCTGTCTAAGCGCGCCATTGCTTACATGCGTAGCGGGAGTAATAGAAAAGTGAAATTCCCTAGGGAGTAATAGAAATGTCTGTACGTCATAGAATAGTACATTGTGCATCTTGATACATGGTGCATACAATGTTTTTCATCACACTTGCCGACAAAAAAAAGTTTTAAGACATATTATTATTAAATTACGTACTGACATTTCTATTACTCGCTAGGGAATTTCACTTTTCTATTACTCCCGCTACGCACGCAAGCAATGGCGGGCTTAGACAGCAAGTGTGATGAAATAATACTTTGTCTTAAAACTTATTTTTTGTCCGCAAATGTGATGAGAAACATTGTATGCATCATGGTCGGTAAGCGGAATACTAACTCGAGTCATTAAAAGCACTTCTAACACTCTCGTTAGTAATTCCGTACTTACCTCCCTTGATGCACAATGTACTATTATCAAATCACTGTTATTGTGGCTAATTTGTTCAGAATATGTGAGGAAGAGAATGAAGAGGTTGAAACGCCAAGTGAACAACCCTCTATCCACCCCGCTCGTACTCGCTAATTGGTGTGAGCGAGCCAGATAGAAAGTTGTAACCCCAAGACAGCAACTCTACTCACGCAGAACAAAAAAAAAATTAGATGGAATGAAAAGTAAATTTAAAAAAGTCAACTTTGTCCGCGTTTTAATAATTTTACACTATTTGATTTAATTTAAGTAGGTATTCATTTTAATTTAATTTATAATTTAGTCATTTTATTTTTATTTATATTTTTTACGATTCGTAAACACTTTTAATTTATTTATTTGATTTTGACTGTGACATGTATTTATTTATAAAATGAATATTTCATATTATTTGTGATGTTAGACTAACACTAGGTTAAAATCTTAAAATTGTTTGTTTTGTGTTTGTAATTACTAATTAATGCAATATGGACATTGGTCTGAAATAAATTTATTCATTCATTCATTCATTCAATAATGTGGTTTCACATTCACATTAAAGTCAAATCAAATCAAAAGTCTAAGTCGAAGCGATCGATGTACGTATTTATCTACTTAATGTGTTTAAATCTATAATTAAAACCAAGAATGTCGTTAGCTACGGGACACACCATTAGCAAAAGTAATCGAACAAAAGATTGATTTTCTGAGGTACTAATTAATTTACTATCGAAAAAAAAATTTATCTGTGAGACCGTAAAGTTGATATTCGCTGGGCAGTCGTTTTACTCTTCCGAAACGCTTTGCAAAAAATACAATACTCTTTGTTTAGATATGTGTAGACACCTTAATTATAAAACATTTTGCTACTAATACGACTTTAAGTGGTACATTTTAAGTTCAGTTTTCTTTGCACCTATAATATCTGATCATGTGATTTCGGGTTGTTGTCTTGAATAAATTAACTGTTACTAGCGACCCGCCACGGCTTCGCACGGGTACTATACCTACATAAAAACCTTCCTCTTGAATTGCTCTACGTATTAAAAAAAATCTCATCTAAATCCGTTGCGTAGTTTTAAAGATTTAGCGTACAAAGGGACATAGGGACAGAATAAGTGACTTTATTTTATACTATGTATGTAGTGATGATGTAGATAATAGGCACTGGTCTCACCGCGATCTATAAGCTATGAATGAACTATCGGCTATAAACACGAACAGATATGCACTGCCGTGTAAAAAAGAGACACGGCGATACTCGCCCGGCGGTGCTTAGCTGATTATCCGAACGAGAGTATCGCTTTGTCTCTTTTATTTACATGGGAGTGTGTATCTTTTGTTCGTGTTTTTAGCTGCTACTAATCTATGAAAATTAGTAGCAGCAATTGACATTTCTCGGATTTTATAATTGACCAGTAATCATAACTTCATAACAATTCAACGGCGATTCGACTCTATGCCAAATATTGAAATTTAAGCCCTATGTCATATGTTCTAGGTTTAATTTCAAAAGATGATATTAAAGTAGTGTACGACGAGTGATCTACGCATCGTACCGTATACTAAAGGTCATCCCCGACACGTTCGTCACACATTGACCACGCGATGTCCACGCGGCGACTACGCGTTTGCGACTGACGTGTATCATCGAGCAACCATTTGTATTGGTCACTCGTTCACGCCGCGTTGTCCATTAGTGACCATTGGGTGGATCAGTTGACTATCTACTTTTAAAAAGTGTGAGTAGAGTTGCTGCCGCGTTGGCGTGGAGTTGTTATAATGTGCGAAGATCTTTATGGTTCGGCTCTTTATCGTTTGTCATCTGTTGGTTTGGCTCTTTATCAGTCACCTGAGAGCACATGAACGACGCGCTCAACAACCAGTGTACTCGTAACCAGTCGCCGTGGCCGAAATCGGCTAGGACTAGATGATGATGAATAAATAATAAATATCTTGGGACATCTTACACAAATCGACCTAGTCCCACAGTAAGCTCAATTAAGGCATGTGATGTTGGGTACCAGGCGAAATACATAAACAGCCATGACCAAGGAACAAGTATTTGTGATAAATAAATACACAAATAATGCCCTCGCCGGGATTAGAACCCGGAACCTCCAGATTCATAGGCAGGGTCACTACCAACTAGACTACGGAGGCCGACAAAACAAATCAAAAACATATCAAGATAAATAAGAAAAATAAGCTATATATCAATCACGCCGAAAAAGTACTAAGTTAGAAAGTAAAAGTTTGTCTTTTCAACCTTAAAGTATTACATATCGGTCGATAGATAGGTAGGTAGGTACTTTAAAAACTAGGGGCTTACAAAAATATTTTAATTGGTAAAGTGATCATTTTCGGAGGGCGATTAAAAAATAAAGTTATATATTTTGCAATTTTTGCTGAACTACTAAAGCAAATACGAGTTACAAGACAAGCAAAAAATTATGGACTAAAATGAAGATAATATATTAAAACGATTTCCTGCTTGTTAGGAATTAATTACACGACTGCCAAAAGGAGAGTATATGTGTTCAGTCCCTATGTATGTTTCATATTTTCTTTAAACGCGCAGATCTTCGCGACCACTTAACCGTTTTTAATAGTGTAAGGTATCATTAGAATCCTCGTGACGTCGCGGGTAACATAGGATATGTGACGTCACGTTAAAAACAATATGGCGGCATATAAATTCAATAATGTCTGACAAAAAAAAAACATTTTTGAAAAAACCTATCGAGTTTGGTATCAAAATGAAGAGCTTTGAACTGCAATTACGAATATGTATTTAACTTATATGTTTGTTACTTATTCTAGAAAAGCCAGATTCATTAAAATACAATTAAAGCGCCAAGAATAATATGTCATCCAAATGCTATGATTTGGGTATCAAATTAAAGCATTTTATATGCAGATTATAAATATATATACAAGTTATATGTTTAAATATATGTTTGAAGAGAAAACTCGAAATGTTCTACATCGCACTATTGAAGTTTTTCTTCGAAGCCTAAGACGTGACATGACTGTCACAGTTGACACATCTTCTTGACCGCTAAGTGTGAATGAAACAGATACATTGTACATACGCGCTTGTGGTCAAGGGTAAAATGCACGCAGCGGTCGTGGGTTCAATCCCCGGCTCGTACCGATGAGTTTTTCAAATAACTTATATACAATATATCATTTGATATACAGTAAGTAGATACCGGTCAAAAGTTTAAGTTCACTCCATGATTTCGATACAAAATACACTTTCGGGGGATTTTTTTTCAGTGTTAACAACAAAATTTCAAGATCTATTTAATATTAATTTCCCATAGAAACTGAACAATTTTATACATTGGATCCGATAATAATTCATAGGCAAACGAATTTTCATGACGACATGAGTGCCGAAAGCTTTCCAGGCCTTTGACCGTTCCAGGGCCGGGTTAGACCGTATCAATTGTGCAGGGGAGTTGGTAAGAAGGAAGGTAGGTATGCCTGGTAAATTGAGTCTCACGCAGCTCGGCCTTCGCCCTAACAGGCAAGCGCGCCGTCGGGCCACGCTCCAGGCCTTTGGCCCTACGCGGCGCTTGGCTTTTAGCCTCCGCATTTTCTCAAAACAAATGCTGCGGCCCTGAGATTCGTTTTAATGCTACACTTTTCCATCGTATAGCGAAGGAGCGCTGGGCTCTGGTAGCTTGGCCGTCGGCCCTACGCGGAGCAAGGTCTGCAGCCTTCGCGGGTTGTGGAAACGATCTTTGGGTCTTCGGATCTCCGATTCGTTTTTATGTTACACTATTTTATCACGTAGTGCGGTAGCGCTGGCCTTTAGCTTCGATTGTTAAGGCAGTTAATAAGGGCGGTTGTACCACTTGGGCTCACTCGTCGGGCCTCCGACCCACCGGGCTCGCGTTTGAAGCACCCCGATAGTGACGCTCCAGGCTTTAGGCCCTATGTGGAGCTGGGCTTATTTAGAAGCTTGGTAGCTCAATTTTCTTGCAGTTCCTTCTTCGACCTTGCTTTAAATTTCTTCCAAGTGACACTTGGGCCATCTAAGTGAAAGTCTTCTCTCTGGACTCTGGCTCCGGTGGTCCGGGCCGGGGGCTCACCTTTCGGCCTCGCAAGCCAGCGGTCTCCGAGATACGATTCAGGCCTACGGCCCTATGGCCTTTGCAGGTTGTCAAAACGATCGTCGGATCCATTTTACCGTTACACTATTCCGTCGGCTGACGTGGTAGTGCTAGGCTTAGGCGGCTCGGCCTTCGGCCTCGCAAGCAGGCGCCTCTCTGACTGCCGCTTTTGGCCGTTGGCCCTACGCGGAGCTCGGCTTTCAGTCCTCGCTGAAGTTCGAAGCGAACCGTTGGGCCCTCTGATTAGATTATTCGATTTCAATAATAGTTAAGAGGGACGGTTGTGAGGACCGTGTGGACTCGCCCGTTGTGCCTTCGGCCCTACACAGATATCGGTTTATTTAGATGCTGGGGTGCTTGAAGAAGCATGGTACCTCAATTTTCTCGCAGCTCGGCCTTCGGCCTCGCTTTAAATTTCTACGCGCTTGGGCCCGGTCCGGTGTCGGTGTGACGCGGTTCGGCCTCCGCGAGCTCGGCTTTCGGCCTTCCACCCTGAAGCTAGCCCTGCGGACTCACTCGAAATAGATTTACATCGGTTCCGGTAATGCTCCAGCCCTCACACGGCGTGCCCTTCGGCTTCGCCCAAAATTAGCGGGATTGGAACTTCTCGGGCCCCCGGAGCAAAACTTCGGCCCTCTGCAGAATCGGTTTTTGAAATTCTATCCAACTTTAAGGAATTTCCAGATTCACTAAAAGGTTTCAAATAAATAAAATAATTAAAAAATTAAAAAACACGACTGCCGTTTTAAGCGAACTGAAAAGTAACAAATAATTCCTTCTTCAGGTTAATCCTTGTGAGCGTGTCTACATAATAGGCGCTCGTCTTATTGCTTACTATATTTTGTTTTGGTTGCAGTCGGGGAACCTTTCATTACGGAAAATATAAATATATGGAGGTTCCCCGACTGCAACCGAAAGAAAATATAGTAAGCAATAAGACGAGCGCCTATTATGTAGACACGCTCACAAGGATTAACCTGAAGAAGGAATTATTTGTTACTTTTCAGTTCGCTTAAAACGGCAGTCGTGTTTTTTAATTTTTTAATTATTTTATTTATTAGGCAAAACGTTTACATGGATCTAATTTTTAAGTCAAGTTCAGAACCGAGAGTTCCTAGAAGTCAGTTTCAGAACCGTAAAACCATACAACTATAGTCCAGTACTACAACTATGGTCCACAAGTTCAACTCGTAATTAAGCATCAATTTTTTATCTAAGTTTTTTAAACATGAATGAGGAGACTGTGTGACAACTGCATCAATAATATAATAAATATAATAATTACACTAAATCGAGGATATTTAATGTTGACTTAGTTTAGGACTATAGTTGAATAGTTTTACGGAATGCGATTTTTTATTGTTACCTACTGTAGGAACTATGTACCATAACTAAGCATGATACATAACTATAACTTAGGTTCCGTTTGGAGTCTGTGCGCATACTAAAAGCATCTTGCAGTAGCACTTTCCGAACATAGGTATTTGGTACCCTCTTATTCATAAACGTCTCCTAACTTAGCGAGCCAATAAGTATTGTTTCTCCCTTTTGTTCTTATTAATATGTCTATAAGAGCGAAAGGAACAAACAATACTTAGCGTTTATGAATATGCGGGTTACTCTTACTATAATCTGTAGGTATGTTGCAGCAATTCAAAATGAAAAACACAAACAAATTCATCCAATTCCAATACCGCCACAATTCCGACAAACTTGCAGAACGACATTCGTAAATATTGTTTTAATGAGGTTAAGGTAACGGTTCGCACTCAAATGTGACATTACCCATCTGTTTATTCATGTTTCCTTTTATCTTCAACGATTAAATTAAGGTTACCCAAACGGCCTTGCACTGCAATTGAATGCAACCTTTACCTTGCATGGAAATCGTTGTAATGCACTATATCTAGTCTAAAAGTATCGTTTCGTAACACTGCCCCATTTACGGGTCCCAAAAAAACTGCACACACCAAAACACTATTTAAAACTTTCATTTTGCTGTCACAAATAAAACTATGACTACTTTTTATAAGGCACTTAACGGGTCATTGTTGAATATAAATAATATTTAAATATATCTATCTATACGTCTAACTGAGCGGGTCAGTTAAGTAATACTAAGCGCTATCACTACCTACTATCAATTTAAACTGAATGCAAATTTGAGTGATCATTACACGGTTACGAAACAATTGTCACGCGAACCGCTACTCTATTATGTTCAGTCAAGGTCGCGTTTGTAATGAGAAACGTGTGTAGCCGAAATACTAAGTTTGTAAGCAGGTTATTGAGATAATGTTGATGTTTCACAATTCTTAAAATGCATTTTAATCATTATAACTCGTAACATTTTTGGCAATAAGTTACTCTGTATCTGTATCATATGCCAATGATACCGTTCATCGTACCATAGGTACTACGTCATTTTCACAATACCTACTAGTTACTCGTAAAATGTGATGGCAATGACCACACATGATGAAAACCGTTGTAACGGAACAAAACTGTGATAATATGACTTGGGTAGTGTGATTTTGTATGTATTCGTCAAAGCGTTTGATCCAAGGTGGATTTAGATCAAATAATGGTCAGTGACACTTCAATCCCTTAGTCGACTTTTACGACACCCGCAGGAGGAGTTGGGGTGGTGACAAATGTATTCATACTGCCGTCACCATACGGCCAAAATATATACCTACATATATTAGGAGGTAAGTGCCCGTTTTAACGCCACGCTAAGCAAGGCCGCAAGCGGGTTGGCGATCGCAGTAGTATGTCCACTATGATAATGCTGCAGCCTATCATCAATCTTCTATAAAGGAATATTCATTGACACTACAATCCCTTAGTTGACTCTTACGAGACTCTAACGTGTAGCCGTACTATGAGTAGGAAAGTAAAGGATACGTTAGGTTTTACTCGATACGTATTGCATTCTATCGCGCTCGTACTGGCATATTGGAGCGAGCGCGATGGCCTGCTTTACGTATCGAGATAAACATAAATTACCATTACTTGTAAAGTCATGGTACGGCTAGTTGTGCTGACAAATGTATTCTTATTGCCGTCACTATGTGGATGTGGGGCGGGTTGGAAATTTGGATGTTTACGTGGAAATATGAAGGAAAATGATTTTTCATTACATCTGTAGGTAAGATAAGATCCCTTGTTGATCGTGTTCCAAACAGCGAAATCCGGCGCCGTACGAAAGTATCCGACGTCGGTAAACGAATCGCACAGCTGAAGTGGAGATGTGCAATTGTGCAGGACACTTGGCGAGAAGTAGCGATGAGCGGTAGACGAAGCAGGTTACTGAATGGTGGCTAGAGTGGTCAAGAAGATCTGCTGGGAGACCACCGACAAGATGGTCCGCAAACCGCAACAAAGCAGTGGATGCGACTAACACAGGACCGAGTAAAGTGGCGTAATAAAGAAGTGGCCTATACCCAGCAGTGGGTGGACACGGGCTGAATAGATAGATACATCTGTAGGTACGTAAAGGTAGCCTAATAACCTTGTGAAATTAAAAAAACAGTGAATGTTCATGTTTAATCTATTTCAGGAACTGTCTGTTCTATTTAAGAACTTGTTAAGTACATGAACGCGAAGCCTTGAAACAGTTTTCTAATTTTAACTCAATGCTTCAATTGGTCTGCTGACTCCGATCAACTTTTTCTGTATGTTATTACCATGGTTACGGTCGCCTGAGTCACGCTGGTTTTATGCATAATTTAACTATGCAAACATGCATTTTTCTGGTGGTAATAAACCTATCCACAAACATAGACTATACGCATGTTTGCATAAATTAAGTAGCATAATTTTGCATAAAACCATCGGGACTCAGGCGACCATGGCAGTAACATACAGAAAAAAGTTGATTCACCCACTTGTATTTATTTATTTCGATTGCAATTGAATGCAGCGTCGTCATTTAGTTTAGGTCAATTAGGCGGTGACTTTATTTGAGATTGACATAATACCTCACAGATTAACAGTTTTCTGATTTCCCCCGAAAACAATGATACTTAGGAATTATACCTGTTTGTAAAAATTATATTTTAGTGAAACCAATATTTCAACGTAATTTATACGGTGCTCGTGAGCATTACGAAATATTTTAATGCTGAATTCCTGAGCATATTTAGAGTATTTAATGTGATATAAAATTTCCTGGATTCGGCTTGGTTCCAGAGATAATCAACCTTTTTTCGAAATAAGTTTTTCGACGTAACTCGTTACATTTTTTTTTATTATTACAATGCTACCACCTTGTGTTCTAATATTAATTATCATCGTCTAATAGTATGTAAAACCATTTTTTTCAGTGAAACATCACGAAATATTTGTAGTTTGTGTGATATTCAACTGGAAATGGGACTTTGCAACAAAAACTATTTAATACTTTGTAAAGTACATTTGTCCGTAGGGACAAGTCATTTAATAAAAAGCTTCGGTGTCAGGAGGCTATACCGGGCTCTTAATGAATAAATAAGTGTATTGTAACCTTTTATTACATCCTAATGTTTTTTATTTTGACATGTACCGTCAGTCACTTCAAATTAACTTTTATGTTATTCTTAAGGTTCTCTCACAGTTATCATTTAATTTATGATGTATGAATATGAATACATTTTTTATCCAATTTTAAAAAGGAATATTATACCGGTTTATCGTGCTACTTCGTCACTTTTGCGCTGGCATACTTGTTAGAACCTAACGGCAACAACGACAAACGATAAACACAGGACAATTTCATAAGTCTACAGATAGCTTCTATAAATGTACCAAGCAAAGCAATGTGGCAAATTTAACGGAAATAAAAAATAAACTCGGTGTACCTACTGTTACATATTGCCTTACGAGATAATACTGCTGAATGTTTCTAAAATCTGTTCTTCTGTTGCGTGAGTGGGTTATTTTGATAGGCCTACTCTGAGAAATACTACTTGTAGTATAAAAAGCTTTGTCTCTACCTATAACCAACCAAATAGATAATTCTCAAAGCCCATTCCCAAGTAAAACTTAAAGCACAATACTAAAGTTTAGTAAAACAATGTGCATTCATTATATTCAAAATAACCTTTAAAATTCCGTAATAAAACTACCCCCGCTTTTAAAATTTGCCCACAATTTTGCTTTCACCACGTAAAAGCATTACGCTCAGTGGTAACTCCATTACCCTTTGTACTTTCGACATCAAAGATATTTATACACTTTTCTCTTTAGGACCTACAATAAAATAAGATACAAAAGTGTTGCATTATAAGATTCTACATGAATCATGTCAGTCGATAGAAAGATCCTCTACAAAAAAATCGAACTTATGATTTTCCTTGGTGCATTGCAAGTTCCAATTTAACCCCTTCAAAATTCCCACGAATTATCAACTTATTACAAAGATGGCGACTAATATCTTAACGATAAAATTAACATACTCCTCCATCTGCATTTCGCTTTGACAAGCCCCGTTTCTGCAAGTCCGAATTTATTTCAGACGAAGTTGAGCATTTAATTTAAATTTTGATTGGCCTGGCGCAGATCTCATTTGAAATATCAACGTCTGGAGAAGGCTTAAGAGGACGTCGGCTGTCTTTTCTATGGTCAGGCGTTTTTCGTCTATCGTGCTACCCGTCGCTTCCGCATTCCGCACTTGCATACTTGTTAGAACGTGACGGCAACAACGACATACGATTAAACACGGTATCATCATAAGCCTACAGGTATGTTATGAGTATCCCGTTTTATCCATTTATCGTGCTATGTATCACTTTCGCACTTACATACTTGTTAGAACGTGACGGCAACAACGACAATCGATTAAACACGGTATCATCATAAGCCTACAGGTGACTTATGATGATCCCGTTTTATCTATTTATCGTGCTACGCATCACTTTCGCACTTGCATACTTGTTAGAACCTGACGGCAACAACGACAAACGATTATACACGGTATCATTATAAGCCTATAGTGGCTTTGATGGTCCCGTTTTATCCATTTATCCTGCTATGCGCCACTTTTGCACTTACATACTTGTTAGAACCTGACGGCAACAACGACAAACGATTAAACACGGTATCATCATAAGCCTACAGGTGACTTATGATGGTCCCGTTTTATCTATTTATCGTGCTACGCATCACTTTCGCACTTACATACTTGTTAGAACCTGACGGCAGCAACGACAAACGATTAAACACGGTACCATCATAAGCCTATAGGTGGCTTATGATGGTCCCGTTTTATCCATTTATCGTGCTATGTATCACTTTCGCACTTACATACTTGTTAGAACGTGACGGTAACAACGACAAACGATTAAACACGGTATCATCATAAGCCTGTAGGTGGCTTATGATGGTCCCGTTTTATCTATTTATCGTGCTACGCATCACTTTCGCACTTACATACTTGTTAGAACCTGACGGCAACAACGACAAACGATTAAACGTGATACCATCATAAGCCTACAGGTGGCTTATGATGGTCCCGTTTTATCTATTTATCGTGCTATGCGACACTTTCGCACTTACATACTTGTTAGAACCTGACGGCAACAATGACAAACGATTAAACACGGTATCATTATAAGCCTATAGGTGGCTTATGATGATCCCGTTTTATCTATTTATCGTGCTATGCATCACTTTCGCACTTACATACTTGTTAGAACCTGACGGCAACAACGACAAACGATTATACACGGTATCATCATAAGCCTATAGGGTGGCTTATGATGGTCCCGTTTTATCCATTTATCGTGCTACGCATCACGTTCGCACTTGCATACTTGTTAGAACGTGATGGTAACAACGACAAACGATTAAACACGGTATCATCATAAGCCTGCAGGTGGCTTATGATGGTCCCGTTTTATCCATTTATCCTGCTACGCGTCACTTTCGCACTTGCGTACTTGTTAGAACGTAATGACAACTACGATAAACGGTTAAACACGGGACTATTAAGTTTATAAGCCTACAGGCCTAGCCAAGATGCCATTCTGCAATCCTATAATATATACGGAGCTGGAGGTTCCGGGTTCGAATCCCGGCGAGGGCATTATTTGTGTATTTATTTATCACAAATAATTGTTCCTTGGTCGTGGCTGTCCTATGCATTTAAGTTTCTATATGTATCTATCTATTATATATATTGTCGCTTGGTACCTACATCACAAGCCTTAATTGAGCTTACCGTAGGAATAGGTCGATTTGTGTAAGATTGATGTCCCAAGATATTTATAGAATAAACAATAAGTAATAAATAAGTAAGTTACGTGATTTTTCATTCGAATCTGTCATTTTAACACAGTTATTCCTTAGGGATCGCATGTCGTATACGAAAAATCATCCCCATCAATGATATTTTGGCGAGGTCTGCAGCGTTTTCCTGTTATAACTTCATAATAAGGTATGTATTGTTGAGTATCACGGTCACTGTCTCGGCAGTAATTCGCTGTGGTTTGGTGGGGAAATTAAGTAACAAATACTTCATGTACATTTGATTTGATTCAATAAAAATTAAAACATATTACTGATTAAAACCATGCTGAGAAAAATCAACTATGGAATTAAATTTTGGCTTACGTATATAAAGTTTTATACTAGCATTTCAATTCGTTCATTTAGGCTATTTCTACTTTCAACGTAAACTTAATTCGTCTGACTAGTATATAGCATATAGCCTGTATTGATAATACCGCATCTAATCGTTTGTCGGCGTTGCCGTCACGTTCTAACAAGTATGCAAGTGCGAAAGGGATGCGTAGCCCGATAAATAGATAAAACGGGACCATTACATATTTTTCCTGTTTTTGTGAAAAACTAATGAGTTAAAACTAGTTGTTCGTTTGCTCAATTTTATGTAAGGAATTCCATAGCTCAGAGATGTTGCTGAGTTAGTCAAGTGTGGCTGGTACAACTAGTACTACCTTGACGCTCTTTTGACTTTTTTTCGTTACTTTTTGTCCTAAACGAGAATTTATATTATGATATAATTATGAATGATATTACAATTCTTACCTAATAAAATTAGACACGTACAAAATACACAGGTATAATGATACAGTACCGACCAATAATTCAGGTTTTAACCAGTAGAGCTTTTTTTATATTTGTAAGTGTTTTCCACACTTTCCATCTTACTACTATAGATAGTTTAGGCATAGGCCTTTGTACTAGCGATGAAAAAACTTGGCATCAGTCTATACACGCTCATACAAAAAGTCACGAATGTAATATATTATTGGCCGGTACTGTATGAAGTCTAATTAAAAGGTTCATGTGTTCGGAAAATCTTTTTGATAAATGTTTTAAATAAATGTATGTTTTCTTTTAAGTCGTGGTCTCATATCTAATGGATGTGACTCCTGTGGGGTATTCTTCCTGTCAGTACTCTCCAGGGTCGCGTTTTATAAAGTTACAATTTATAATTTTGTTGTTTGCCTCTCTTTCTAGCCAATAAGCGTGCGTTAGAGAGGCAAATAGTGAAATTGTAGATTGTAACTTTATAAAACACGACCCAGGCCGTTCAAACTTCGGCCATATCAATAAATAAATAAATGAATAATAAATAAATACATATCTTGGGAAGTCTTACACAAATCGAACTAGTCCAACGGTAAGGTCAATTAAGGCTTGTGATGTGGGTACCAGGCGACGATATATATAATAGATAGATACATATAGATACTTAAATTCATAGACAGCCAAAATTCATTTGACCAAGGAACAAATATTTGTGATAAATAAATACATAAATAATGCCCTCGCCAGGATTCGAACCCGGAACCTCCAGCTTCGTAGACAGGGTCACTACCAAGCTAGGTACCAACTAGGCTACGGAGGCTGACAATAATCAATGGCTGCAAGGAGTGAAGTTTGGAAACGTCTAATATTAACACTTAAATGAGGTAAATAATGATGCGTCTATTTAATTGTAATTATTTCTTTCGATCTCTATCCACTTTACAAAAATCCTATCTAGCAGCATTTGTTGTTCGTACCAATGTTTTGAGAATTCGAAGCTCATCAGCAATACGCGCTCTTAAGTCGATGTAGTCTTTATAGTTAAAGGTACCTTACTTACCAACAATCACAGTCGAGAGCTGCAAAAGTGATTTGTAAAAAACTAACACTCTGTACTTATCTATAATATGCTATTATGTTTAACTATGAACTATCGGCTATAAACACGAATAAAATACATGCTCTCCCGTGGAAATAAAAGAGACACGGCGATAGTCGTCCAGGTATCAGCCTTCACCGCTGGGCGAGTGTCGCCGTGTCTCTTTTATTTAAACGGGAGTGCGTATCTTTTGTTCGTGTTTAGATATAGCCAATAGTTTATAGCTTCGTATTCTCAATTAACTTTTCTTAGAAAGTTAATTACTTTAAAATTAGAATTATAAATCAAATAATGCTTACGGTTTGGCTAAGAATCTGCATCGCATTCCTCGATTTCAATAATGTCTGTATCATGGTAACACACTATATATATTATATCAATGGCATACGGTAATAAAGTGTAAGAATATTTAAACATTCTACATCTGCACACTCTTCAAACAGAATACCTACCTGTAGGTATTATCTTCATTGTATTATTTATCGCATAATATCTTACAATGGTGTTGCATGAAGGAAGCTTTAGGTGTTATTTCTCGTATAAAATACCGGAAACCTTAATGAAACTCTACAATAAAGCTCATTTCTGTTTTTTCTCACAAATTCCGCTATACTAAAGCTCATACCGAATTCATAGTCTATCAACTCTCACCGTAGAAAGGGGGAATAGGTACCTTATTTTATAACAATCGTTTAGCGAGCCTTTGAGTTACAAACCAGTAAAAATTTTATCATGTAAGCCCCCTGACTCGAGAACCTTCCCGCCCCAACGGCCATCGGTTCTACGCGTAATGTGGCCCGCCCACTGCCACTTCAGTTTAGCGATTCGGAGAGCTATTTCGGTTACTTTGGTTCAGCTGCGGGTGGCACAGCACCGGTCATTGTGGCAATCTTTGGGGGAGGCCTATGTTCAGCAGTGGACGTCTTTCGGCTGATATGATGATGATGATGAAGCCCCCTCAAATCTTTCTGAATATCCTAGAGGGGAAGAGCGAGGGCAAGAGAAGTAGAGGAAGGCCAAGGATTACATACCTCAGCCAATTAAAGGAAAAAGTATCTCCCACAATGTCGTAACAGTGCTTACCATAGAAAAAATTTACTGCGAAAGACTTTGGTTGACACGGGATTCTAACCCGCTTCCTCTGGATTGCCGGTCCAACGTGCTTCCAATTACACCAGACGACTTTCCGTGAATCACAGCGAATTTAGCCAATGGTATTGTGAAACTAATCACTAGCGACATCTGTACTTGATATTTCGAAGGTACTACAACCTTAAGCCACTCAAAGAAAAGTAGCTGTCGAGTCGTACTCAGAAGTCAAAAGGCTTGCACAGAAGAGAGAAGAATGGCGATTACTCCACCGACAAGAGCGTAGCTCTTAAGTAATGATGATGATGATGAAGCCCCCTCAAGTATCGTTTTATGATTTCTTCGCAAAAATCTAACCCCCTTATACATAAACGACTCCTAACTTAGCAAGCTGCTAAGTATTGTTTGTGCCTTTCGGTCTTATAGTCATATTGATAAGACCGAAAGGGATATAATAAAGGGGTATAATGTTGGCTATATTAAGCGCCCTCTATAGCAAATTCAACGCAACGGAGAGTTGTCGAATTTGCGGACGATTGTGGTAGACACACGTCTTTGAGTGGCTTAAGGTTGTAGTACCTTCGAAACATTAAGTACAGATGTGGCTAGTGATTAGTTTCACAATACCATTCACTAAATTCGCTGTGAGTCACGGAAGGTCGTCTGCTGTAATTGGAAGCACGTTGGACCGGCAATCCAGAGGAAGCGGGTTCGAATCCCGTGGCAACCAGAGTCTTTCGCAGTTGATTTTTTCTATGGTAAGCACATCTGTTACGACATTGTGGCTATATTAAATTGGTTGTTCCGAGTAAAACGTTCGTCAAGTTATCAAAATAAAACTCTGCAATAAAAAGGCGTTATTACACCATATAATTAAATTTTGGGAGCGAATGCGAAATTTTACGGGGGCTGTTTTATGAGATGTTATTCCTACTGCTCTTCACGTAAAAGATAGTCTAACAATAGATCTAGTTTAATTCGTGCATTTAACCGACAAGAACCCACATTTCCTTTTCATCACACCTGTTCGGTAATTGTAAATATATGAGGGGTTAACATTTTTTAAACATATTTAGCTAAGGGTCCCTAGAAAAGTTTAGCAACATAAATGTAGAGAAATATGAACACCTACATTTTCATCTTTTTGATATTTTTAGGGTACCTAAATAAAAATAATACTTACCGGCAAACATTGCCTATGAAAGACAGTTTAACCCTTAATTAGACAGAAATAGGAAATGGTCTTGTGTTCAAGCCTCCTTGGCACTCAATAGTTCCATTCGAAAAAAAATTAAAACAAATATTTTGATTGATAAAAAATACATGAAATTGAAGCGCATTAGTAGATCGTGGTAGGCTGGTAGCCCCCCTGTGGGGTTACCATGGCGTACTAATGCGATTCAATTTAGGTTCAGGGAAAGGGACAGTGATATACGACTCGTATAGCCTTGTCCCTTTCTCTCGACCTTAACTGAACAGCACTAGTACGTCATAGTAACGTCCCTGAACACATTTCCAGCAAAAATGGTTAAGATTAGCATTTGTCTCGTCACTGTGTCGAGGAATTAAAGCGAACGACTTTGATACCGTAGCAAAACTTCATATTTAAATCCCATGAACCTGTCTTTATATGTGTGGCTATAGGATTTAACATAAAGGTGCATTCAGACCAAACGAGCATTCGCTATTCTAACCCCCAACTCTACGAAATTTGTTCGTTACACAAAACGTGATTCGTTGATTTCATAAAGTGGGGGATAGAACAGCGAATGCTCGTTTGGTCTGAATGCACCTTAAGAAAATCGTTAAAAAACCTAACGTTGCTCTAAGCTGATATCATCCCGGCTTACAAAATTTATCCTATGTAATTAGGTATCTTAAAACCTCTTATCTTCGCCTAGCGTGAAAAGTTTGTTCCCGCCTTATTATTGAGGCAAACTCTCAGGCAGCAAAGTACATGTTTTTCATACTTGCTATTTAGTAATTTTCTATGCACCGTACCCAAAAATGAATGTAGAAACTACAACTTTTTACACTAGGCGAAGATAGGTATCCCAGGCGAAGACACGGGTTTTACGGTACTAACGACTATTTTTACAGACAGATTCTGCTTCTATTCTGATGGTTAGATCTTCTCTGGTGGTGGAAGCTTCTTGGCCCTCCTCAGAAATGGCTTGGGCCTGCATGGCTCCATACTGAATGGCATTGTAGTCATTCATCGGCAGCCCCTTCTCCTTGAAGGCCTCGGTGATGGAGGGATTGTTTACGTAAGAGAAGCGAGAGACGGTTTGTTCTTTTAAAATTCAAGCATTTTCAGACCCCTTTGCAACTAGGTATATTCACCAAATGTGGCGTCTAATCCTCATACGGCCTACCATACAAGTGAAAACGACGTAATCGCCGTACATTGTGGCGCAAATGTACGAGGAGGGCTGACCCCAAATGATATAGGATACATACAGCCAGGAAGAAGACAGAGAGAGAGAGGTAGAAAATGAAGTTGATTTTAGTTTGTCAGATTTTTACTAGACAAAACGATTGCAAACAGAGCTGGTACCGTCGCTGATGGGGCGGAACACCTCAAGCGGCTCAAATATGCAGTTATCGATTCTGGCTGTTTGAGCCGTTTGGGGTGGAAACCCTCGGGCCGTGGGGACGTGGTGCTCACAGCATTTATACAGAGCTGTCAAAGCGCCTGGTGGAGGCGACGGGTGACAGGAGGACTGGTTGTTACCTTGCGCAGCGTATTGGCATTGCCATCCAACGCGGCAATGCCGCCAGCCTTCTTGGCACCCTGCCGCAAGGCACTGAGCTAGAGCCCATTTTTTATTTATAAATTTAATTTACTTACATTTTTTTATTGTAGTGTTTTTCTGTAATTTATAGGATTATGTAGATTTTAATTTTAGTTTCAAATTTTTTTTACTGTAATAATGTATTTATTAATCTAATAAATGATTAATAATTTAAAAAAAATGCAACTCTGTTTTAATTGAACAGAATTTAAATTTGATCGATCTAGCTCTAATTGGTATTTAAAAATAAGTTTCATTGTCAAAGTCTTTTTATAGCAGAACCGTTCTAAAACCACTCACATCCGTATTGCTGTATCCATGCGACTTTTACGCTAGTGCTGTCTAAAACGGTCATTTCAAAACTTATAGACTTGAACATTCAAACATTAAAACAATGAAGGCTTTGGGCCTCAAAAGCCACAAGGATGTCAAAAGGCTTGTAATGATATTTTTTTAACTGTAGCCTTTTGAGTACACTAGGTATACATATAAAAGGGTTAAAGCCTTTTCTTCACAATAAACAAAGAGCTCTCACTCATCCACTCAAAGTTTTCGCCGCGTCTCATTTCGCCCCAAAAGCAGGGCAAAGGTGTCAAATATGGATGGCTGCCTGTATTTTCACTCCCATTACGCTTGCGTGTCCCATTTACCTGATGGTTGTTTTGTTTTTGCATGAATGCCAAATTTTTGGCGTGTCGGTCGAATATCTTACGAGGAGCGTGTTATTTGCTAGTCAGGCCTACTACTGAGAACTTCGAAATCCACAATTTTCAAGGATTGGTCTCTGTCACTCTAACGAAGGCGTCATTAGAGTGACGGAGACGAGTGCTCGAAATTTGCGGATTTCGAAGTTCGCGGTAGGGCGCTGTGCGGAAAAGGAAGGCGCTTGGAATGAAGTCAAGGCTATATATTTTACGTGCCTTCAGTTTCCGAACATACTGTAGTCAGTGGATGTTTTGGCGTTACGTTTTTAGGTTGACGTGACCTCTTTTTTAGTTGAATACCTACTTAATAATGAAAAAGGGAAAATAAATGGAACTATAAGATATCAAGGCAGAATATTGCTTAACCCATCGAATCCCAAACATTTGAAGTGCTTATGTACCTACTTCCGTCATCATATGATGACGCTCGGGCTCAAAGGGTTAAACAGAAAATAAGTAAATGTGATATGTTAGTGCAGAGCTACGTTTACTTGGGTAGGTCCCCAAGCTTTAATTTATGACAACAAACTGGTTTATAGATAAATAATGAAAATGGAACTACTTAATTTTTTTTTATGTATTTGTGAGGTGTTTTTTTTAAGTGACTAAGGTACCTACACATTTGACTAAGGTATTTAAATAGGGTTCAAACTCTTCCGATTAGTCTCCTTTACCACCTTCAGAAATTCCTACATCGTTATCCCAAACACCCTGTATTTATAAGTCAATCTAAGATATATTCCTGGTTATATTCATAGTTTAAATGTAAAAACTTACAGATAATAGATTCATTAATCACTAACTACATCTATAAACAACTCTTTCCTTGGTAAATGTTGTGTCATTTGCTGTGTCAACAGTACTTTCAAATCCATTTCTGATTCCGGTTTGACAATACGGCATTCTGGTAAAGCGTGAGTGATATGGTGCTGCCATTTAAAAGCACTCAATTTTTTTAAATATTTTTTTAAGTTGTATTTTTTTAAGTAGTAACTCTACTATGTATATAAATAAATTTAAATATTAGATGTTATATACCATAGAAAAAATAACGAAGTTTACCAAGAGGTGTGATTTGAAAAAAAAAAATGAGTTAATTGATTCTTAACTATCAATTATTTAAGGTTGCTTAATTATATTCATAGTGAAAGATTCTTGGCGTGACTGTCCCTAGTACAAACAGCAACACTCCTAACTGACCATTAAAGACAGAGCAGAGAGAAAATGAGAGAGATAAATATATTTATATTATGTCGACTCCAAATTAAATAATACACGGGAATGTTGATTGTTCGCACTGTTTGCAACTTGGTCGAATAATACAAATCGGGTTCCGAAATCTTATGAGACTGGTGTCACGACTTCGGCCGAACTCTGCTGACCAATGGGGCTACGGTTAGCCAACGATCGCTCGCGGTTTCTTCAGAAGTTGACATTACCATGGTTACGTAATAACAAAAACGTATAACCAATGATTGAACGCGATTTTTCCGGAAGCTGACGTTACTATAGTTACGTTATATATAACATCCGCTTTAGTCCTGGAGACGTCAATCTAACTTCAGAGCCGGGAATTTGACAATTTTTGTTCATTTTCCTTTCAACGGCTGTCACTGTCAGATATTTTTCAAAGTTAGAATTTCAGCCAGAAACTATCAAGTCTCTATTAAACATTTGTATGGCTCCTGACAGATTAAAGGATTATAGGTAGACTGTCAAACCTCTATCTACCATATTTCCACAAAGGTTATATAAGTATTCAACTAACGTCAACTAAGAGATGTGACGAATGATAATAAAGACAGCAATAGCATTTGTCTCTATCAATGAAAAAAATAATTTAAAATTGCCCGTATAACATGGCTATTTATAAAAATATCTTGACTTGAAAAAATACCTAGCCTATTAATGTCTGATAAATCATGGCATCCGATTTGAAGAAAACATTAATGATTTACTAAACGGTTTTAGACAAATCTATGAAGAACTGTCGTTATCCAGTTTCCACTAGGAACAACGACATCTAGCGTCTAATAATGGCCGATAGCTAATTCTTAATTTTCGTAGACGAAGTAATTTTTATTATGTCAACTAGTTTCTAATACTGAAATTTTGACGCAACAAAGATTCGATGACATATCATCGGGGACCATCGGAAATGTCGCGATCGTGCCTACTAACGAAAAATACCGAACCCATAATATTACACGACCAAATTGCATCTTTTGCCAAGTAGCTCAACATTCCTATGTAACTGACATGTGACTGTAAGTGTGATTCTCTTTCATGCAATATTTCCAATTTCTGAAGTGTATACCTAGCTGTGTTGCTGTTTGTACCCTGTACGCTCCTGCTCCACGTTCCAAATTTTGCTCTATAAATGATTCCTTATTTCTACAGACAAGATAAACTGCGTTTTATATGACACGAAAACGAAGAACATCTTCAAAGCGATGCTGTTTGTTACTGCACTATTACTTCCAGACTTGTCATTAAATACAGGCTAGTCACTCATAGATGGAGTATCTATTTTAGTTTCGTTTACGAACGCCACTCGAAGAAGTATCTATTAAAATAGATACTTCTGAAAATACTTTTGATAGTTGAGCGTTCCTTTTTATTTTGTCCATTTTAATAATTTTGATTTTATAGGTGAATTTTGAGTTATCTCAAACCGAGCTCTTTCGATCCCAAAACGAAAAAAAAGTCACAAGTTTTCCATACATTTTCCGAATTTTTTTGTTACCGCCATACAAAGTATGTGGAACATTGTAACAAAATAGAAAAAAAATCTAAGGGATATTTTTTTCACATTTCATAAATACTTAAACCAAAATTTACCCATAAATTCCAAATTATGAAAATGGACAAAATAGAAAGAAACTTCGTAACACAAAAATTGTGTTGTTGTTTGCCAGGTGTAATAAAGACGTGAAGAAAACGTTGTTTAAGGCATTTTGCCAATTCTTTTATATATGCAGCCTGTGGGCCAGGTATACTCAGAGAGCGTACAATGTACTACGAATACAGTACAATAATGTTTTCAGGATGCTAATGATACTGCCGCGTCACTGTAGTGCATCCGGGATGTTTGCGGAGGCACGTACGGATGACTTTCTTGTAATTATACGCAACGGATCGGCGTCACTTACGAAGAGGCTAAGTTTAGTGGCAGTACCAATAGAATAGCACCCTGAAAACGTTAATAGAGTCTGGCTAACGAAAGCTGAGAATGAGTTTTTTACGGAACTTTTCATATGGCATCACAAGCTGCATTGTCAAACGTCATGTTCTGTCTTTCGTTCGACTTGACACCCATTGCTCGCTTTCCACAATTGCAACGTTTTAAGGTGTTTATGATGAAAAATACTATGAAAAGTAATGTTCGTAAGCTGCTGCGTACTATAATAAGTAAATATAAAGAACAACAAGAGGAGAAAATCATCGCTTAAAAGGAAAAACATGAGTGTTTACACACGATATCGGTGTTCCTAGGTTAGTACGAAGTACCATTTTGATACTTACCTTTATTCAATAAATTTTCTTGTACTCATTATCTAATATACTATCGACTATAATAGATTTAAGTTTGTATTTATAATAATAATAATAATATCATTTATTTCGAACACATGGTCCATAGCACAATCACATGTCAAAAAATAAAATAAAATAAAAATAAAAATAATCAATCAATACGTTTATGTTAGGTTGATTTAAAATGGTCATTTGTTTTTTTTACCAGAAGGTCTGGGAGAGGTTGAAGGAGTTAACGCTGTCAAAAATACGGTAGAAAAGTTATGCGAGTTGGAGAAGAAAGAAAAAAGTTCGCGAGTATAACTGCCTCAGATTGGAAATCAATGACTGACCATGTCATTCATGTGGAAGATTAGTACAGCGAAAGAGACAATGTCATAAAAACTGCATTAGATGAGTTTATTATGTGATTTATGTGTTATGGCACAAATAGTATGAATCATTAATATGAATCATTGTATGAGTTTTTTAAGTCTGACTTTAATTATTCTGAATAAAAAATATAAATATTTCGTTTCCTATTTATTAAAAATACACACACCGGCAGAATTATATTTTTTTAGTACAGATGGTGCATTTTTTAGGCTCTAGTGTGAGAAGTGGGTCATTTTAAGTCAGGTTCAAAACTTCGGAGGGCCATCTGTACTATAAAACGTCTTACGAGACACGTGCAATAACGAAATTCGTAACTTGTGTCGATTTAAAACACTCCCTATCCCGTTTTAAAAAATCGCCACTCGCTTAGAATTTCACGTTTTCCGCACTTGTGTCGTAATGGACAATTTTATAGGTAGTTTTAATCATGATTACACCCATTCTGCGATGATAAAATGTACAAATCGTTACTAATATTACCTATACCTATGTATAGACATATAATAGTGTTATATCCAAGTGTGAAAATCACTCTGTTTTTCGGCCATATTATGGTATAAAGACTATAATGATATGAAGAGCTGAAAAACATCCAATTTTAAGCCAATCTGTATGGGTCATCATTTAGAGTAGTAGGTACCTACAATACCTACATTATATTGCATTGTGTCATGCAGACAAAGTTGCATGGAACAGCTACGTTATGTACATATATATAATACATTAATTTGGATTGTAATAAATACAGGTAATTTAACAAAATAATTTTAAGTTTTAAATATATTACAAGTATCAAGACTGACTTTCGGGGTGCAACCCAGTGATACCATACTCTATATTTTATTAATTTGCCGCCATTTCTCATTCTCAGCTTTCGTTAGCCAGACTCTAGTAGATAAGATAGATGCACCATTGATCAAACAATGGAACGATCTGCATGCGGCAGCGACAGATGTTGAGAAATGTTGTATCTGGATGACCTGATATTGTAGTTTTGTTTGTGTGCGTTTAGTAGATTATTGTATAAAAAAAATGGAACTAACCTTAATTAATATTAAGTATAAGTATCTATTAATCTAACAATGTATGAATCTTTATGAGATTTGAAATAAATAATTTTGAATTTGAATTTTGATTTTTTTTTGTTGTAATCTGTTGTTTCAATTACCTTTAACTATGTACAATTAATTTTGACATCGACCAATATACCTTTCCAGATATCACCACTATTTATAGTGGTGTTATACTTATAGTAGCCAGAATAATAGTAATAAAATAAACAGTACGAATAGTAATAGGTACGAATATTTTGTCCAACGTGTGTAGTCGGCATAAAATAAATGAGCTACACCTTTTGCCGGCTCTTCGCATCCAACTGTAAGCAATAGGCCGAAAAGGGTTAACAAAATGTATAGTAGTCACTCACTTACCAAACTTTACAAGTAGCTAATGCCAGCCCACTGGAGCGAATCAAAGTTGTTTTACTCGAAATAAATTTAACAAACAAACGGCTTTGAATCTAATATGGTTGTGTTAAGGTTGAGCTTGTAACGTGGAAATAAGTTCTTTTAGTGACACATTAAAATGGCGCCCGTTTACAAATATCCGTTTGTGCCAGCCCTGGTTCACAATGCGGTTTGGTGTTTAGACCCCTCGGTTTGTGTCTTCGATTTTTAATACGTGACTACTGTTTTTTTTTGTTGCGGTATGCGGAATGCCTTTACGCATCGTCCCTCTGACCGCGAGAAGGCCTTTATGGAGCGGTATGTGGTGTGCTCATCCGTTCTTCCCTCTCTCCTAGTGAGAGGAGGAGAGCTGACCCTACCTACTAAACCCTACTTCGGCATTTGTCCGCTTTTCCGTTTACGAGGGGGGTGACATGGGATTACGAGGACATGGGATTCCGTGTCGTCCTCCGGCGGCCCCGGCTTCTCCTAGGGCTAAAGAAGGAGAGGCTTAAACGCTTGGTCTCTCCCCCGACACCGAATTACTGACTACCTACCGGTCAAAAATCGAAAGGCTTCATCATATCAGCTGAAAGACTTCCAGTGCTGAACATATTGGCCTCCCCAAAGATTGCCACAATGGCCGGTCCTGTGCCACCCGCATCCAGCGGACGCCTACAACCTTCACCAGGTCAACAGTTCACCTTTTGGGGCATTCTACTCACGCTGCCTCGCCCACTGCCACTTCAGTTTAGCTATTCGGAGAGCTACATCGGTTACTTTGGTTCTGCTGTGGATGGCGTCATTGCTAATACGATCTCGCAGAGAGACACCTAGCATAGCCCTCTTCATTGCCCTTTTTCAATAATGCCAGGATTGAAACATGTTATATGTTTAGGCACGATTTTGGCTGTACCACAGATGAACAGTTCAGTCCACTGCTGCACAGGCCCTTCCCTTCCTATTACCTATGCATATAGACTCAATAAGAGGTAATGCCTATATAATGCCACGCTGGGCTGCGATCGCCAGAACGCAGTACTGTGTCCACTATAAATAATACTGCTGTCCATCATCAATGTTCAATAATCGAAAATCGTGACACTTCAATTCCTTACAACACCTACGGGAAGAGTTGGATTGGTGACAAATGTATTCTTACTGGCGTCACTACGAATGATATGAATACCAAAATCAATTACCTATTTGAACGTAAAACTACCTAATTATAGTCCAAAAGCTCGGATAAATTGTCCAAAACTTAATCGAATATTTATTAGGTGTAATTGCTATTCATAGGCAAAAAAACTATATTCATAATTAAATTAACTTGGACAAACCCAAAAATAATATTGGGACTGATACCTACCTACTTATTTAGGAGTTGAAATTGTGGACCATAGTTGCAATATTATCCCCTTATTCATAAACGTGTCCTATCTTAGCAAGCCAGCCTACAACTATTGTTTGTCCCTTTCGGTCTAATAGATATATTGATAATGCTGAAAGGGACAGTCAATACTTAGCGGATTGCTAAGTCAGAAGATGTTTATGAATAAGGGGTTTGGACTATAGTCGGGTGGTTTTACGCAATAATATGAATACCAAATTCGAAGACAAATCTCGAGTAACGAGTCCCAGACAGCTGACAGAGGGCAGTGAGCGCGTAAATAAATATCTGCCTCCGTAAAAATGGGACTTCCTAATTCGGCTTTTTGCCGATTTTTCCCAGTCCAGGACAATTCGGATCGCTGCTTCTCGCTGTTTATTTAACTTGATAAATTCTGAGGTTTTGGACGAAAGTTGCGCTTCAATTCTCGCGCTCGATAGTCGATAGCGAAAAGAATAATATAATTTTCTGAATCAATCTATCCCTTTTTTTCTAGGGTAGTGGTACCAATGTTGGACACTTTCATCATTTTAGGCATACGACGTGCACTGTTGTATCCACATACATCTTTGCAACCCTGGGCCGCTTAAAAACCTTGTCAAAATAACAAGTAGTTAAAAGTTTCTTACAATTTGATATGTAGCGTCACTGTGACATGGTTCCTGAGAGCCAATTGGTTGAAAATACAATATACAAAGTATTAATGATGCGAGGACCTATGATTTAACAATAGAATTAAAAAAAATACACTTACACTGGTTGGAAGTGACCTGCGTTTAGCGTCTTCAGGCGATCTTTATAAAGTCATCTGTTCATCTTGTGGATGGACCTACGAACAAATAAAACATGGAAGCCGCACGCCATATTAAATTGCCTTTCAAAAACGGTCCTGAATTTTAGTTTACAAGTGTCATCCCCTTTTCCATGCATCACGGTAATGAATTTCAATATCAACCTATAAAAACTTAAATAGTAATTGGAAAATAGTTGTAATTGGTCCATCAAAGTTTTGATCGGCTATATTCTATAAACGTTTGTCAAAGTTGTTGCGCCGAAATATGCGCGGTGTTAAGAAAAGCGCTATGTGCTGCCCATCTTGGCACAATTGAATAATTGTTTTTGGGGGCATTTTTGAGCTGGCGTTAAGGTGCGCTCAAACTAAAAGAGCATTCGCTGTTCTAACCTCCCACTTTACGAAATTCGATCGGTACACAAAACGTGATTGGTTGATTTCGTAGAACGGGCGCTAGAACAGCGAATGCTCTTTTGGTTTAAACGCACCTTTAGACGTCCATGTTATACACGGTGGAATTTAATCGGTGAACAGGAACTCATTTTTCTAATTCAGTAATCGATGGCGGTCACGTTTATGTAGTACCTAAGTGGAACCAAGTTTTTTTAGCATAATTTTTTTTTATGTTGATATAAAAATTTATTGTCACCCTACTAACGGTTTAGTCTGAAAAGTTTAATACCTCTTTTCAAACTCATCATCAGCCATAGAAACTTAAAACATAAATGAGCAATAACCACTCACATGCTTTAATTTAAGCGATAGACTCTATTCCTATGTAAAATAAGAGCGATGCATGGCTGATAGTTTGAAAAGAGGTATTAAACTTTTCAGACTAAACCATTAGTAGGGTGACAATAAATTTTAATTAAAGTTTAATTCCAACATAAAAATTTTTTATGCTAAAAAAAAAAACTTGGTTCCACTTAAGTACTACATAAACGTGACCGCCATCGATTACTGAATTAGAAAAATGGGTTCCTGTTCACCGATTAAATTCCACCGTGTATATGGGCGCAGGGATGGACGTACTGAGCGTTTGCCAAACCGTGGTCTCCAATCGAGTACTTTTCTAAGAACATACGATACGGTCTTTAATGGACTGTTGTAAAACAAATGCCTAAGTGCCTTTTTTCAGTGCCAAAAGTTTTTATACAATATTTAACTTCGTAACACAAAAATTATGAAGTTTTATATTTGTTTTCATTGAAGGTCCTTAATGATGTAATTTTTTTTGCAATGCCTTAAAATTAGGCCACGATCAGCTTTACGCGAAATATATGTACAGTCAAGGGCATTAATA
This sequence comes from Thaumatotibia leucotreta, assembly GCA_025490895.1. NCBI lineage: Eukaryota > Metazoa > Arthropoda > Insecta > Lepidoptera > Tortricidae > Thaumatotibia > Thaumatotibia leucotreta. Next base: position 365,532 of record JALPQI010000263.1, read on the forward strand.
TAATTATACACTTCTATTACACTTCTCCATACTGATCCCTTACAAATGTGTCTCTCTATATATTAATGCACTCGACTGTACCTACTACCTATTCACCCCGAGGCTGCAGAACTTTAGGTAAAATACCAATTAGCTACACATTCGGCCATCGTGAAATATATTTGATAACTGAGAATATTTCCTTTAGATTAGCTTTACCTATTTGCGCAAAGAAATAGGCACGTGTATTACAATAATACAAAAAGTTTGTATAGGTCCGCTCAGACTCATCAAGGAACGGTGAATATGAGTAAATTGATTTATTGCCGTTAGGGACTTATATTTGATAGATATGTAATAACGTATTTCTCATACGAGTAGGTGTTCGTCAAAAGAAAATTGTAACTCAGAACCACAGATGTCATATATACCATAGATCAAGCAAACGTATCTACTTAGCGTGTCAAATGAACTCAGTGAAATCCACTGAGTTGTCCGTCTTTAATCGCAGCTTGCAGCTTTCGGGCGCCAATTTTTGTAAGTTGAAGTGAACAAAAACATTAACCTAACATTAACCTCCTCAAGTAATATTAATTGCAACAACACAAAAAAATATGAATACTCAAGGGCCTGTGACATATTTAAAATCATAGGCAAGTAACAACTTCAGTACAAAATCTGACACGCTCGGCTGCCATACAAATGAATGAACTTGTTTCTTCTATCCAAATCTAATTCTGTGCTCAGAACATATTAATTTTGGGTCAATAACCTCATCAATCTCATCATTCAAACTAGTAATAAACAGTCTGACACATCAATTTGTCGAGAGACTTCTCCCTACACTAGTAGATTTTCTTAAATCTATCTCTATTAAAAAAAAGGTCCGTGTAAATAAAAGAGAGAGCGAGTGATTATGGTTCATCGCTCAGTGGTCAACTATAATCATAAGGCCGCGTTTTCACTTAAAGTTCTGAGCGAGCATTCGTTCGTTCTTGGGCACATGAAAACAGGATTTCACATAGCAAAACGTTCGTCAGAACACTAAGGGGAAACGTGGCTTTACGTCTCACTTCCACGAGAGCGACTAATCTTTTGTTTGTTTCGTTTCTGTCACCGATAGCTCATGGATTACAAGCTTTTAGTGGGACAGGTCCTTAAGATGAAATGAGACGCGCCTTTCCCCATACATGCGTATTCCATTGTATTTTCTCTGGATATTGAAATTGTAACAAATTCATTTCACAATAAAATCTACTTTCGCACACGTCCTTGTCGGTATATTTGATTTTCCCTTCATCGACCAAAACTTGCCGTGTGGTGACGGCAATAAGAATTTATTTGTCATCACCCCAATTCTTCCCGCGGTTGTCGTAAGAGCCGACTAAGGGATTGAAGTGTCAGTGATCATTCTTGATAGTTTGATGATGGGCAGCAGCGTCATCATAGTGGACACATTACTGCTATCACCTGCGACCATATATAACATGGACGTCTAACGCCAGCTCAAACATGCCCCCAAAAGCAATTGTTCAATTGTGGCAGGAGATAGCGCTTTCCTTAACACCGCGCATATTTCGGCGCAACAACTTTGACAAATGATTATAGAATATAGCCAATTAAAACTTTGATAGACCAATCACAACTATTTTTAAATGGCGGTTTAACCCTTAAATGCATAGTGATGTATATATGCATCATGTATTTTCGACTCTATTGACAACAAGTCAGAATTCAAATTTGAATAAATCTTTGTCAAGGTTTAAGGTTTAATGCATTTAAGGGTTAAGTTTTTATAGGTTGATATTGATATTCATTACCTTGATGCGTTGAACAGGGGGTGACACTTGTCAACTAAAATTCAGGACCGTTTTTGAAAGGCAATTTAATATGGCGTGCGGCTTCCATGTTTTATTTGTTCGTAGGCTATCACCAATCCGCTTGCCCAGCGTAGTGGTTATGGGCATTTACCTCCTAATGCGTCTATACGCATAGTTATTAGGAGAGGCCTACGTCCAGCAGTTCAAAGAGATGAAGGCTAATGACGTGATGTGTGTGTGTGTGACCAACTCCTTGCCTCCTGACACGAACTTCGAAAACCGTATGTTTCGAGCTTCTGTCTGTCTTAAATAACCGTCCGGAGTGATGTCAGTAGTCGTACCATGACTTTGCAAGTATCGGTAACGTTAGGTTTTACTCGATACGTAAAGCAGGCCATCTCGCTCGCTCCAATATGTCAGTGCGAGCGTGATATAATGGTTTACATGTCAAGTAAAACCTAACGTATCCTTTACTTTCCAGCTCATGGGTGCTTAGACTAGTTGACAATCGCTAACGCTTAATCGTCAATCGTAAACAAAAGGCAGCTCACTGTCTTGGTCGCACTAATATGAAAGAGTGACAGAGAGGGAAAACTACGATACGCTAAGCGTTAGCGATGGGCAACTTGGCTAAGCTGATGCTTAGCCAAGTTGCCAATATCTGATACTGCTACTGATGCTCGACATTTACGATTTTCGAAGTTCGCGGTAGGCCCACTGAATAATTCAAACTCGCATATCGCTGCTAAACTTACCCAACCTCGTATCTGTAACTGTAACACTGACTTAGTGGAAAAAACACCCTTATTTAGAGTAAAAGAAAGTTGACATTTCCATTAATTGATTGTGGTATATCCGAGGTTGAGAAATTGGGTCAAAATTATTTTCGTTGTCTTGTTTCATACTATTCTGTCAAGCTTTTAGTTGCTGTTTCGACTCAGTATATAGAAAAAAAATCCGGTGCACGTGTATTTCTTTTTCACGCTAGATTTTAATTCATACATCAGAAATTGAAAACAAAACATCATCTCATACAAAAATCACCACTGCGTCACGTTTTTTAGGGACACAAAATAAGACAACGAAAAGAATTTTGACCCAATATAACGACGATATTAAAATTTAACAGTCACTCGTTTCCTGGCACCCTTACAGTTTTATCAAATTATATTCCGTCTTCATTGAAGCTTGGGACTTTCCTAAAACCAAAGGAGGTAGTTTGATAATTAATTTTAATGTATGGAAATGAGTTTCGGGTGATTTTCTGTGAAATAATTAGACGCACAGTGACGGCCGTTTTATTCGGGCACAAAAGAGATTTGAAAATTTTGCATTTTACATTGACTCTACATTTTCTGGAAGCGTGTTAGAACTTTATTTTTAGTACAGATGGTGCCCCGTTTACGCGCTTACCATCTGTACTAAAAAATACTATTGTAGTAGGTAGTATTTGTAGTACTAAAGGTTACTGAGCTATGCTGCGGACAGACAGACAGTCATACGAGTTCCTGGCTTACTACTTAACCGTAAAAAGGAGGCGAAATAAAAAAATGTAGATGTGAAGAGTTCTACTCACAAGCTTTTCACCAACGGGATCCCACAGTAGTGAGACTACTTAAAACACATAAGGAAAATATTTAATAAAACTAATTTGATTTGGTTCGTAGGACATAATTATCCGTTTTTGTGTACGTGCCGGTGGACTAAAGTGCTCGGCTTCTACGACGTCAATCCTGGAAGCTGTCATTTCAGTACATTATGTGTCAAGAAGTGACGTTGTTGACGGATAATGTATTGAACTGTCAGCAGTCAGGATTGACTTCTTAGCGGTCGAGCGCTGTAATGTAAGTGACTGTAATCAGTAAGTAAGAACCGTAAATATAGTATACCTACATTGTGCATCAAGGGAGGTAAGTACGGAATGACTAACGAGAGTGTTAGAAGCCCGACGCCGTTAGGCGGAGGGCTTTTATGACTCGAGTTAATATTCCGCTTACCGACCGTGATGCAGACAATGTTTTTCATCACACTTGCCGACAAAAAAATAAGTTTTAAGAAATAACATTATTAAATGACGTACTGACATTTCTATTACTCCCTAGGGAATTTCACTTCTCTATTACTCCCGCTGCGCGCGCAAACAAGGGCGTGCTTAGCAAAGTGTGATGAAAAATACATTTTAAAAGTGGTGTATTTAATGCCCAGAGCACGTGATGGTCTCTTCCAGCGTTAGTTATTTCAAAGTGTTTCTCAAACTTTCAACCCGCGGCCGGTGTGTCTCAACCCGTAACAATTGGATGAGCCCTAAAACCGGGCTTAGTGTTGTTGGCGATTGTAAAATGGTGGCTTAGTAAATGCTTTTCCTTTAATTAATTTTATTTTCATATCTTTCTCACAGTTACCACTTTAAGTACTGGATTTTGTTCTAATTACTTGTAGTATATTTGGGCAAGCTGTAACATTAGTTAGCAATTATTCTTTTGTATGTTCTTAAAATTGATTAAGGAGATTTAAGTGTCGCCATATCTACCTAGAAGTCTAAAGGTGCATTCAGACCAAACGAGCATTCGATATTCTAACCCCCTACTCTACGAAATTTGATCGTTACAAAAAACGTGATTCGTTGAATTCGTAGAGTGGGGGATAGAATAGCGAATGCTCGTTTGGTCTGAACGCACCTTAAGCCAGACGTATGGACACTATTATTCATTACTGTAAAAAGCACATTCGCCATTTAGATCCACTTAAACAAGGGTTGAGCAACTAACACGAGGTTAATTGATTAAGGCTACACAAAATTTATACTTCTAGCCGTTCCGTTGAGCTTTATGTTAGTGGTCAAACCCTGAACAGTGCGAATGATAAAAACATACTCGTACGTCAGTAGAATCCAAAAAATAAGTAAACAAATCGCCGCCCCCGGCGAATAAAATGATAACTGCAAAAACCTAATTTTTCAGGAGAAAATAAAAACATGTTTTTGTCGTTAACTTCATTAATACTAAACGTATGCAAATTATGTAAAGTTCTAACGATAGCTAATTTTTGTAGCATTCTGAAAAAATAGGGTAACCTCTTCTTAAACATACCGACAAAAAGTTATTTCAAAAACAAAAAGTTAGTCAAAATTTACCATCATCAAGGATATAATAATGTCGATTATCATTTTATTCACATTGCGGCTACGCCAACACCAAATATTGCACCATCATGTTATAATTTTATTCAGAGGGTGACCAGGGTGCAAGCTAGTGAGTATAATGCTACAATATCACATTATTCCGGTAAATTGAGTGTTAATCTTTTTTAAAAAAGGCTTTTAATCTAGATTAAAAATAAAAATGTAATATGGTAATCAGCATTAATTTTATTGAACAATAAAATTGAAATAGTTAAACTTAAACCTAATAAGTAAATTGGCAGAATGATTATTATAATTAATTACTTACCATTACTAAAATTTTATTATTATGATCGGGTACCTATCTCCTCAATTTTTCTAACATTATTTCATATAGCCATAAGACGTGAAGTCCTTTGTTTATACATTTTGCAGTCAATCCACTTATATAAGTTAATATATCAGAAATTACCGCCCAAGTGCCAGTCGGACTCGCGCGCCAAGGGTTCCCTACCATTATCAATTTATCATAAAAGAATAAATTAGAGGTAAAAAAATGTTTTTAAAGACAAGCTTTTATAGTAAACAATATAAAGAAAAAATAAACCATGACATTCATAAAATCCACGGTTTTGTAAGTCTTACCTAACGAACCACAAAAGGGTTGAATTTAGCTGAACAATAGTGTCGTCAGCAAAAGTATGATATACCTATATATAAACAAACATTATCCATAAGAAGTTTATTTACATTCCTTCCAAATTAAAATTTTGTCGGAGTCGAGGCCTAAAAATTGTGCGACAAGCTTTCAATCTGGATATAATATTGTTACGTTCGTGGGGTGGGTTTTCTATAGAAAATGTATAAATAAGCCACTATTTAAAACTGACACTTTAATTACTAATTAAAGGAACAAACAGTAAACTAAAACACTGATCACACACTTAACACTTCGCAAACTCGCAGTTAGAATCGCAGTTTTCGCTCTTGATGTTATCTCTTCGCTGTCTCAATTGAAACTACTCCTTCGGCCGGGTCATACTGGGCTTTTATACAAGCCACTCAAATCTACAAAGTACGAGATAATTCGATTCTAGAAAGTTCCCGAGTCAGGTCGGTCGGTAGGGCCCATGCGCGAACATTCTAGGGTATCGCTGTCTCTTTCTACAGGTTTCTCTTTCACACCCGTCGAGAATGTTCTCTCTATAGCTGTCTCGTTCACATCCTTCCAGAACATTCTCTCGTGCTGTCTCTATCTAATAGTGCTTTCTCTTTCACTCCTATGGGGAATTTAGCTATATACCGATTTGTACTTGAGAGGCCCAAAAGGGGTCCTGAAAACGCCTGAAAACGGGTTTTCAGGTTATTGCGCCATCGGATAGAGGGTATCCTGAAACGGCCTGAAAACATGTTTCAGGCGCCTGAAAACGACGGTATCTGGGGTGAATATTTGATTTTGTAGTATGTGAAAGAGGACCTTCTGAAACGGCCTGAAAACGCATTTCAGCCTGCTGAAAACGCTTCTAACGTGTCTAAAATCATATTTGTAGTTTTTATCATGCCACCGGCGTAACACTACCCCCTCCTAAGACATGCTCGTCCCGAGCATCATTATTTCCGTGGTATTTGGCGAGCCGGTCTACGTGAACAATCTTGCATGGGCTTCGTAAATTCCTCCGTATCCGATACGTAACGTCATTGATCTTCGTAACCACTCTGTACGGCCCGTCCCAATTCGGGGATAGTTTCGGAGACTTTCCTTTCTTTCTCATAGGGTTATGTAGCCACACCAATGAGCCTTCCTCGTACCCAATTTGGTTGGACTTCCTGTCATACCTGGTCTTCATCCTCGTGCTAGCTTGAAGCCCGTGCTCGCGAACTAGACTATAAACGTCATCCATCCGGTCTCTTAGATCGCACACATACTCTGTTATAGACCTCGGAGCATCTGGTGGTCGTCCTGTTAAGAGGTCAGCAGGTAAACGAAGCTCTCTTCCGAAATTGGCATATGCGGGAGTAACTGCAGTGCTTTCATGGGTGGCGGACCTGTATGACATCAAAAAGAGAGGTATATGCCGGTCCCAATCTTTTTGGTGACTTTCGACTACCTTGGCAAGATGTCTCTCCAGGGTCTGATTGAATCTCTCAACCATTCCATCGGACTGAGGATGATATGACGTAGTTCTTGTCTTATGCAATCCCATGATTCGACAGGTCTCTTGGAATACCGCAGATTCAAAGTTCCTGCCTTGATCGCTGTGTATCTCCAGGGGTACTCCAAAACGGCAAATTACTTCATTGACTAACTTTTCCGCTATTGTGACTGCTTCCTGATTGGGAATAGCAAACACTTCAGGCCACTTGGTGAAATAGTCCATCACAACAAGAATGTACTTATTTCCAGAGTCTGATGTAGGGAACGGGCCTGCGACATCTAACGCAATCCTTTCCCAAGGTGCTCCAACATTGTAGATCTTGAGCGCCCCTCTGCTTCGGGTATGCGGTCCTTTAACTGATGCACAGCTTACACACTTTCTACACCAATCATCGACATCCTCGCGGCAGTGGATCCAATAAAATCGTTGTCGAATTTTCATTAAAGTCCTTTTAACTCCAAGGTGTCCACCAGAAGTACCGTTGTGGTAGCTTTCTAAAACGTCTTTCACTCTTTTCCTTGGGACAACAACTTGTAGGTGGACATCTTTCCCATTCGCTGACTCCCATTTCCTGCATAATACGCCATTATGCATGACGAAACTATCCCATTGCGCCCAGTAGCTTTTTGTAACTGTCCCCATCGGAGCTACTTCACACCATTTTGGTTTAGGTACGCCTGCACTAACCCAGTCAAAAATGGGCTTTATGTCGGGGTCTTCTTTTTGTGCATGTTGCATGGATTCATCGCTCCACTCCTCACTAACTGTGTCTGTTCGCAACATCCTCAAGCATTCCTTGCCCTCTTGTCTAAGACAATGCTTGCAGTCATCTGGGCAAGGCCTCCGAGAGAGGGCGTCCGCATTTCCATGCGATTTTCCACTGCGGTGTTCGATTACAAAGTCATATTCTTGAAGCTGTTCGATCCAACGTGCTACCTGTCCCTCAGGGTTTTTAAACTCCAGCAGCCATTTCAAGGCAGCATGATCAGTTCTTATCCGAAACTTCCGCCCCAACAGGTATTTGCTGAAATGCTGTAACGTCTTAACAACGGCCAGCAGTTCCCGCCGAGTGACGCAATAATTTCTTTCTGGCTTTGATAATGATTTGCTAAAGTAAGCGATTACCACCTCATTATCTCCCTTCTTTTGTGACAATACTCCTCCAATGCCTGTATTACTGGCATCAGTATCCACAATAAAGTCCGCTTCTGGATCTGGATATCCTAGTATTGGCGTTTCGCAAAGTCTTTGCTTGAGGTTGTTGAAACTTTCTGTACATCTCTTAGTCCAGTCGAACTGTCGCTTTTCTTCCGTTAGTTCGTGCAATGGCTTTGCTATATCCGAAAAGTTCTTCACAAATCTCCTGTAGTATGAGCAAAGTCCTAAGAAAGCACGTACAGCAGTTTTGTCCCTCGGTATGGGCCAATCCTTTACAGCGCTGATCTTTTCAGGATCTGTCTGGATGCCGTCCTTGGAAATCACATGTCCCAAATAATTGACTTTCTGTTTGAAGAGCGAACATTTCTTTGGGCTTAGTTTCAGATTTGCCTCTCGTAGCTTAGACAATACTTGCTCCAATTTATTAAGGTGGTCATCGAAGTTTTTACCAATGATGATAATGTCATCCAAATAAACCAAACAAGTATCTCCTAGTAGACTAGCTAATATTTGTTCCATTAACCTCTCGAATGTTGCCGGTGCGTTGCACAAACCAAAAGGCATAACATTGAACTGCCAGAGTCCTTTACCAGTTGAAAAAGCAGTTTTCTCTTTATCCTTATCCTTGATTTCGACCTGCCAGTACCCACTCTTTAAATCCAACGTTGAAAACCATTTCATTCCATTTAAAGTGTCTAGAGTGTCGTCGATTCGAGGCAATGGATAGCTGTCTTTCTTAGTCGCATCATTCAGTCGGCGGTAATCGACACAGAATCTCATAGTGCCGTCCTTCTTCTTCACCAAAACCACGGGGGAACACCAAGGGCTTGTCGAAGGTTCAATGATGCCGCCCCGTCTCATGTCCTCGATCATTTCTTCAACTTCCTTTTCTCGTGCCACTGGAACTCGTCGAGGTCGCTGCCGAATGGGCATCACTTCACCAGTGTCGATTTCATGCTGGACTACGCCAGTTCTTCCAATATCGCTGTCATGCGCAGAGAATACATTGCTATACCGCAACAATAACTGACGTGCTTTGACCAGCTCTTCCTGAGTGAGATCATTTCTTGATTCGCCCAACAACCCTTCTATGTCCGTGGAAAGCAAGGAATCTTCAGATTCCTTATCCTTGGTAGGAGCCTGACAGCTTTGTATCCAAGAGAGTTCCTCACATTTTCCAACCAAAGTACCTTTGTTAAGGACACACTTGGTATCACTGAGGTTGAGAACTCTCACAAATGCTGCAGGTGAAGTTGTAACCACCGTACGAGCTGCCATCCATGGTTTACCGTTGGATACTTTTTCTACAACTACACATCGACGACCTCTCTGACTTGATGTTCCTGGTAAACGCACTGGGACTAGAACCTGTGCCTTTGGTAGGAGAACAGTTCTTCTAGAGCAGTAAACATTCCCACTAATTCCTCCTTCCATAGGAACCTCATCAAATCTAGTTTTCAGGACTCCAACTTCCATGTCAATTTTATAACCATGGCACCTCATAAAATCAAGTCCAATAATACAGTCGTCAATTATGTCGGCAACAATCACTTTATGCCGATAAATGTGCTTGCCGATTCTTAAATCCACTCCTGTCTCCCCCTTGATGGGAATATGCTGGCCAGTGGCTGTAAGCAGCTGTAGATGCTTCGGTTGGACGACTACATGACCTCGAGTCAGGTGTTTCAGAAGCCAAGAATTAATCACCGTCCGAGAAGCTCCGGTGTCGATAGTAAGGTTACATGGTATTCCGCCAATTTCTCCCTTGACGACCAGACTATTCCCGTCGTTGACTTGTGAGATCACTACTGGGACATTTCGACCACCAGCCAGCACTCGTCCCTTAGTCCTGGCTCTTACTCGTTTCCCTGCTGCGGCTCTGGTCGTACAGAGCCCTTATTCCTGGTCACAGGGGATTCATCTCGTTCTCTCCTGCTGCTTCTTTTCGGGCAACTAGTTTGTATATGGCCACGTTCTCCACAATGGTAACATCGTGGCCCAAACTCCCGACGTGGTGCAATCGGCTCCCTAGCAGATACCTCACGTAGCTTATAGGATCTTGATGGATCTTGGCGTACAGCTTCAACTTCTAGGGCATGAGCTACGGCATCCTTAAGGCTTTCGTGGTGCCCTAGTCGTACTGCCGCCCTTACTTCCAAATCTCGGATCCCATCAACAAATGCCTGCACCAGCATGGTTTTTATCCAAGAGTCAGCTGAACGTTGGTATGCCTTTCTGACTAGCTTTTCAATTTCCAGGGCCCATTGTTGCAATGTCTCATTACGTCCCTGCGTTCTGTCTTTCAGTTGAGCTCGGTAGACATGTTCTAGATGACTGTCTCCGTAACGGGCTTCTAATGCTTCTAGAAGCCGGTCGTAAGTTTGCTCTTTTCCAAGAGCTTCTAGAATTGTAAGAGCCTCGTCACGAAGTGCCAGCGTCAGAGCCGTCATCGCTTGCTCCTTACTCCAACCGTTTGCTTTGGACACGGACTCGAACTGTAGCTTGTACGCCGCCCACGAAGATGTTCCATCAAAAGGAGGTGCCTTAAATTTTCCACCTCCCGGCACAGATATCTCAGGTGTGCAGGGACTGATGCCACTAGCTACTTTTAATTCAAGCTTCTGGAGGCGACGCTCAACCGCTTCCTCTACAACATGAATCTTGTTCTCCATGTCACTGAGCTTCCCTTGGACTTCGTACATTTCTTGCTTCCATTCAGTAGCAGCCTTGTGCAACTCTTGAAGAATCAATTTCGACTGTTCTTCTTGTTTCCGCGACTGTTCTTCTTGTTTCCGTGACTGTTCTTCTTGTTTCCGCGACTGTTCATCTTGTTTGCGCGACTGCTCCTTCAGGAGAATCAGAATAGTTCTGAGGTCTACGTCTTGAGTACTCTTAGCCTGCAAACCAGACGGACCGGGCTTGGATGCAGTATCCTCACATGCTGGAGGCTCTTCACGTACTGCAATATCCTCCTGCGCTGCAGGTTCCTCACGTGCAGTTTGGCTCCGGGTCACAACTCCTTTTGGCTCGGTCTCGTTGTCACGTGGCGTTATACCCATTTTCTATCCCGCTTCTGACACCAAATGTTACGTTCGTGGGGTGGGTTTTCTATAGAAAATGTATAAATAAGCCACTATTTAAAACTGACACTTTAATTACTAATTAAAGGAACAAACAGTAAACTAAAACACTGATCACACACTTAACACTTCGCAAACTCGCAGTTAGAATCGCAGTTTTCGCTCTTGATGTTATCTCTTCGCTGTCTCAATTGAAACTACTCCTTCGGCCGGGTCATACTGGGCTTTTATACAAGCCACTCAAATCTACAAAGTACGAGATAATTCGATTCTAGAAAGTTCCCGAGTCAGGTCGGTCGGTAGGGCCCATGCGCGAACATTCTAGGGTATCGCTGTCTCTTTCTACATGTTTCTCTTTCACACCCGTCGAGAATGTTCTCTCTATAGCTGTCTCGTTCACATCCTTCCAGAACATTCTCTCGTGCTGTCTCTATCTAATAGTGCTTTCTCTTTCACTCCTATGGGGAATTTAGCTATATACCGATTTGTACTTGAGAGGCCCAAAAGGGGTCCTGAAAACGCCTGAAAACGGGTTTTCAGGTTATTGCGCCATCGGATAGAGGGTATCCTGAAACGGCCTGAAAACATGTTTCAGGCGCCTGAAAACGACGGTATCTGGGGTGAATATTTGATTTTGTAGTATGTGAAAGAGGACCTTCTGAAACGGCCTGAAAACGCATTTCAGCCTGCTGAAAACGCTTCTAACGTGTCTAAAATCATATTTGTAGTTTTTATCATGCCACCGGCGTAACAATATAGATAAACTGCTTATGGATAATGTTTGTTTACACATAAGTACATATATGTCTCATAGTTTTGCTGATGACACATCTATTGATCAGCTAAACTCAACCCTTTTGTAGTTCGTTACTTGTAATATATTATTCCCCGGTCTATCCATTTAAATTAACGCATCATTGTTGTAAGGTCTCTTTTCAGTTAATTTGTGCAATCTAATTCTTCAATCTGTAGACTGTCTGAAGACTGAACTCTACTCAGAGCTTCTTAGTTATGCTTGTCCAGCAGCGAAACATTTCGAACCTAAATAAACCACGGCATGATCGACTGCACTTCCCTGCATCTTATGAACTGTTGATGCCCAGCATAATACCACAGGTAACATTCTTTGTTCCGCTGTGCCGTGACTTTTGATCTGGAACTGCACTGATATGGGTTCTATAATATGAATTTGAATACCATTTCCGTTCGATCGCATTCCCGAATTTTATTCGAACTAATGGAATATCTGTCAGAAGAGTAAGAGAAACGACATTAAAATTCAAATAAACCTGCCTTGGAATACGAATATGCTTGAAGGCTTAGCGAAAATGTTATATTTAGAGCATCTGTTTCTGTCAGTCCTAGGATGACGTCATCGATGACCGATGCATTTGAGAAAGTATATCGCTAACTAATATTTATATCTTTGGATGCTCCGGGCCTTCGGCCCTGTGCAAGGCTCGGCCTTCGTCCTTCGCAGGTGGCCTATGGCCATCCGTTTCGTTTTCATGTTACGCTATTTCATTGTGTAGCATGGTAGTGCTGGTCTCTGGCAGCTCGGCCTTCAGCCTCGCGAGCTGTAGCGCCTCTTGCAATCGCTTCGTGCCTTCGTCCTTCGCAAGGGCCAGCTGTTGGGCCAGCGGCCCTCCGATTTGTTTTAGAGAATCACTCTTCCGTCGCGTAGCCTGGAAGCACTGGGTTTATAGGGCCTGCGGCCCTCAGCTTCGTTTTCATGTTACATTATTCCATTAGTAGCATGATGGCGCTGAGCTCTGGCCTACAACCCTCTGATTCGCTTGTTTAGTCGGTCCAAAAGAAGGCATGTTTATAAAATGAACCCAAACGTTAATAGCTACATATTATAGTATTGTCACCAAAGTTACGGAAGCATACAAAATTGCGGCCCACCGACTTAGACTGACAGTGTGAGTGGTTCGCGTAGGGCGAGCTGTAAAGCCTGCGGCCTTCCGGCTGATAGACTGACAGCGTGAGTGATTTGCGTAGGGCGAGCTGTAGGGCCTGCGGCCCTCCGGCTCATAGACTGCAGGCGTGAGTGGTTCCCGTAGGGCGAGGCTGTCGGGCCTTCGATCCTCTGGCTGATAGACTGACAGCGTGAGTGGTTCGCGTAGGGCGAGCTGTAGGGCCTGTGGCCTTCCAGCTCATATACTGACAGCGTAAGTGGTTCGCGTAGGGCGAGCTGTAGGGCCTGCGGCCCTCCAGCTCATAGACTGACAGCGTGAGTGGTTCGCGTAGGGCGAGCTGTATGGCCTGCGGCCCTTCGGTTCATAGACTGCCAGCGTGAGTGGTTCCCGTAGGGCGAGCTGTAGGGCCTGCGGCCCTCCAGCTCATGGACTGACAGCGTGAGTGGTTCGCGTAGGGCGAGCTGTAGGGCCTGCGGCCCTCCGGATCATAGACTGCCAGCGTGAGTGGTTCTCGTAGGGCGAACTGTTGGGCCTTCGGTTCTCCGGCTGATAGACTGACAGCGTGAGTGGTTCGCGTAGGGCGAGCTGTAGGGCCTGCAACCCTCCGGCTAATAGACTGACAGCGTAAGTGATTTGCGTAGGGCGAGCTGTAGGGCCTGCGGCCCTCCGGCTCATAGACTGCAGGCGTGAGTGGTTCCCGTAGGGCGAGGCTGTCGGGCCTTCGATCCTCTGGCTGATAGACTGACAGCGTGAGTGGTTCGCGTAGGGCGAGCTGTAGGGCCTGTGGCCTTCCAGCTCATATACTGACAGCGTAAGTGGTTCGCGTAGGGCGAGCTGTAGGGCCTGCGGCCCTCCGGATTATAGACTGCCAGCGTGAGTGGTTCTCGTAGGGCGAACTGTTGGGCCTTCGGTTCTCCGGCTGATAGACTGACAGCGTGAGTGGTTCGCGTAGGGCGAGCTGTAGGGCCTGCAACCCTCCGGCTAATAGACTGCCAGCGTGAGTGGTTCGCGTAGGGCGAGCTGTCGGGCCTTCGGTCCTCCGGCTGATAGACTGACAGCGTGAGTGGTTCCCGTAGGGCGAGCTGTCGGGCCTGCGGTCCTCCGGCTGATAGACTGCCAGTGTGAGTGGTTCGCGTAGGGTGAGCCGTCACGCTGAACGCACTGATTCGTTTCTCATTTAGTACACAAACATTACTAGGTACGTTTTAGGAATTTCCCGTGGTACTGTATCTGCCATTTCAATTTTTGATTGTCAAACGTATGTAAATGAAAAGGAAGATAATACGTTTTAATGTTTCGCACAAATAAATAATCTTTACTAAAGGACGATATCCGAACAGACAGAAGATTTTTAATACGAGAATAAAATGATAACTGCCTGATGTCTTTTTGTTGTAGAATGATTTTCACGCGAATATCATGATACGAGCGTTTATAGCGTAACGGCTAATAATCATTTTTGATATTATCTTCATATACGTTTATTCTGGCAATTTAGGAGATCAATAAAATCAAAGAATAACATTGCATTTTTTTTTATCTCCATAAATAACAGAATAAAAATTACGAAAAAAATTCAACAGATGCATTAGCACCCACAGATTTCAAATATGACATAACACTAAAACCATGGTAATGGCAGTTATCTTAGTATTCGCCGGGGGCGGCGAAATATGACTTTCCATAGGTTTTAAGTTGGCAATAAAACTAAGATTGTTCTCTATAAGTGCGTGCTGCTAAAAATTAATATCTAAAAGTAAAAAAAAGATTTGTCACATTTAGCAAAAATTACTAGCGGTATGAGACTTATGCAGCCGTGTGGTGACGGCAGTAAGAATACATTTGTCACCACCCCAACTCCTCCTGCGGGTGTCGTAAGAGTCGACTAAGGGATTGAAGTATCACTGACCACTATTTGATAAAAGATTGATGATGGGCAGCAGCGTCATCATAGTGGACACATTACTGCGATCACCAATCCGCTTACCCAGCATGGCGATTATGAGCATTTACCTCCTAATGCGTTTATGCGCATAATCAATAGGAGAGGCCTGGGAATTTTTTTTTTAAGGTAGGTAAATTTCATGTTTTTCCTACTCAGAATAACGAGTTCTTTCAATCTAGGACAAAAAAAGTACAAGAAAAAAATGGTCCCACATTTTACATGCTCTCCACTTTGTAACCGCTGTACAAAGTATTTGAAAAACGGTTACGTAATAGAAACAAAAAGTTGGGACACTTTTTTTCTTCTAGTAGGATCGAAAGAGCTCGTGATTCTGAGCAGGAGAAACATAAAATTTACCGGTTTCAGAAAAATAAGTTTTTGTATCTCTTCTCGCGAAAATGCCCGCCTACGTCCAGCAGTGGACTATCATAGGCTGATGATGATGACTAGAGGTATGTATGGGTATGGCATGGGCCTATAACCTTTTTAAGCCAATTCTTGTGGAATTTAAAAGCAGCTTCGAGAAATACTCCGATTTTTGCGGAGGATTTTTTTTTCAAGATGTCTACCAGCTTACGTAGATTAGTTTAAAACGAGCTGTTTGTGGGAAAGTTGCAAATTGCCCAACGTTTCATGGGAGTACAGAGTACATTGTCCCCACGTAATTACAGGAGAGCAATCAACGCGGCTCCCGGGGGTCTCTCTCTAATATCTATAGCAACTTGCAAATCACATTTCACAAACTTGAATACTATAGGGAGCATGCGTGGACTATACGCCAACAGATGGCAGCAGCTACTTCTTTTTCTACCTAGCGTTATCCCGGCCTTTGCCAGGGTCCGCATTCCTGCCACAGATGGCAGCAGCTACTGTGCTAAAAATATTAACATTCTCTAACGCCGTGACAATACAGACCTGCTCAGATATTTATGAGCACCCTGGCCGCTGCGATGTATGTGGTGGTGGGTGTACTGCTATTTCGCCGAAATATATTTTGCCTTATTTTACTTCTCAATTTAACCAACTTAAGGCAGATGATGCACTTGACATACCAACATTGACTAAATTATCATTTGTCAACTTTCATTTGGGCGAATTTTCATTTGGCAACTAGGTTTGGTTAGGTTGTAACATGATAAAATGCGAAATATACGTTTGCGTAACGTTGGTTTGCCACGTGATGATTATGCCAAATGAAACTATGGGAATATTAGTTTGGGAAGTGATAATATGCCACAACGTTATCGGCGACATAATATTAGTAAACCCTGATGGCGACTGCCACTGTATCTTCACCGAGTTACGTTTGAACCTCGTGTCCACTACGCCGCGTTCTTGCGAGATGCAGATACCAGTGTAAATTTTCAAACTCAAACCTCAAACCATAACCTGTCGTATGTTTTAGCATTATGAACCGATAATATATGTATTGAAAATGAAAATTAGTTTCATAGGGAATTCAATTATTGCAGCTATTTGGAGTGTCAGAAATACACGCTGTTTAACTTGGTTGAGTAATAAGGGGCAGCAGAGCAGTTCTTTAAAAGGCCAGTGAAAAAATTCAAATGTACTTGAGACACACCATCCACCCCACCCATTGAGACTTTTCGCTTCTTTTTAAGGCCAAGAATTTTCGCTCGAAAGTAGTTCCCACACTATAAAATGTAAAGGGCATCCCACGACGATGTCCTTTACTGATAAGTCCCGAACTGAAAAATCGCCCTCCAGTAAGTGTTGTTCGAATTTCGTCCCTACCTCTATTTTACTAGTACATTCAAACTGAAAATTCAGCCGCGGCCATCTGGAATTCCGGACTCTGTCGCGCCGCAGTCGCGTCTACATTGTAGTTAAACGACTGTTCTAGGTACAGTCTGTCACTAAAGTGGAAACACACAATTTGTTGACATTTTAATATGATATTCCAATGCCAGTTAAATATTTTTTGTATCTTGAAGAAACTGACAATCACAATATAAAATCCTAGAATGTACCATGCGTAGATTTAAGTGACTTTGTATATTGTGAGATTAATAAATAAACTAAACTAAACTAATTACAGTCCACTGCTGGAAGTAGGCCTCTCCTATTAGGTACTTATGCGTATGGACGCATTAGGAGGAATAGGAGGTAATGCCCAATGCCCATATATATAGTCCATAGTCGCCAAGATAGGCAAGCGAGCTGGCGATTGCAGTATTTACTACATTGTTCATTATGATGATGATTTGATTTGATTTATTTATCTCACAAAATAAATTACAATATAAATTATGATACGCTAATCTACATGAATTTAAATTATGATGCTGCTATAACCCGTCCTCGATCTTTATTTTCATTTGTTTTTAAACGAGTAACTTATAAACGTAGTAACTTATAAACTTACGAGTAAGACTTCAGATGTAATGTACTGAGATGTAAAGGTCTCTGGTTATTGCTTAGTAGAGGCATATACAGAATGATTTTTTATTTACCGTTCAAATTTTAGACGGTTCATTCTAAGCTCATATTGATGAACTTTCAATATAGGACTGATATTCGATTCGAAAAAAAAAATCCGATGTTTCTTAAATTTCCGCCAAATATCGCAGGGTGTGTAGTGTATGGCATCAGATTTTTTTTTCAAATTGCATGTCGGTTCCATGGAGAGTAAAAAATCAACCTGTCTCAGTTTACCCGCTGTGTCACCCAATTTGACCTTAAATAAATTCTGTTTTCCTCACTTTTATCTCCAACAGTACGCCTCAGTGCCTTGCGGTCCCGTATGCTCTATGCTCCATTTAATTTAACACTTTGTAAAGCGTGTGGTCTTTTGGACCCTTAACTTTTTGTTCGCAAAGTACTTCTGACATTAACCGTATTATGTGTCGTTATGCGTTTATGAAGAGTGACTCTATACTCTAGACATATTTAATAAATATAACTAATAATAACGTGAAAGATAAGAATGGATAAAAAGAGTACATGACTTTTCAGCTCTCAGAAATGCTTATGTCTTAATGTAAAAGTATTTCAGGTTTTTGATATCAGAATATTTGACTAATTGCAATGCAACACAATACAAACCATGTTTATTGTATTGCACAGAGACAAATACAAAGCAAATAATAAAAGTACATGTTTGGAAGTGGTAAACAAAAGGTAAGGGATATAAGCTAACGTGGCTATTAACATTATTAGTATGGCTTAAAAATCCGTCAAGATCCGTTTTCACGAAGATGGCATTTGCAATAGTGCCGAAATATCGGGTGCTCAATAATTTCAATTTTCATGGTAGTTAAATATCCCGGTTTAAGTCATACTAATAAATGGTAAAGGAGGTAACTAGTAAGTGGGTCAAAATTGTTTTCGTTGTCTTATTTTGTGTCCCTAAAAAACGTGACGCAGTGGTGATTTTTGTATGAGTTGATGTTTTGTTTTCAATTTCTGTTAAGTATACGGATTAAAATGTAACGTGAAAAAGAAAAACAAATGCATCGGATTTTTTTTATATACTGAGTCGAAACAGCAACTAAAAGCGTGGCAGAGTGGTATGAAACAAGTCAACGAAAAGTATTTTGACCCAAGTTTAACCTACTGGATCATCGAATTTGGAAATGCATCGTGAGTTTATTAGTTTCAATTAAAGGTCCATATTTTTATGCATTTACAAAAGCAAAAAATATCTGAAACTCACAGTATCATGGTATGAGTTCCAGATACTGCACCAGTTATTAAAATTTTCAAGATTTGTAAATTTGTCTTTGACGGAATTAGTTGTCACCAATACATTTTCTCGTCATTCGATTTTACTAGGTATTAGGAATATGCTTCCTTTCCTTTCCAAGGTTCTTGAGCGCCTTGTACATCGGCAACTGACTTCCTTTTTAAACCGGCATGAACTCATGAATTCATTCCAGTCTGGTTTCCGTTCCGGTCACAGTACAGTTACAGCTCTCGTCAAAATTACTGATGATATACGTGCCGGTATGGACAACCGACAGCTCACTGTGCTATCACTGTTAGACTTTAGCAATGCGTTCAACACTGTGGATTTTGATATATTACTTGGTTTAATGCGTTCTCTTAACATATCTCCTACAGTGATTGATTGGTTTCTTAGTTATCTTGACTGTCGTCGGCAGCGTGTGAAGGTGGATTCCTCTTGTTCTTCATGGTGCAGCATTCTGGCTGGCGACCCGCAAGGCGGCGTGCTGTCCCCTCTCCTGTTTTCAATTTTCATTAATTCGATTACCAACGATATTCACTCTTCTTTCCACCTTTATGCCGATGACCTCCAAATTTACTCCCAGTGCTCTATTAGTGATCTACCTCAAACTATCAGCTCTACCAATCGAGACTTGGAATGTATTTCTAATTGGAGTAAGCGATATGGACTACGAGTGAACCCGTCTAAAACGCAAACAATTATATTAGGCAGTCCTTCTCTTATCTCTCGAATTGATTTTATTAGTTTACCAGCCATAATGTTTGACGGTGTTCTGATACCTTACTCGAGCCATGTTAAAAATCTTGGGGTTCTCATTGGTCGAACACTCTCCTGGGTACCGCAGGTTAGTGAGGTTAGTCGAAAGTTGTTTGCTTCTTTGGGATCTCTTCGCAGACTTCGCAACTTTTTACCACTCGCCACCAAGATTGCGCTTGCTCAGTCACTTCTCCTTCCTATTCTAGATTATGCTGATATTTGTTACCTTGACCTTACAGAGAATCAGCTAAACAAATTTGAGCGTCTCCAAAATGTATGTATTAGATTTATATTTGGCTTACGAAAGTTTGACCATGTCTCTGAATTTCGTACCCGTCTTAAGTGGCTTCCTATTCGTCTTCGCCGCAATTCCCACATCCTTGTCCTTCTATTTAATATTCTTTTCAACCCCACCACTCCTGCTTATCTTAAGGTTCGTTTTAAATTCCTTTCTTCTACCCGATGTGCGGAGAAGCACCTTCATGCTCCACCTTCCTCTTCCTCAAAATTCTATAACAACTCTTTCACCTTTCGGGCAGTTCGCTTGTGGAATGCTTTGCCGTTGGATGTCCGATGTGCTAAATCTCTTCCCATTTTTAAAAATCTTTTAAAATCGTTTTATCTATCGCTGCCTTGACTTGCCTTGTTATGTATGTATGTTGTATGTATGTATGTGTATTTTAATTATATATGTACTTTGTGTAGGTTTATTTTTAGAATAGGTTTCGATGTATGTGTTCTGCTGTTCAACTTTGATTTTATCTGCACTACCCGTTCATTGTTTTCATCTGTGTTTCCTACTACCCTAAGGTTGTCTGGTAGAGATCGCTTTTTAGCGATAAGACCGCCTGTTGTTACCTAGGTTTTGCTGCATGTGTTTATTTTAGTGTGTTCTTTATAATCTGGTGCACAATAAAGAATATATTATTATTATTATCCTTTATTTATTTCTTTTCTCAAGTTAGGTTTGTTATAAAAATGTCTATAAAAGTAAAATACAATACAACATACAAAAACAATACAAAATATAAACACTTTATAAAAAACCTAACCTAGTATGCCGCCGGCAACGGGGCGGGCCCAAGCTGCCGGTGGTTAAGGTCGCAGAGAGAGGAACCGACGGACTATCCGCGCCGTGTCCAGGATTACCGCCTTCTGCATCTGACCCTTGACCCAGCCATCTAGCGAGAGACTCTTAAGATGTTGGTCGAGACTCTTCGCTATTAAACCGTTCGCTGTAACGACTATCGGGACTATGATCGTCGAGTCAACATCCCACATGGCGGTTATCTCGTGGGCCAAGTCTAGGTACTTACTGGACTTGTCCTTCTCGGCCTTCACGAGATTCTCATCATGGGGGATGGTGACGTCGACGAGCACAGCCCGGCGCTGCGATCGATCTACCAGCACGATATCAGGCTTATTGGCTACAATAGTCCTGTCCGTGATGATAGGTCGATCCCAATAGAGCGTGGCACGACCATTTTCGAGAACTGGTGCAGTTGTGTACTTGTAGTATGGCACTTCGACGTCCACAAGGCCGTATTGAAGAGCAAGCTGCTGGTGTATAATACTGGCTACGAGGTTATGTCTGTGCAAGTACTCGGTGTTAGCAATCTGAGAACAACCGGAAATAATATGCCTGAGTGACTCACCGGGACGGCGGCATGCCCGACAAATGTCGACCGTACCGTCCTTCAGGATATATTTCCGGTAGTTATTCGTCATGATAACCTCGTCAGCAATTGCACAGGCAAAACCCTCGGTTTCTCCGAAGAGGTCCCCGAATCGTAGCCAGTTCACCGACGCGAGCAGATCCACATCAGGTCCCGTGAGGGCCTTGTAGAACCGCCCGTGTAGCTCCTTGCTCTTCCATACGGCCTTGCGGTCCTCGGTGCTTAGTACCACAGGTCTGCGCCAGTTCTCTTTTGCCAAGGAGAGCGGCGTGAAGTTCCGGTCTACTGCCACCACATCACGATGCATCCCACACTCATTGTTTAGGAAATAGTTTCTAAGATTGTACACCTCGCGGTTGTGGAGGTTTTTGGCATTTAAGAAGCCGCGGCCCCCACACCTCCGCGGGATGTACAATCTCATAACTGATAAGCGCGGGTGTAGCATTCGATGTGTGGTAAGCAGTGTACGGACCCTTCGATCCAGGGCGTCCAGCTCGGTCTGAGTCCACCTTAGTATGCCAAAGGAGTATGTGAGTATGGGTACTACCCAGGCGTTGAAGGCGCGCACTTTGTTGCCTCCTGACAAAAGACTGTTAAGTACTTTTGTGAGCCGGCTGAAAAAGCGCTCCTTCACCGCCTGTCTAATTCCCATATCTTCAATACCCAAAGACTGTGACATACCAAGGTATTTATAGGTTTCTGCTTCCGAGATAGATCTGAACGACATTGTCTCAGAAAGTAGTAAATTTGTTGAATTTACTACTTTCCCCCGCTGCACATGCATAACCGCACACTTATCGACACCAAACTCCATATTGATGGCACTACTGAAAACTTCTGTGGTTCGCAGTAGTTCCAACAAGTCTTGGCTATTTGGCGCAAATAATTTGAGATCATCCATATACAGAAGGTGAGAAATGACTTCACCCTCTCTCCGAAGCCGGCAACCTAGTCCTGAATCCTTCAGCAGGGTGCTGAGGGGATTCAGAGCTAGGCAGAACCATAAGGGACTCAGACTGTCACCCTGGAATATTCCTCGCTCGATCCTTATGAAGTCCTGCGCGCCAGCGGGGTCATCTCCGCCTCCTGGTTGACGAAGGACTGTGGTCCACTGCCCCATACATGCGCCGTGAAAGGATCTTAAAGCTGCATCAACTTTATACAGCTCCAAGACCCTTCCCAACCATGAATGAGGCACCGAATCATAGGCCTTCTTGTAGTCAATCCAAGCGGCAGAGAGGGCCCCTTTGTTACGCCGGACTTGCTGGCAAATAGTCATGTCGATGAGGAGGAGCTCTTTAGTACCACGGGACCCAACCTTACATCCATTTTGAGCAGAGGCCAGAACATTGTTCGCAACAATGTGCGTGTTAATTTTTGCTCTCAAAATGGATGTAAGGAGCTTGTAGAGTGTAGGCAAGCACGTGATAGGTCGGTAGTTTTTCGGTTCCGTGGTACTACCGGACTTGTAGAGCAGGAAGGTTACACCTGTTGTTAAGGAAGGAGGCAGGGAACCAAGCTCAAGGGCTTGTTGGAATTGCGCTGCCAATCGCGAGTGGGAGCACCGAAACCATTTTAGCCAGAAGTTGTGCAATCCGTCCGGTCCAGGACTTTTCCAGTTCTGGGCAGGGCGGATGGCACAAGATACGTCATCGGCACTGATGGCAACTGCCTCCATAGGTTCGATGCTCTCGCACTCACGTTCAACAACGTTCATCCAATCGCCCTCGATGTGTCCGACGGGCACCGACCAAATGCTACGCCAGA
Source organism: Thaumatotibia leucotreta (assembly GCA_025490895.1). NCBI lineage: Eukaryota > Metazoa > Arthropoda > Insecta > Lepidoptera > Tortricidae > Thaumatotibia > Thaumatotibia leucotreta. Next base: position 388,621 of record JALPQI010000263.1, read on the forward strand.
AATTAGTCATGGCAGTAGCATCCGGCAGATGCGCGTCGGACAAATGATGATCGGTTCCCTCCCACCTTCGGTATAACTTCCTTTGGTCACTTTGGAAGAGGCGGTTCTGTTGAAATCGATCCACACGCTCTCTGTAGCGGCGGATACGGCTTGCCCATGCATACACTTTCTGCTTCAGAAAGTCAATGCGCTCTGTGAGGTTGGCCATGTAGTCGCAGGGCATGATGCCCGTTCCCGCGAACGCCTGATTCACAAAGCGCATTACTCGGGGGCGGTTATTGCCCCCCCTGAAGCAGATCAGCTTTGCAATGAGGGTTCTAAACGAGTCGATACGACGCTCGATCCGCACTTGCCATGCGGGGACACCCCCGGCGGTCCTAGGTGCACGGTCAGCGTCCGGAAACTTGACTCGAGCAACACGGCACGCCGCGATGGCCCCGCAGTACATGATCGAGTGCGTATCGTCCAAATCTTTACTGGACCGTATGTACGGCTCCAGTAAAGCGTTTAGGGCTCCCATTAACGCTAGATTGCGTCTATTCATGGGCAAGCGTGGTAACCGTGGCCTAGAATTGGGTGTGGAGCGATATCCCATAATCGCCTCTTCCAAAGTCCTCCTCAGATGCTCATCAGTTGCAGTACTTACACTCTGACTCGCAAAATACTCCTCATCAGCACTGGGATCAACCCGCGGCGCCCCCGGAGCCAGGTCGGGTGTCGGCACCGGATCCGGCGACGTGGCGGGCGGGTCCCGCGCCGAGGTGGAAGCTGCGCGAGTCGAGAGAGCCTGCAGGCGAAGCCGATCAAGTGTCGAGTCATCCAAACGTTTAGAACGTAGAATGACCCGCACCTGATCCGCTAGTCGTTGCTCCGATACGGCGATGGCGGGTTCAAGAGCCTGAAACAGAGGCAGAATCCTGGAACGGTACGCGGTTAGCCGGGTTCCCCCCTCTGTAGCCTCGTAGTAGGCGCGCATGCAATTCTCATTCATTGTCTGAGTCCATCGCATGCGACGCACTACACCACCGGCAGCGGGAGCCGTGGGCGGGGCAGGATGTCCCGCGGGCCCCAAGCGTGCCGGCAGCGGTGGCCGCCCTCGTCGCGCAGGTGGTCGTGGCGGCGGCGGCGGCGGCAGCCCACTCTCTTATTATTATTATCTCCTTTATTTAAATATTCTCTTAGGCTAGGTTGTTATAATATGGTTATAAAAGTAAAATACAATATAACATACAAAAACAATATAAAATATAAACACATTATAAAAACCTAACCTAGGGTGCCGCCGGCAACGGGGCGGGCCCAAGCTGCCGGTGGTTAAGGCCGCAGAGAGAGGAACCGACGGACTATCCGCGCCGTGTCCAGGATTACCGCCTTCTGCATCTGACCCTTGACCCAGCCATCTAGCGAGAGACTCTTAAGATGTTGGTCGAGACTCTTCGCTATTAAACCGTTCGCTGTTATTATTATTATTATTATGCTTTAACAAAAAAGTATTTCATAGGTATAGATTCGGGTGTGAATGGATACTATACTAGAGATAGATCATCAAATTAAAAACCGAATTCAACCGAATTCTCTAAGATCCCATTATCAGTCCCCGACTTGGTGCCAACGGGCCCATCTTGGGATTAAAACCTTGATTAAAAAAAAAATGAAATGGGTTCACGATCCTCAGAGATATTAAGTTACATACAGTATACAAAAAAAGTCGGATTGAGAATCTCACCTTTTCGAAGTCGGTTAAAAAGTTTACTAAGCAATCGATGACGGCTTCCCTTACCAAATGTATTTGAGCATTTACATACTTGAAATAAATTCGGGAGGGGTTTTGTCCCCGTAAATCAGCCGTCGGAAGAGGTGTGCCTATACGAGTCAGAATGGATACGGTCCTAGAACCTATAAACTAGGAGATGGAGTGTGCATTCGGGTGACAAAATTTAATCAGCTATGCTATTCTCTTATTCACACATTCGACGCTGCGTTCGTCAAAGAGCTCGACGACGAGACAGCCTTCACTTCGACGTCGAGCGCAGCGCTGTGAAAAACGGTATTTACTAACGTAGAACAGCTCGTCGTCGAACTGTAGGCGGTAACTCTCGACGCAGTGTAGTTCCAGCTCACGCCTCATTCGTCGCCGAGCACTAGTGTCGTAAAGTGCATTAGTGAATACCATTTTTAGGCTCGACGCTGCCGCAGCGCTGACACAGCGCTGATAGCAAGGCGGTTTCCTTAGTGAACAACACTGCAGGAAATAAATATTCTTAGGCTCGGTCGCGAAACAGTGTGTACGCGACATAGGCGGTCGCCTTAGGCAAAGAGGAGACGATCCCCGCTCCGAGTCGTTTTAATAATAAATAATAAATAAATAAATAAATAACTTGGGACATCTAACACAAATCAACCTAGTCCCACGGTAAGCTCAATTAAGGCTTGTGATGTGGGTACCAGGCGACGATATATATAATAGATACTTAAATACATAGATAACCATGACCAAGGAACAAATATTTGTGATAAATAAATACACAAATAATGCCCTCGCCGGGATTCGAACCCGGAACCTCCAGCTTCGTAGGCAGGGTCACTACCAACTAGGCTACGGAGGCTGACCATGACTATTCAACGTGGTAATGCCACCTGGGTGATGGGCATTTTTGGGTGAAACGATAACGAGCGGAGCGATGAGTATTAATTAGTAAGTTTTTTTTTTTATATTTTATAACATAATGTACAAAAAAGTTGTATAATTAATAAAATGTCTGAATAAAGCACTATTAATTATCCTAGATATTCTTATGCAAATCGACCTAGTCCCACGGGAAGCTCCGGTAAGGCTTATGTTGTGGGTAGGCAATAAGCGGCGATATATATAATAGATAGATACAAATAAATACTTAAATACATAGAAAACAACCACGAACGAAGAACAAATACATTTATGATAACAGATGCCCATACCAGGATTCGAACCCGGAAAATCCAGCTTCATATGCAGGGTCACTGCCAACTTAATTCTGATGGTGATAATGATTAACATTTCTGTGATATGATTTCCGTACCAAGTGTATAGAAGAGGTCATCAAGCGGAACAAGGGCTCCAAAGTTTTTGCAAGGGATCTGTCTGTTGGGCAAAGCCAGCTCGCCAAATTAAAGACTGAGGATGGTAGAATCGTCACATCCAAATCTGAGCTGCTGAGTGAGATAGAGGGTTTTTATGGACAACCTCAACTAGCAGACCCGAAGTGGATCTAGCGGAAGATCTCAGGGTAATGTACATTTTTGTTGCAATCGTCCCTTAATTTACATATAACCTAATACTTATACAGGCTGTTCGTGTTGATTTGCGTTAAATTGGACACGTTACTTGGAACATTAATAAAAGTTGCCTGATGAAGATTTGTTAAATTAGAAAAAAATACGTCTTCATACATAATACATGAAATAATAAGTGTGAGAGAACCTTAAGAATAACATAAAAGTTAATCATAGGTGACTGACGGCACATGTCAAAATAAGTAACTAACATTTGATTGTAATAAAGGTTGCAATACACTTGTTCAGTCATTAAAGTTATTTTTTAAGAACTCTATAACAGTAAGAGTTAAGACTCTAGTTTCTTAGATAAATTAATTATATTTGACCTTAATAAGCTTCTCTTAAATTAAAAGCAGATGAAGAAAAACACTGTACACCTTCAATTTTCGTACATCCGTGACGAAAGAGCGCCCTGTACGATAAAGTAAACAAGTATGAGCTAACCGCGCTATAGAAACCCACTCGATTTGTCCTAACACGAGAACCTGTAGCCATACGTATATTCAGAACCTCATGTCAACGCAGTAAGGCTCAACATATAACAGTGATGGAGTTAATCGTATCAAACTCTTTTGTAGGTAGCTACGTCGTTTGATCCGGTACGGGTGTTTACTTTCAGGATCCTAGTCGGTTTGTTCAACCCTAAAAGTTTCAGTTTTTTAGCGTTCCGTAGACAAAATGGAAACGGGAAACCATATTGTTTCTTTATTTCCGTATATCCTTTCGTCTGTGGCTGTTAAAAATATCCTATTAAAACTTGACATTGAAAGTGTAATTTATAGTTTACATTTTAACGGTACGAAAAGCCCGATTTTGGCTCCACCACAGACGAAAGGATATCAGGGTCATTTTATAAAACCCTGGAACGTTTACAAGATTCTTGTCAATTAATGATTTTGATTATTTAATTTAAACTGTCTTATGAATGACAGATCTGTCACTTGTCACTTCAGGGGTTAATAAAGAAACTGTTTAACACTTTCGCTACAGCACTAGTTAACATCGCTTGACCCTACTTGTATCGGGTCGAATAGACCCGGAGATGCCGTAGCGTAAGGTGTTAAATTTTATGATGTTAAAAATTGCAGCTATAATTTACACGACAAAATATGAAACATTTTTATACCTACCTAATATCAATTCGAAATATGAAAAGCTGCGTTCAGGAGCGGCGGTGTATGGGATATTTAGAAGTTTTACGGCCTGTTTCATAATCCACAGATAAGTATCCGTTAGATAATAGTACATTACTATAGAGAACGGGAAACGAAAGGTTACAGGCCAAGTAGATAGAAATACGCGGCCTGTAACCCTGTTTCTCGCCGAGATTTGTGTAGTGCTTTTCTCAAACTTGCCATGAAATAAAACGAACTTTCGCCGAACCATACTGTTTCATTTGTAAATAAACCAATAGTACAGTATCGTAAAAAATAAAAAAAAAATATTCGCGCCTAACTTTTTTTGAATCCGTTTCAGGTATTCTTTTACCTGGTGGTATAGACATCAGTTCTAAGGTTATTTTTTTTCTGTGGCTGAATGTCAAGACCTAGTGTCACAATTTGACGATTCAAAACAAAAGACAGTCTGTTTTCAGTCCTAGGTGTGAAATAAATACATGAAATCTCTTTACATAATCATCTTAGCACATGACCCCGGATACATAGTGTAGTGTATTGAAATATGAGGGTACACCTACAAAACCAGTCTGGATATGTCAGGTACGCAAGCACGTGTCCTCTCCCGATTTTCGGCGGTTTTATTGGGATATAATAGTGGCGACGAGTAAATTCGGTAGTTAAAACGTGTGTTCGGTCGTGTTAGTGATAATTTGTGAAGTTGGTAGTGTTAATTTGAAAAAATGGGTATTAAATTTGGTGAATTTGATATGGCTCATGGCTGCTGGGAAAATTACGTTACAAGGTTTGAATTCTGTCTTAGCGCAAATGATATTGTGGAAGAGGAGAAGAAAAAGGCGAATTTGTTGGCGGTATGTGGTTCTCAACTATTTGATTTGATTGTTTCTTTGGCATCTCCAACAAGTATTGGCAACATAACCTATAAAGAAATTTTAGAATTTTTAAAGGCTCATTTCCATCCCACACCAAATGAGATTGTAGAATCCTTCAAATTTCACTCAAGGAATCAAGAAGAGGGGGAAAAAATCAGGGATTATGTGGCAAATTTAAGAAAATTGAGTATTCATTGCAATTTTACAGATTTGGACAGAACTTTACGTGATCGATTGGTATGTGGTATAAGAAGTAAAGAAGTTCAAAAGAAATTGCTACAATGTCAGAAATTAACTTTTAATCAAGCTACAGAGATAGCATTTTCACATGAGAGTGCCACATTCGATTCTAATATAATTATAGTCCCAGGGCCATCTAAACCAAATGTGGAGATTGATGAACCCATGGAAGTAAACAAAATCACTAGCAAAAAAATAGATAAAAACAATAAAGCTTGTTTCAGATGTGGTAGGCAGCATCGAGGAGAGTGCAGGTTTCGCTGGAGTAGACGTAACGGTTGTGGTAAAATTGGTCACATCGAAGCGGTGTGTCTTGCCAAAAATAAGCAGGATGGTGGATCTAAATCTAACTGTAACGGCTTATATGCAGAAATAAACCATGTGAGAGAAAATAAAGTTGATCCTTATATGGTGAAAGTGACAATTGAAGGGTCTTTGATTGAAATGGAGGTAGACTCTGGATGTGCATTTACTCTAATTTCGGAATCGACAGCCAGACTCATTTGGAAGAGGAAACTGCCTGTATTAGATATGGATGATGTTAAACTGACTACATGGAATGATAACCAATTAAAGATATTAGGAAAAGTCAGTGTGCAGGTCTCTTATAAAGGGTTGCAAAATAACCTTATGCTTTATATTGCTAGCGGTAATGGACCTAGTCTTTTGGGGCGTAATTGGTTTCAACCTTTCAGGATACGGGTGGAAGGAGTGTTCAACCTGAAAATGAAGAGTGATGAGATAAAACTGTTGCTCCAGAAATATAGCGATGTTTTTCAGGAAGGGTTGGGGAAGTATAGAGGCCCAATGGTAAATATTACTCCCAAAAAAGGAGCAGTACCTAAGTTTTTAAAATGCCGGCCGATTCCTTTTGCTTTGAGAGAAAGAGTAATTAAGGAGATTGACAGGCTGGTAGATGAAGGAGTATTGATACCATGTAACGTTATACGTTACTTAAATCTATTATTATTAAAAATATATTACAAAATTAATAAATACTACTTAAAACTAGTCTTACTAACTACAATTCTTATGTAATTACAATTAAAATCATATTATAAAACAATAAAAACTAACGCAATACTCGTCGGCGCCGTCTTAGCGCTCCCCGATCCATTCGCATGCAACATTTTAGCGCCCACGGTATCGAGTCCTATTGTTATCCTATGGTCAGTTGCATTGTGCATCGCTGTCCGACACTTCAAATCTTCTTCCGTGATTGAACGCACGTCACACATATTCGGTCTCTAATACGTACCTACTGGTGGAAATCGTAACCGTAATTTGTTAAGTGTCGTCTCTTACGTTCCTCGGAAGATTTTATTATTTAAAAGTTTCACAATAACGCGAGTGTGGAAAACCCCAAATTGGGTAAGTGGTAAATTTATTCACGCAAATATAGTTAAATGTTGCTAATTAGACATTAAGAAAACTTTAGTGCTTTTCTATGATTGTAACGAACGCTGTTTTGATAACTATAGCCTAGATCTGAATCAAAATGTAACTACTTATCTGAATTCATTACTTGATTTTGCACAATCACGCTGTTGTAACAGTATTGCATCAGAAATTATTTCCACCCTCATTTTTTTGACTTTTTAATTAACTGCACATTTTGTCCAACTTGTAATCTCCGATTCTGATTGTGAACATCCACGCATCACTTCTACATTATAGGTGCTTTCCCTTTTTCTGCCTTATGCCGGGGTGTTCATAAATCACGTAACCGGGTAATTACTTATTCTCTCGGTCGACGCGTTCCAGGGTCCAACGTTCGGGTTATTAATTCCTGGCTCTCGTCACTCTCGCCGGTCCACGTTCCTGCCGCGTCGTCACCCCCGGGGCTGCCATACCAGTACAGTCGGCCACAGAACTCACCCGCTCACACCAACGACGGCACTTACCAGGCGAGAGTACCTAACCGCAAAGTAGACGGGACTTAGCGTGTGAATTTGAAAATTTCCGTAGAACCTACCCCATTGCGACAATCATCATCATTAGTCAAATATATTAATTTTGCACGTATCTGTGACTTTAATTATTCTCAATTATATAAGCCCAGATCCTCACCGTGACAACCAACCACTCATTCTGAATGGGCTACCCCTATAGTGCCCGTTTTAAAACCGAATGGGACTGTCAGGTTATGCGGGGACTATCGGTCTACGGTAAATATGGCAACTGATACTGATACATACCCTTTACCTACACTGGATGAAGCTTTCACAGCTGTACAAGGAGGAATAGTTTTCAGCAAAATTGATTTGGAAAGGGCTTATACTCAAGTCAGTGTAGATGAGCCGACAGCCCAGCTATTAACAATAAATACACCAAAAGGACTTTACAAAATGAAACGTTTAGCCTTCGGGGTTAAGGCTTGTCCTGGTATATTTCAGAGACTGATGTCTTCTTTGCTTGCAGGAATAAGAGGAATAGCTGTACTGTTGGATGATATTGTTGTCAGTGGATCTGATGTAGCTGAACATAACACGAGATTGGAAATGGTTTTAAAGAAACTACAAGAGGCCGGGTTAAGGGTGAACAAGGATAAGTGTAATTTTGCAGTAAGCTGAGTGAAATTTTTAGGATTTCTAATTGATGAAGCTGGAATACATCCTTGTGAAGATAAGATTCACGCCATTGAGAGTACACCGGCTCCAAGTAATATTAAAGAGCTCCAGGCTTTCTTAGGATTGCTTAATTTTTATGACCGGTTTTTGCCTCATAAAGCAAATATTGCTGAACCACTATATAAATTACTAAATAAAGATGTAAGATGGCAGTGGACTAGACAACATCAGGAGGCTTTCGAAAAGTTGCGGTGCATGTTATCGAGCACGGACACTCTTGTCCATTACGATGTGAATAAGAAAATAATAATGTCTTGCGATGCATCACAATTTGGCTTAGGTGCAGTTTTGGAACACGTAATGGAGGATGGGTCTGTGAGACCGGTGATGTTTGCTTCAAGGACCATGAACGTTCATGAAAGAAATTATGGTCAAATAGACAAAGAGGCCGCGGCTATAGTATTTGGGCTTAAAAAATTCCACCAGTTTATCAGTGGGCGGAAAATTACGATCAGGACGGATCATAAGCCATTATTAGGGTTATTTGAACCTAAGAAACCTATTCCTAATGTTATATCTCCCACAATGTTGCGATGGGCTTTGCTATTGAACTCGTATGACTACTCCATACAATACGTGGAAGGTAAAAAGCTTGGAAATGCTGACGCTTTGAGTAGATGGCCAACGCGCGACCAATCGACAGAAGAAGAATACTTAGGCGTCTTGCTCATAGAGGAAACCCCGAGCGACCTGGAACTATCGGCTGATGAAGTGGCTAAACTCACGATTAGAGATAATACTCTGAGCAAAGTGTTGGACTGGATTCGGAATGGCTGGCCTAGCAAAATAGATACGGATTATAAAGTATATTGGCAGAAACGTAATGAACTGTCAGAATACAAAAATTGTATTCTGTGGGGTAATCGAGTTGTGATACCAGTCAAGATGAGACCATACATTCTACAGGAATTACATCATAATCATGATGGCATCGTAATAACTAAAGCTATGGCTAGAAGTTATTTTTGGTGGCCGGCTATCGATAGAGAAATTGAGAACATGGTGAAAGCTTGTGAAGTTTACGCTGAGAACAGAAATATGCCTTCGCAAGTAAGTCATAAATGGTTGAGGCCTGAGAGAGCATGGTCAAGATTACATGTCGATTATGCTGGACCGTTTCAAGGAAAGACGTTCCTCATACTAATTGATTCTTACTCAAAATGGCCAGAAGTTAAGATTGTCGCTGATATGAGCTCGGGCACACTTATTAGAGTTTTAAGGGACATATTTGCAGAACAAGGATTGCCTGACACTTTGGTTAGTGATAATGGCAGGAGTTTTATTTCAGAGCAGTTTCGAGAGTTTTTATCAACAAATGGCATAAAACAAGTCTTAACACCACCATACCACCCTGCGTCTAATGGACAGGCGGAGAGAACCGTGCAAACGGTTAAACATAAGTTGAAGAAACAGTCTACGCTTCCATGGCACATAAGATTACCTACTATATTATACGGCTTGCGTACTACACCTAATAGTACGAGTGATAAAACACCTGCAGAACTTTTGAATAACAGGCGGTTCAGGACTAAGTTCGATAACTTGAATCCCCTGACGTTTAAGGATCAGGCAAATGTGGCTGCATGTGATGAGAATGAGAATACTAAAGTTCGATCGTTTCAAACGGGACAGACAGTGTACTTCCGGAATTACAGTTCGGGACCACGCTGGTTGAAAGGTGTTGTAGAGAAGAGGCAAGGAATTTGTAGGTACATAATACAATGGGAAGGGAAGTTGATCAAACGACACATTAATCAGATACAAAGTCATGGGGGTGAGGAGAGTGAGATGCACCAGGGTACATCAGATGGAGCTCCTAGTGAATTTGTGTATCAAGACGAGAGTAAACCATCTACAGAAAGTGATGATGATGATGAAACTGGTAGACGAGTATGTGCTACACCTCCCGCCTCACAGTGGGCTGATATTATAGGAGTGTCTGGTCCTCAGGATTATACTTTTAACCAGAGCCAAGAACGCATACCGCCAGCCAGTAAACGAGCTAGATCGCCTTCTTCGCCACAAGACATGGAGGCCAAGAGACTGGCTGTAGACTATGATGAGGGGTCAGAGCCTGAGCCTGAAGTATCTGGGGACTTAGAATAAAAGTATGAACTTAACTAGTTAGTATTAGAATAAGTAGTGTAAGGAATTTGCAACAAATAATTAAATAGTGTTAGTGGACATATGAGTGATTAATGTAAGACTAAAGTGTTGGTGGACTATCTCGAGGGGAAGGCATGTAGTGTATTGAAATATGAGGGTACACCTACAAAACCAGTCTGGATATGTCAGGTACGCAAGCACGTGTCCTCTCCCGATTTTCGGCGGTTTTATTGGGATATAATACATAGTATTTCCGGGTTTAATTTAAAGTACCTAAGTAACATCACCATTCCGTAGCAAGTTTGAGAAAAAAATATTACTATCCTTTTCCCCTGGCATATAAAAGAAAAGGACAGCTAGATACCATTTATCAGGCTGAAATATTTTGTTCGGGATTGTTGAATTGAAAGAGATTACAAAACGAAATACCTACTTGATTTTATGACCTTTATATTATTGACTCCGATCAGAATAACTTGATATTTGACATCATCGCAACACTCGTATTTCAGTCAGTCTCGACCTCGACATACAAGGTCTTTCACATCAGGTTGGCGATCGTAGTAGTATGTCCACTATGATGATGCTGCTCCCCATCACCAAACTTCAATATATAAATGGTAAATGACACCTCAAAAATCCTTAGTCTACTCTTACGACACCCACGGGAAGAGTTGGGGTGGCGACAAATGTATTCTTACGACCGTCACCATAGGTCTTTATTAGTTCCAAAACTTCCGATTTCACGGAACACTTCACTCTCTGTCAGAAACTTGCTTGGTCGGTCCTTTCAAAATTGTACGTGCGTACAATCGTGTGTAGTAGCTTATAATGTTTATATTAGCCAAGAATGTGAATGTCTATCCATAACGCAACACGTGTCGTGTTATATTCAACTATAAGCCGTACCTTCGATTGACATAGTATCTGAACCCTACCGCGAACTTCGAAATCCGTCAATTTCGAGGATTTACCTCTGTCATCTTAATGACGCCTTCGTTGGAGTGACGGATACAATTCCTCGAAATATTAGAATTTGGGTGCCGCATGGTGACAGCAGTAAGAATACATTTATCACCACCTCAACTCCTGCGGGTGTCGTAAGAGTCGACTGAGGGATTGAAGAGTCACTTACCATTATTTGATAAAAGATTGATGATGGGCAGCAGCGTCTTCATAGTGGACATATTACTGCGATCGCCAATCCGCTTGGCGTGGCGAATATGGGCATTGCTAATGCGTTTATACTCATAGTTAATAGGAGAGGCCTACGTCCAGCAGTGGACTATCATAGGCTGATGCTGTATTTATGTATACGAATTTCGTAATTCAAGATAGTAGGCCTGGCGACATCGTGGGAACAGTTTGACAAAGTGTGTGTTATGGTTCGAAAAAAAAAATACAAAAAATGGGTCAAAGATCATGAGAAGTATTTTGGATGTTGTCGAATTAAGGGTTAAACTTAAACTGTAAAAAAATAATCCTGTTTTTCATTATTAATGTTAGGATAAATGAACATACTCGTAGCTACCTCCCAAGGCACAGCAATATTAGAGAAATATCTAAAATTTCGTGATTAAAATAAATATATACCAATTCGGCAGGAAATAAAGTTGACATTGATTTGACTAATAATTTAACGATACAATAGCATTTCTCAATATAATTATTTGGATCACGTCTTAGATATTGATAAAAATTGATAGTCGGGTAGAGTCAATGATGCTTAGCATGAGCAAGATCCACCAAATTTCCCAAAATGTCACAAAATGTATTGCATAATAAAACATTCCTTTTTTGTTGCCAAAAATATAAAATATTTAAATACTTTTTCTGCCTTCCGGCCAGCATACAGCGCTTTGCCGGCCGCTGCGCTAAACGTGGCTAAACTAAGTTGCCGCCTGCCAAACTCCGTTGAGCAGAAAAATAGTATACACACCCCGGCCGTTAAATGGGAAAGCCTCGGATCTTACACGGCCTTGGCATGTAATCTACTATTTTAGTTGAATGATTTATTTGATATCCAGAATATAAACTTTTGCTTAATTAATTATTTTAAGGCTTATGAAATAAGCCGTTATTTTTCTCATCTCTATAATTATCTGTTTACTGTTTATTTCCAGGAGAAAAATAACCGTTTTCTTGAGCTTTGATACAGCTAGTGTAAATATTGGTTAATGTTGTTTGGACGGAACTGAGTGCTGTAATATTACGTATATTTCTGTAGACTTATTGCCATACTTTGTCAGTATTTATTCAGCGAAATAAGTATAATAAGAAATAATGAAAGATTTGTAAAACTTTAAGGGCGATAATCCATCTGTCGACATTCGATCGGTCAAAAGTCTCGGGCTAGATTCACAGGGAGTATTTTTTTTCCGTATGCTGTATTCGAGATTTTCTCGAACGTTGTAATGACAATAGACTTTGTGTTGTACCGTTCACGTGCTTCCTTTAATACGGTATGCGGGATCCGTGTAACGTTATTATTCAGTCTTTTTTTTTTATGTTGGCACAACAAAGTGGCTCCACTCCACCTGATCGTAAGTGAAAAGTAGAGCCTAAATCGCGGCGGCAACGAACAGGAGACAATAAGGAGACAATAATAGTCTATCGTCACCACGACGATTGAGAAAATCTCGAGTACGATATACGGGGAACAAATACTCCATGTGAATCTAGCCTTTTACCCAAGCTCATACTCATTTGCGTTCATCTGTCATTGTCTACAGAACGACAAATGTATCAAAATAGGCCATTAAATCGCGTAATACGACCCGAAGTCGATGTCACACAATATCATATTAACGACATGTGTATCTCTGATATGACATTTATTTTGCGTACCAAAACAATCAGCCTATGATAGTCCACTGCTGGACGTAGGCCTCTCTTATTAACTATGCGTATAGACGCATTAGGAGGTAAATGCCCATAATCGCCACGCTGGGCAAGCGGATTGAATGTGTCCACTATGATGACGCTGCTGCCCATCAACATTCTTTTATTAAATAATGGTAAGTGACACTTCAATCCCTTAGTCGACTTTTACGACACCCGCAGGAGGAGTTGGGGTGGTGACAAATGTATTCTTACTGCCGTCACCACACGGCTAATTATTACACTTAGGTACATTAAAATCATACGAAGTAATATACCTATGGACAAATTCGTAAAAAAATAGGAAAGTTAAAAAGTTCGTTAATGGTCTTAATTGTGTACTTTTCCGAGAAATGCTCAACTAATGAACTCGTGACCTTATGTAAATGTAAAGTTAAAGCCTAAAGCTGAGGCCCCACTAAAGGGGACATAAGCGGAGCGGAGAGCGGTCTACTACCGCGAACACTCTGTCATTCCAACGAAGTGATAGAGATAAATCCTCGTTAGCGGATTTTGATGTGCGCGGTAGGGCTGTAGACGTAAAGAAATCCACCAAACTGATTACAGCAATTCACATCTCGTCTTCACTCTTCTTCAATGAAACAGTCAATGATATTCGTCGATCTCCACGTCGTCTCCGCACCGCTTCAGTGGAAACAGTTCAGCTAGCGACACCTACCAGCTAAAACAGAGCGCAAAAATGATGTGGATTTTAACAAATGATTGGTCATTCCCCCTACACGTCTCTTGACGTCTCGTGACACTCCAATATCAAAGGAAATGAAGCAGCAGACGAACTTACCAGGAAGGCTGCGGACACAGCCATGGTCGGCCCAGAACCATTCTGCGGAATAACCAAACGGGACGCATACTCTCTGCTGAACAACCTAGAAAAGATGAGAGCAATCGAAGAGTGGAACTCCGTTAAAGGAAACGATCACTCGAAAGCTCTTATCCAGGAGTTCAACAACAAAAGCACTAAAGAGCTAAGGACTAAACGGCTCAAAAGACAAAAAGTTTAAATTGTGCAGTAGTCAGAACTCTAACTGGACACTGCAAGTTGAACAAACATATGTTTCTAATGGGTAAGAAACAAGAACCGACATGCAGGTTCTGCCAGGAATCAGAGGAAACTGCTATGCACATCCTCTTGCTCCTGCGGACCACTAATGTACAAAAGAAGTATTCACCTCGGTAGGCAGGTACTTCAACCTCACGAGGTACAGAATATTACAGCCCAAAGAATCTGGAACTTCCTAGACTCAACGGGTATTAGTAATGAACTATAAAACAGGGCTGCCACGATAGATCGCAACCGGTCGATGCGGCAAATTTTCTAGCCCTCATATTATACAATAATAATAATATACGTCTTTTCCCCGCTCCGCTCGTCTCCCCGCTACGCTCGTCTTCCCGCTCCGCTCGTGTCCGTATCAGCAGATACACAGCTTAATACCCGGCTCTAGGGCCACGATGAACTTACAATGCTAAGCTTTTAATATCACTGTCAAGCACAAGCTTCCTATTACGTAATGTTTTATGACGGCTATATTCAGGAGCAAACTTAGTAAATAATGTAAATATGGGCGTTTTAAGTCTCTATAGATCTTTCTTTTTAAAACTACAATTTATATACTTAAGTCTACTTAACTATCGTAACCTATATATTCATTGATCCTTGTGGCATTGTACCAAGGATGCTGGTGGCATTTTCTCGTTGTATCGCAATACTGATGCGTTGTGCGAGGAAGTCGCCAACTCTTCGGTCTTTCACGTCAACAATTTGCGTTCGCTGAGGTCCCATGAACCTAAAATTTTTGATATTTATTTTTTTTTAACAAATCGATAGATGTTTCAATGTAATATGGGAATATTTAGAGACTTCCGGTTGATACTCACTAATCAGGATGGCGCGGTTGTCTGTGGAAAAGTTTTTTATAAGTGCTTTATGTGTAAAATTAATAGGCTTCATAGCTTATGCGGTGAACTAACGAGGAGATGTGTTGAACAGGCTTACTACCGCGAACTTCGAAATTGGCGTATTTCGAAGTTCACTCCCCCCGACTCTGGACCTAAATAGGTATACCTACTCCATTTCAAATACCATGGCCCGATGCCACATAAAACTTTGCAGTGGCATCGGGCCATGGTATTTGAAATGGAGTATATGCCTAAGTGCTGTATTTTTAAACGGTTTTTATTAACTTCACCGCGTATCAACTGTCGTCGATGCTTCAAATCTTGTGATCGATTTTTCGACCACTTCTACTGCACCGAAATCAATAAAATTTGGAACTCTTATCAAGTCCCCGTGACAATGCAATATTATAATATTTGTATCTTTGTATCCTCAAAGCCTGATGCTGCAGACGTACTGCTTACCTTAACCGAGAGTGTTAGACACGTGAAAATGAAAGTATAGCATGTTTGGAATAATCAAATACTAACAGCCTGATCTTGACTTCCAACTCCTCACTCCTGATGCTGCAGTACTGCCCACAATAACCGCTTTCCGGCTTATCTTTTATCGGTACCTTGATTTTAAAGAAGTTCTTTAGATATTAAGTAGAAACATGCGAATGTAATACTAACGCCCAACTCCTCAAATCTGATACTCCAGGGTTACTGCCTGCCACAACCGCTAGGTTTAGCGATATGTAGATTTTGAAGTACTGCTTTAGATATTTGGTAGAAACATACGGATTTCATTATCATCATCATCATATCAGCCGAAAGACGTTCAGTGGTGAATATAGGCCTCCCCCAAAAATTGCCACAAGGACCGGCCCTGTGCCACCTGCATCCAGCGACCTACCCACGCTGTGCCTTCCGGTACGTGACCGCCACTCGAGAACCTTATCGCCCAAACGGCCATCGGTTCCACGCGCAACGAGCCCCGCCCACTGCCACTTCAGTTTAGCGATTTGAAGAGCTATATCGGTTACTTTGATTGATGGTTTCATTTCTAATCCGATATCACAGAGAGACTCCTAGCATAGCCCTCTCCATTGCTCTTTGGGTGACATTGAGCCTTCTTATGAGGCCCATTGTAAGCGACCACGGTTTAGTACCGTATGTCGTCTTCAAACCCTGCGGAATATTGGACGAAAAGATACAGACGGATTTAATACTGACTTCCAACTCATCAAACCTGATGCTGCTGTCGTAACCGCCAGGTTAATCGAAATGTTGAATTTAAAGTAATGCTTTATTTAATGGATAAAAACTAGGGGTCGGAACGGTGGGTGCAAAACTTTAACAAAACTTCTCAATTGAACTTGACATAGCACATACATCCATAAAATATACATATCTACACACCCACATATTGTAAGTTGAAGATTCCCAGATAGGGAATAAAATTGGATACAGATTTTTCAATAATATTCGTATTTTTCTTGCCCAAAGTGTTCCCATATGTCAATTTTAAAGTTTTGTTAAAGTTTTGCACCCACCGTTCCGACCCCTAATAAAAACATATATGTACATTGAATACTCACTTCCAAATCCTAACCTCTATTAGTGTGTAAAATAACCGCTATTAGTGTGCCATAACCGCTGACAGTGTGGGTAGTTCGCGTTGGACGTGGCGCCGGACCTGCGGTGCGCTTGTTGATAGTGTAAGTTCACCCCTCAGGCCTTCGGTTTCGCCTGCGGCCCTCCGTCTAAAAGACTGACAGAGTGAGTAGTTTGCGTAGGGCAAGCTATTGGGTTCGGCTGATAGACTAACAGCGTGAGTGGTTCGCGTAGGGCAGGCCGTCGGGCCTGCGGCCCTCCCACTGATATAGTGACAGCGTGAGTGGATCGCGTAGGGCGAGCCGTTGGGCCTGCGGCCCTAAAGCTGATAGAGTGACAGCGTGAGTGGATCGCGTAGGGGGAGCCGTCGGGCCTGCGGCCCTCCAACTGATAGAGTGACAGCGTGAGTGGGTCGCGTAGGGCGAGCCGTCGGGCCTGCGGCCCTCCAGCTGATAGAGTGACAACGTGAGTGGATCGCGTAGGGGGAGCCGTCGGGCCTGCGGCCCTCCAACTGATAGAGTGACAGCGTGAGTGGGTCGCGTAGGGCGAGCCGTCGGGCCTGCGGCCCTCCAGCTGATAGAGTGACAGCGTGAGTGGGTCGCGTAGGGCGAGCCGTCGGGCCTGCGGCCCTCCAGCTGACAGAGTGACAGCGTGAGAGATTCGCGTAGGGCGGGCCGTCGGGCCTGCGGCCCTCCAGCTGATAGAGTGACAGCGTGAGTGGTTCGCGTAGGGCGGGCCGTCGGGCCTGCGGCCCTCCAGCTGATAGAGTGACAGCGTGAGTGGTTTGCGTAGGGTGAGCCGTCGGGCCTGCGGCCCTCCAGCTGATAGAGTGACAGCGTGAGTGGTTCGCGTAGGGTGAGCCGTTGGACCTGCAGGTTGATAAGACTCAGAGTATGAGTATACCCCTCTGGTTCGCGTAGGGCATGCCGTCGGGCTTGCGGCCGTCAGGTTGATAGACAGAGAGTGTGAGTCCCTCCGGTTCACGTAGTGAGTGCCATAGTGCCGTCGAGCCTACGGCCCTCCGGTTGATAGACTGCATGGATTGACCCTTTAGACCCTCGATTCGCGTCGGACTTTCCGTCAGACCTGCGGTCCCCCGGTTGGTCGACTGAAAGCGTCTCGAAATTCGACTTATATAATGTGTACAATATAAAAATTTAAACTTGATTTTCTAAATAAACCAAATTGATCGATATATTCCTTATTGTCAGATCTCTGTTATCTTTTAACGTATTGTATGAATAACACGTCCATTTGAGACACTTCGGCCATTCAAGCTGACATTTTTTTAGTGTCGGATTTTTAAAAATATCTATTCAGCAGGGATTCCCCTCTCGTTACACCTAAAATAATGTCCATTACGTTTACATATATGTCGTGATTAAAGCGCGAGAGTTAAACGCTAACATGCATAATTGTATTGCATATTACAAAGAACATCTTTGATATCGAATAAGTAGGTATAGCATCGGAAATTAACTTTACAATGGCACTAAAAACTTGAAAATAAAATAAGTAAAAAAGTTTTAAGTTAAACGGTTTTTATTGCACCAAAAACTAGAAAATAAAAATTAGTTGTAACTAACCCTAGATGCTACTTTCTGTAGATTAGTCACGTGAAACTATTATCACTGTAGTCTTCCCAAGTTGGATGCTGAAAGCCACGTTTAGCCTCTATGTCAGTGGATTAAGCGTTACCTAATCGGAAACTTTTACCAAACTAAAATAAAAACGTGGGGCGTTATTATAAAGCAACATACAAGTTCAAAATATGTAATTGTGGCTTTAATTTTGCAATTAATCATCCATCTGTTCCAACACTTCTACAGAAGTAAATAACTTTTATCAAAGCCAGAACAAAACTTATTACACTATTGCTGTCTTGATTGCTATGTTTGTTCTTAAATAACTATAGTGACTTAATCACAATTGCGTACGCCCCACGTTTTTATTTTAGTTTGGTAAAAGTTTCCGATTAGGTAACGCTTAATCCACTGACATAGAGGCTAAACGTGGCTTTCAGCATCCAACTTGGGAAGACTACAGTGATAATAGTTTCACGTGACTAATCTACAGAAAGTAGCATCTAGGGTTAGTTACAACTAATTTTTATTTTCTAGTTTTTGGTGCAATAAAAACCGTTTAACTTAAAACTTTTTTACTTATTTTATAACAAATAATAAAATAGATACCGGTATAAAATACTATCATAAATGTGTTAGCTTTCATGACAGAATACGTACGCGAGCTCAAAGAGATTCTCTGACGTCTGTGGTTCTGCCCTTGTGTGGAAATATTTTAATGTAGGTAACGTCTCGGGCCGACGCGAAAATATCATAGGTAACCGAAAAATAATCATAATTTTATTCACATTATCACATCACATCATCAGCCTATCTCAGTCCACTGTTGGACGTAGGCCTCTCCTATTAACTTTGCGTAACATAGACGCATTAGGAGGTAAATGCCCATGATAACCACGCTGGGCCCGCGAGCGATCGCTGTAATTTGTCCACTATCACCAATCACATTCACATTATACTTGAACTGAAATAATAGAAATATTTATTTTATTTTTTGTTGCATGAAAAACAAAGCGCTATATGTATCTATAAATAATAATAGAATCACAAAGCCAATTATAGGTACTCACTTATAGAATGTTGATATTGAAAACTATTATGACGTCATGAATGAAACCAGAAAAAGTATATTGTATTTGTTTTATTACCCAAGTAATATTCCTATACAATTCATCCAAACTAATATTAATCTAGTAAACTAAGATAAACGCTGGTTGTGCTAACAGTGCAAATGCGCCAACGAAAAAAATTAATCAGAAATTGGTCAAATTCAAATTTTACCAAATAATACACCTGTTTTTATTAAAGTCTTGTAAAACAGAGCTTATACGAACAAATAAAACATGGCATCTTTACGTCATACAAAATAGCCTTTCAAAAATGGTCCAGAAATTTTGTTAACATGTGTCACCCCTAATACATCACGCTTATGATTTTTAAATGAATCGATGGTAAACTTAACTTACTCTTTAAAAAAGTTGTGATGTATTAAGTACCTTAATACGCTTTGATGGTTGGGACCATTTCAATTTTGGATTGTTGGATCTGAAAAAAATGCTAAGTTGGATTTATCAGATCTTGCGTAATTCTAACCGGAAATTAAGGTTGATTGGGTGCTATCACAATTTTTTATTTTATTTTACCAAACTTTTTATGTTGGCATTCTACTAAATTAATTTGGTTGATTACACCAGTTTTTTGTTGATTTCACCAGTTGTTTGGTATAATGTACAATGTTCTTTGTTGATTTAACTAGAACTCTGGTATAGACTTCAACCTTTTTAGTATTGTAAATTTGATAGCAAGGATTTGTTACATATATCAAAGTTTCCTCGTAATATAGCCAACCTAAGTCACTTTGGTAAATATTTTTTTCAGTGAAGCATTGATTGGCTATAGGTATTCTATTTGGATGTCAAAAATGTTGCGCGTAGGTACGTGTGCGGTATAGGTTTATGTCCTGCCCACCGCAACACAGATGCAAAATCGTTTCTGAGGGCATTTTTCAGCTGGCGTTAGACGTCCTCGTTTAAATACATATATGTATGGTAGCAGGTTACCATTAATCAACGCTCAAAGTCCTAAATGATCCTATCATACTGGTGTACTTATCAATGGAACCATCTTTTGGTTTCTTGGACAAGTCAATTGTCGCCTTTTGGATTTCCTTCATGTATTCTATATGCTCCTCAGAACTGAGTTCTTTATAGAAAAGCTCTGAAACAATAAAAAGGACATTATTGCAGACGCCAGGAAACCAAACTGAGTAGGCTGCGTAGTTATACTCCTTGAGCATGCTGATTGGTTTCCAGGCGAGGCAAGTAAGGTGTTTTTCTGAACTTCAGATGAAATGGAAAAATCTGAAGTCAACTTCACAGTACCTGTTGACATTCGTTCTAAAATAGTTACCTAGTTAAAAGCAAAGAAGTTCTGTCACTCGCACCAATCTTTTGCTAAGCCTACTGAGGAATGAAATAAGACTGAGAGTAAAGTTAAGCGATATTTTAGTTTGGGGTTTCGAATTGTCATCATCATTAAATAGGGACTTTCTTCCCATCCAAAGTAACTTAATCCTCGACTGCCTTACAACTAGGCCTAATTTAGATAAATTAATCTCAAATGCATAACATTATTTCTGTCAAAAGAAACTTGTCGATAAAATAATATCGAGTGGAAGTCCCTAGCTAAATTTAATTCGTGCCACCGTGATTCCAATGCCTGGTCATCATGATTCCTTGTATTTACTGTAGGCAGAGACACTGGCACAAGTATACAAATTATAAAAAATTGCATATAAAAAAATAAATAGTAGATAATTATTAAATTTTTAACTAAAAATAATTTAATACTTTGGTATATTTTATTCAAAAGGGCATGAAGGTTAGCATACTCATGAGGTAAGGTAGGTAAAGTAGTCGAAATTAAGAATATATTGTCAAAGCCCCGTTATAACGAGTACCTAGACCTTGAACTGTAGATGTTACAGACGAGACGTCAGCAATCTACAGTAGTTTACTACAATGGATTCATTTTTACACGACTGCCAAAAGGAGAGTATATGTGTTCAGCCCCTATGTATGTTTCATATTTTCTTTAAACGCGCAGATCTTCGCGACCACTTAACCGTTTTTAATAGTGTAAGGTATCATTAGAATCCTCGTGACGTCGCGGGTAACATAGGATATGTGACGTCACGTTAAAAATAATATGGCGGCCTAGAAATTCAATATTATCTAACCAAAAAAATAAAATATGAAAGAAACCTATCGAGTTTGGTATCAAAATGAAGAGCTTCAAACAACGATTACGAATATGTACATAACTTATATGTGTTTAACTTATCCAAGAAGAGTGAGATTCATTAAAATGCAATCAAATCACAAAGAATAGTATGTGATCTAAACGCTATGATTTGGGTATCAAATTAAAGCATTTTACATGCAGATTATAAATACATATACAAGTTATAAGTTTCAGTATGTGTATGAAGAGAAAACTCAAAATGTTCTACATCGCGGTATTGAAATTTTTCTTTGATATCTAAGCCGTGACAGAACTGTCACCGCTGACACGGGCCTTAGTGTGTATGAAACAGATACATTATATAAGTGTTTGTGGTCGAGTGGTACAACGCACGGCTGCTACGCAGCGGTCGTGGGTTCAATCCCCAGCTTGTGCCCGATGAGTTTTTCGAAAAACTTTTGTACATCATCATTTGATATCATCACAAGTGCTTTACGGTGAAGGAAAACATCTTGAGGTAACCTGTTTGTGAGTTCCCAACAAGGATTGGGCCAGGGTTGGGACCACGCAAAACAGGCACGTTAGATTTCGAGTTGCGGAAAATAGCTATAACACAATATTGAATAAAAATGGTAATAACATGTACCTATGTAAATAGTTTGCGAGATACGAGACATTTAACCACATATGTATGTTTAATACATGATTGGTAGGTACGTCAGTTTATCACCGCGAGATAGATTTTCCATCTTTTACTAACTATAAGAGGGATGGATAGTCTATTTTGTAGCGACATACTGTCGCACTAATCATGTGCTAATGCCCTGTACGTACCTCACTAATATCGACGATTTCTAGATATGATTTGAATATCAGGCGAATGTACCTAACAACACAATAACAACAGCAATTGTGGATAAACAAAATTGCTATACGTACCATATAAGCGCATCAAATTTAAAACTTGAAATATGTTAAAAAATAAATTGCATTTAGGCCCTTTTTTGCCTACGGCCCTTCGGTAATACGCAGACGTTCAGCCTTCGCATTTTCTCGAAAAGAATCTGCGGCCCTGAGATCCGTTTTAAAGCTACATTTTTACATTATATAGCGAAGGAGCGCTGGGCTCTGGTAGCGTGGTCTTCGGCCTCGTAAGCCGGCGCTGTCTGGAGGACACTTCGGGCTACCAGTCCTACGCGGAGTGCGGTCTACAACTTTCGCAAGTTGTGGAAACGATCGTCGGGCCTGCAGCTCTCCGATTCGTTTTTAATGCGACTCTATTCCATCACGTGCCCTGATAGCGCTGGGCTCTGACTTCGATTGTTAAGATAGTTAAGAAGGACGGTTGTACCGCGTGGACTCGCCCGTCGGGCTTCCAGTCCTCGGGCCTCGCGCCGAGCGCACCCCGATAGTGACGCTCCAAGTATTTGGCACAAAGCGGAGCTGAGCTTATTTAGATGCTGGGGTAGTTGAAAAAGCTTGGTAGCTTATTTTTCTCGCAGCTCCGTCTTTGGCCTTTCTTTAAATTTCTTACAAGTGTCATGCTAGGGCACTCTTAGTAAAAGTCCACTACTGCAATTTGAAATTAGGGGATGGCTGTTATTAGACATTGATCTATAAATTTACATTAGTTTTGGAAACGTTCCGGCCCTCGCACAGAGTTGGGCCAGGGTTGGGACCACGCAAAACAGGCACGTTAGATTTCGAGTTGCGGAAAATAGCTATAACACAATATTGAATAAAAATGGTAATAACATGTACCTATGTAAATAGTTTGCGAGATACGAGACATTTAACCACATATGTATGTTTAATACATGATTGGTAGGTACGTCAGTTTATCACCGCGAGATAGATTTTCCATCTTTTACTAACTATAAGAGGGATGGATAGTCTATTTTGTAGCGACATACTGTCGCACTAATCATGTGCTAATGCCCTGTACGTACCTCACTAATATCGACGATTTCTAGATATGATTTGAATATCAGGCGAATGTACCTAACAACACAATAACAACAGCAATTGTGGATAAACAAAATTGCTATACGTACCATATAAGCGCATCAAATTTAAAACTTGAAATATGTTAAAAAATAAATTGCATTTAGGCCCTTTTTTGCCTACGGCCCTTCGGTAATACGCAGACGTTCAGCCTTCGCATTTTCTCGAAAAGAATCTGCGGCCCTGAGATCCGTTTTAAAGCTACATTTTTACATTATATAGCGAAGGAGCGCTGGGCTCTGGTAGCGTGGTCTTCGGCCTCGTAAGCCGGCGCTGTCTGGAGGACACTTCGGGCTACCAGTCCTACGCGGAGTGCGGTCTACAACTTTCGCAAGTTGTGGAAACGATCGTCGGGCCTGCAGCTCTCCGATTCGTTTTTAATGCGACTCTATTCCATCACGTGCCCTGATAGCGCTGGGCTCTGACTTCGATTGTTAAGATAGTTAAGAAGGACGGTTGTACCGCGTGGACTCGCCCGTCGGGCTTCCAGTCCTCGGGCCTCGCGCCGAGCGCACCCCGATAGTGACGCTCCAAGTATTTGGCACAAAGCGGAGCTGAGCTTATTTAGATGCTGGGGTAGTTGAAAAAGCTTGGTAGCTTATTTTTCTCGCAGCTCCGTCTTTGGCCTTTCTTTAAATTTCTTACAAGTGTCATGCTAGGGCACTCTTAGTAAAAGTCCACTACTGCAATTTGAAATTAGGGGATGGCTGTTATTAGACATTGATCTATAAATTTACATTAGTTTTGGAAACGTTCCGGCCCTCGCACAGAGTGCCCTACGGCTTCGCCCAAAATACCTGGGATGGGAACTCTTCGGGCCTCCGGAGCGAACGAAGCGCAGGGTCAGCCTTCCAAATTGTATCGAAATTTATAGAATCTTCAAATACACTAAAAGGTTCCAAATAAATTAATTAATAAAAAAAAATAAAAACACGACTGCGGTTTAAAAACGTTCTTAAAAGTAAAAAATAATTCCTTTTTTAAGTTTATTCTTGTGAGCGTATCTGCATATAAGCGCTTGTCTATTACTTACGATATTTTGTTTCGATTGCAGTCGGGGAACCTTTCA
This sequence comes from Thaumatotibia leucotreta, assembly GCA_025490895.1. Taxonomy (NCBI): domain Eukaryota; kingdom Metazoa; phylum Arthropoda; class Insecta; order Lepidoptera; family Tortricidae; genus Thaumatotibia; species Thaumatotibia leucotreta. Next base: position 413,215 of record JALPQI010000263.1, read on the forward strand.
TTACGGAAAATATAAACATTATGAAGGTTCCCCGACTGCAGTCGAAACAAAATATCGTAAGTAATAGACAAGCGCTTATATGCAGATACGCTCACAAGAATAAACTTAAAAAAGGAATTATTTTTTACTTTTAAGAACGTTTTTAAACCGCAGTCGTGTTTTTATTTTTTTTTATTAATTAATTTATTAACTTCCTATATCTTATCATCATCGTCGTCCACTGCTGGACGTAGGCCTCTCCTATTTACTTTGCTTATGGACGCATTAGGAGGTATGTAAATGCCCATAATCGCCGCGCCCATCCTATATCTATTTGATAGAAATAGGCATGGGAAATTCAAAAGGGTCGGGAATGGGAACAAATACGTGCATAATGAGGGTTTTTGATACCTTTTTTACCACTATGGGGACAGTGGCGTAAGGTCCAACGAACTGTCAAAATCAATACGTGAATTTTAGTTATATTAAAAAAAAAAGAGTTGTTAAAAATATTCAATATAGGTTTAGTTTCTTAATATTCTTTGGTTTATTTATTCTTAAGACCATTATTTTAGGATATTGTTTTCTAAAATAAATAAATAAATCAGTTCCAAGTTTTTTTTGGGTTCCCTGTCAATTCCCATGAAATGACTATAGTTCTAGTTCTAGTACCTACTTAATTTTCTTTAGTAGGTATACCTATCTATACCAGCGACTTTTGTGCCCCTGTTTTAAAGCTCAATCTTCAGTTCTGCGACCGTTTTCTAGTGGATTACCATTACAAAAATTATAAACTTCCATTTGGAATTTCGATTTTTTATGTTCAGTATCAATATGAATCTGTTTAGACCTCATGCCTACGTAGCGCCACCTCGGGCCCATTGCATAACAAATTACAACTAATATTACAAGCGGAAGACTCTTTCTGGCAAGAAAGATATAAAAGAGACAATAGGCCCCTAGTGGCAGAAAAAATATCGAAAACCCTAATTGTGTAAAAATCACGATAATGAACGTATTGCGAGGGGTACAGGCATCAGCCGCGAAAGTTGAGTACGTGGGTTCGATCCCCACCTCGAGCGTTAGGTGATCTTGGTCGTTTTTCTTTGGTATATGACATCTAATATTTATAACTACGATAATCTTACCCGACATTTCATCAAAAGGCGCGGCATCGCCACCATAGTCAGCTGGTAAAATTTTCTTAGGAACGTAGTCATACAGGGTGTCCAGGCTTCTGTGAACTTGCAACCTATCCGCGATTTTCTTGCTTACCACCTGCTTTGCAAGTGACACGAAGGCATCCGATAACTTTGAGGTTGTTATCAAATGGACACCCTGGATTCGCATGCCATATCCTCCCTGTAATGTATAATGTATAAGTATTTCAACTCTAAGCCGTATTCGAATTGGATTTAAACTATCGTGAGACATAATAAACTCACGTGTGTTCATTAGGGTCGGAACTATGGGTGCAAAACTTTAAAAAAACTTTAAAATTGCCATATCATATGGGAACACTTTAGCCAAGAAAAATACGAATATTATTAAAAAATCTGTATCCAATTTTATTCCCTATCTCGGAATCTTCATTGTATATTTTATGGATGTACATATGTAGGGTTCGCGATCCGGATCCAAAATGTATGCAATTATCCGGATCTGGATCCGTATTATCCGGATCCTTCATACATTTTCGGATCCGCTTGCAAACCCTATATATGTGCTTTGTCAAGTCCACTTGATTCAAAAATTCAAATTAAATCAAATTATTTATTCATGGTAAAAAAAGTTAAAATAACATAAAATTAGTGACAAAACAATAATATGGATAGTTTACCACGGAAAGGTCTCGCCTCAGCATAATGCTAACCCGGAAGTAAGCGCTGATCTTCCGGCGAGACTGTTTGTAGGCCACTATAGTTAGTGTGACACGGCCTTAAAAAACTAAAACTGAATGCATGCATCTTAAATATTACAGAAATATCAAGTTGGCAACACAGCGCCATCCGGTCAGATAAGTTTTGTTAAGTTTTGCACCCATAGTTCCGACCCCCTAGCTGTTCAGTCACTAGTGTCACTACGCGCGATATTTGTGTATTGTGTACGCGCCGATTAAGTATAGGTTACGCCGGTTTAACCGTTTAATTGCATTTGTCATTACGTATCACGAAAATTTAAATTCAAGTCTAAACGAAGACGCTCAACGAGCTTGGGCAAAAAAAAAAATGTTTCGTTAGTAAATTTTTTTTTACTAACGAAAAATAATCAGTTACCTACTTGTACTCACCATGTACAAGGCCACGATTTGTTGAAGTTGAGAAAGGCTAAGAATAGAGAGTAAATCGAATAAATTTACGTCTCTGTAATCTAATATAATGACGAATCCATTTGGATAATCGTACTTCTTCATGTATTCACACATCTGAAAAAACAATTGAAAAATGTTATTGAAGAATATGACGTTGATACATGTTAAGTATGTTATTGAAGAGTATGATGTTTTAATAATCAATTAAAATTTGTAAATAAAAATAAATATGAAGAGTACTGATCTTGATATAGTGAAAGTGGTTATTTTAACTAGGTCCATTTATATAGTACTAGGCGCTAAATTAAGAATTCTAAATTACTATCCACGTTGTATAGGTTTTGGTAACCATATATTGCCAGAATTAAGCTACGATTTGTCAAAAACTGTTGTTTGAGCAAACTGCGTCTTCAGTATTGTAAAACTTACAATAATAGAATATCTGATGTATTCCGTTATGAGGTCGGAAGATGGGGGCACGTTCTTGTTTATCCTAAATAGGTTTACTCTTGCGTATTCATCTGTGACATCCGGTAGTCCTATGCTGGTGCTAAAAATAACCATCGAAAATAATATAGTACATTACAACGACACAAGTGCGAAAACATTAAAATCGAAACGAGTGGCGATGTTTTAAAACACGACCGATAGGGAGTGTTTTAAATTGACACGAGTCACGAATTTCGTTTTTGCACGTGTCTCGTACGACATTTTTTAGTACAGATGGCCCTCCGAAGTTTTGGACCTGACTCACTTCTCGCACTAGAGCTTAAAAAAGGTACCATCTGTACTATAAAATAAAGTAAAACCGAATTCAACCAATTTCTCCAAGATCCCATCACCAGACTCCGACTTGGTGCCAACGGGACTGCCAAATATACGATTAAAATATTGAAAATAGGTTCACGATTCTCGGAGATATCGAGTAAGATACGTTAAAAAAAATCTGTCGAATTAAGAACCTCTTCTTTTTTTGAAGCCAGTAAAAAGATGGGATTAGGCATTTAGAATACCTTTGATGGGCATTTCTCAGAACGTAAACGGACATCTCATTCATCTGGTCACGTTTTTTTGGAAGTGGCTGAATGATTTGAGGTTGGTTTTGGATGTCTTATAGAGAAACGGGTGCTGTATCTGACGACCGAAAATGGTACCAAAAGATGCAGCCACTTCTAAAAAAACATGGCCAGATTCCGTTTGCGCTCTGAGAAATACCCTGATACACTATGAGCTACAAAGCTCAAGCTATTTTTTGTCGATTTGGACATAATTTTGTCTCCATAAGTCCAATCACTGTTTAATCAGACAGAATTGACACATCCAAATCCACTATTCATTTGTCATTATTCATTATTATTCAAATCATATTCTAGTTTTTTCTTTTGTTTTTTATTATTATTTCTTTATTAGGACGAGACAAGTTTGGGTAAAAGAGTAACCCCCTTATTCATAAACGTTGCTAACGTAACAAGCAGCTAATAAGTGTTTTTCCATAAGAGCAAAAGGGACAAACATTATTAGCGGCTTGTTAAGTTAGCAGATGTTTATGAATAAGTTTTTAACACTAGACTACAGAAAAAATAATAAAAGTGTAAAATAAAAATTGAAAATATCGGAATTGGAACGCAAGTCGCCATTTACACAGGTAGGATCTAGTTATGCCCTGTGTTAGGGATCGCTTGTAAAAAAATTGTACATACATAGTTAAAGTTCTTTAGTGAAAACAAAATTTAACGTAATTTTAGTGTTACGAAGTTACATTTTTGTAACATCTTTTAGCGATGTTAATAAGCGACAGATTATAATTTTCTTAGAAAAATTAACAATACACATCTACGTACATTGTTTAAATTTGCTGCCTTTTTCTTTTGCCAAAAACTGTTGGTCAGAGTAAATCGTATAGTTTACATGACTAATTTTCGTAACACAACTGACGCGATCGCAATTTTTATATTAAAGCCTTAACTACATACATTTTTTTTCTGCCCTCCGACCGGCAAACAGCACATTGCCGGCCGCTGCGCTCTACTTAGTTGCCGCCTGCCGGTGCCGGCTCCGTTGAGCAGAAAAATAGTATACACACTTCGGCCGTTAAATGGGAAAGCCTCGGATCACATGTTTGTCGGCCTCGGCTTGGCCTCTGCCTACAATTACACGCCATCCGAACAATTTCCCACTTAAATGGCCTTGGCATGTAATCTACTATCTTACAATCGAATATTATAGCCAAATATTTTGTGTCCTACAACCGTGGTGTAAAAATATGAAGAAAACTACACTCACAAAACTTCGGACTCATTTCTTGAGGAGTTGATGTCGATTGCAGTGAAGTATTGAGGCCAGATCGTCCTGAATGTGCAGAGCTTGTCAAAGCAGGACTTGGCGCGTTCTACGGATCCCTTGCTTAGGATCAGAAGCCTTTCCAAGTAACTGTCAGCTGTAAAACGGGCTTGTGTAAGCAATCAAACAAAAATAAGAATCTTGACAAGCCTATGAACAGGTGGGCTATCACGATCAATGCTGCAGTTTAGGACGTAAAAGTAGGATCCTGCTCTAGTTTAGGACCTAATATAATCGCGATGTGTAAGTTCCATAGAAAAACTGTCAAAAACTGACAAGCTGAACGTAACATCCCATTTAAGAGATCATAGAAGCCCCCAGTGCTTGACGTAATTATGCTGCAGATAAGAAGGAAATAAATGAAGAAAATCTTTATAAATCAAATAAATAAATATCTTGAGGCATCTTACACAAATCGACCCAGTCCTACGGTAAGCTTAATTAAGGTATGTGGTGTGGGTACCAGGCGACGATATATATAATAGATAGATACATAAAGATACTTAAATACACACCCTTGACCAAGGAACAAATATTTGTGATAAATAAATACACAAAATAATGCCCTCGCCAGGATTCGAACCCGGAACCTCCAGCTTCGTAGGCAGGGTGACTACCAACTAGGCTACGGAGGAATTATTGAAGTCAAGAGAGTTACTTAGAAAGGCTTGGCAATAGAAAGTTTTGAATGTGTTTTGCTAGGTTGACAACGTGGACTTAAATAAATAAATCCATACTAGTACATTGTGTATTAAGGGCGGTAAATAAGAAATTGTGAACGAGTGTGAAAGTAAAGTCCAAGCCGAAGGCGCGGGCTTTACTTCACGGCTTGGGCTTTACTTCACACGAGTTCATAATCACACTCACACCTGTGAGGCAAAAAAAGTAAATAAAACAATATATTTTCACAAAACGACTCTAAAATGGTCTAAATCATTTCTTAAAAATAGGGATGTCTTTTTATCATTTTTATAACAGAAGTTGTATGAAAATAAAAAAAAGTCATTACGACCATGGTCATAATATAGCTCATTACATTCATGCATGCCTGCTTATAAAATCAGCATTTACGAGCAAGTGTGATGAAAATGTATTAAATGATATATCCGAACTGTAAAATGTACTTGTCGTAGAGATATAGGGATGTAAAAAAGTAGTAGAAGTAATTATTTCATAAAAAATATGGTGATATACTTACGAAAATCCTTCTTGTTGAAATGCTCCTGCTTTTGCAACCAATCTCTCAATATCCCTATAGATTCTTTTATTCTTTCAGGATTCTCTAGATTGAACAACTTCCTTACTGCATATAATTGGTCAGGTTTACATTTGAAAAACCCGAGTGTTGGCAATTCCTCAATAACCGTGGTTTCCATAGTGGGTCTTCAGCGAGTGACAAACTCAAACTGAAAGAACACCAAGAACACAAAAAACCTTGTTTTTCGAAATAATTAACATATCTATTTACGTATGCGGATAAACTTGTTGTGACTAGTCATATTTTTGTTTGTAAGGTTGAAATAATATGGTATTGGTGATGTTTTTAAGTAAATTATAAACCGGTAGACAAAAATATTAAGTGGGTGACTGAAACAGTGACCTTGTAAACGCCTTCCTTTCCTTCTCAAATGTGACACACAGTTCAATACCTATCTCTACCAAAGGTGGATGACCTAAAAACAGAAGAAGTAGCATATGCTCCGGGCCCCGCGCGCATGTGGTCCGCGTATTTGAATTCTAAAAATCCTTTTTTTAGTACAGATGGTGCCTCTTTTAGACGCTAGTGCGAGAAGTGGTTCATTTTACGTCAGGTCCAAAACTTCGGAGGGCCATCTGTACTAAAAAACGTCGTACGAGACACGTCATCATCATCATCATCATCAGCCTATGATAGTCCATTGCTGGACCTACGTCCTACGCCTCTCCTATTAATTATGCGTATAGACGCATTAGGAGGTAAATGCCCATAATCGCCACGCTGGGCAAGCGGATTGGCGATTGCAGTAATGTGTCCACTATGATGACGCTGCTGCCCATCAACAATCTTTTATTAAATAATGGTAAGTGACACTTCAATCCCTTAGGCGACTCTTACGACACCCGCAGGAGGAATTGGGAGACGCGTGCAAAAACGAAATTCGTAACTCGTGTCGATTTAAAACACTCCCTATCGGTCGAGTTATAAAACATCCCCACTCGTTTCGAATTTATTGTTTTTGGCACTTGTGTCGTAATGTGCTATTTTAGAGAAAAAAAATAATCTTCCACAGTTCCCACAGATTGATTTGTTGAGCTTTCACATTGTTCAACATTTAAGAAAATCTCCCCTCGGCAGAAAGAAACAGCAAGGTATTTTATCATCTGCAGAAGTCAATCTTTTTTTTTAAAGAATCTACGTAAACTAGGGACCGCGGGACCCGCCTCTGTTTAATCCGGCTCAGACTCTATTATTGTACAACGAAAATAAACCTTATGAGTATCTGTCAGCAAGACAGTTATTCTGACAGCATACTCGATGACCACTTTATTGGCTGCTGACTCGGTAGACGTCATTGTCTACTACTAACAAACGGCGCTAAAATGGTGGTGATTTTTGGCGTTCAAAGGGTTAAATTTAATCGCACATACATGCCTCAGCCTATGATAGTCCTCCTATTAACTATGCTATACGCATTAGGAGGTAAATGCCCATAATCGCCACGCTGGACAAGCGGATTGACGATCGCTGTAATGTGTCCACTATGATGACGCTGCTGCCCATCATCAATCTTTTATCAAAGAATGGCCAGTGACACTTCAATCCCTTAGTCGACTCTTACGACACCCACAGGAGGAGTTCGGGTGGTGACAAATGTATTCTCACTGCCGTCACCACACGGCCTTTAATTGCACAATGAGTAGGTAATATATTTATCAATATGATGTAGTTTTTTTATATTTCGAGGGTTCTTTCATTAAGTACTCTATTATCAAAAATATCATTTATCAACCTTTATTGCACAACACATGAAATATGTACCTATATTGATTATCGTACAAAAGGCGAATTTACTGCTAAAAGCATTGTCTACAAGATGCTACAAGTCAACCTTCGGGCATAGCAGATAAGTTGTCGGCGATGCAACAAAAACTAACGTCACTAAACAATGATATACACAGAAGCCAGACAGATTATTCATATTCCAATTCATTTAGTTAGACCGCAGACGGCTGTTTTCATGTACCTATAGTCAAGTGCAAAAATATGTTTCGAAAGAATCCTCGTATACATAATATATGTTACGATGTTCTTATTACACAGAATTAAAGTGCACTGGGATATATTTTTGAGCATAATATATTTTGATCATTGATTTGTAAATTGGGTAGGCTCATATTTATAAGCATCCAACGTAGAACCGCGTCTATTGTTTTGTTGTGGGACAATGAAGCCGACGGAGTCGTATTGAAAGGTGTTTTTTTTTGTAATTTGAAATGAAATAAAATTTATTTATGACAAGCACGATGGACATATAGACTTATGCAAGTTTGCAAGTAGGAATGTTTTGTAGCACAAGTATATGGTATAATCAACATAGGATATCGTATTAATCTGCAAGCATAATATGACTTTAGTGAAGTACTTCACTATTTATTTGTCTCGGCAATGTATTTTCAATTGAATATCTCCATTGACAGTGCGAAGCTGTGGCCTCATTCTTGAATGCATATTCAATGTATCACAATGACATCGACCACGTATTGAAATCTCGTTTGCATGAATACTGCCCTATCATAACAGCCATGTGTGCCGTTGACTAAACTATGTTAGGTATGTGTCGATTGCAAAGAAATTGTAAGTATAAGTAAGAAGTAAGTTAAAGGCAAATGAAAACAGGTTTAACGTCATAATTTTTGTGTTACGAAGTTCAATTTTGTGTAACAACTTTTATATATGATGGAATTAAATAAAAAAATCAGTTTTATAAATATAATATTGAGTTTTATTTCGGAATGGATATTTAGGCTACGACAGTTTGTAACAGAATACATCTCCTAGGTAACGGAGTAACCATATGCCGGAAGTCATAGAAAAACTAAAACATGCTAAACTAGCACAAAGGTGTAATAACATTGGTATATTTTCAACACCCCTTCTCAATGTCATTACACTTTTAAAAAACTTAAAAGATATTCTACGACATAACACTTTATGTTACCATACTTGAAGAAAAATATTATATGTTACCCATACCACACTTTATTAGAAAACGGGTAAGCAGTTCTCGGCTTAAGGCCTTAGTTAGCATGTCTGCTGGTTGATCACTGGTTCTTATATACTTTAAAATTATTTTATTATTTTTAACCAGTTCTTTGATGAAATGGTAACGAATGTCAATGTGTTTCAGACGCTTAACAGTATCTGTGCAAGCAACTGAAATAGCTGACTGATTGTCACTGTAAATTGTCACTGGACATTCATTCTTAATCATGAAATCATTTAATAAGTTTATCAACGACTTTTGACAGAAGCACCGAGTGAGTCTGTTCATTTTTAGGTTATATTCCCGTAGATATAATAAAATCACTCCCTTTTATTAACTTGGTGGTGGTTTATTTATATATAATTAGGATTATACAGTAAGTCAGGTATTCAATCAGGCCTAGTTGGCCTGTAGGCCAAAACCATGGATGGAAATGAAAAAGAAAAGCCCCCAGACGAGGCCGATGATAGCTCTGATTCTTGGACGACTGTAGGAGGAAATATTTCGAAAAAAAAAAGAAATCTAACAAAGTTGGAACTATCACCGGTCTCAAACTCCTTAGAGCCATCTTTTAAAAAAGTAACAAAAGAAAATTCTAACCTACCAGAGGATACAACATCAGTGACAACGGATAACAGAGTTATTCTTGACCAGGCTGGAAATGTGGAAAACATGGAACAAGAATTTAACCCTCACCTATACAAACACCCCGACTTGAGCAGGGAAGCCCGTGTGTATAGCTTGGATGATGATGGCCCATTTATAGTACACATCTCAAAGATATCACTGGCTAAACCAAATGTCTCCCTCAAACCCATCTATGTTGGCATGATTTTAACCCGCGCTAACATCAAAAATATTAAGATAGACGGTATAAAATCGGTGGGTCGCAATAGGGTTGCAGTAGCATTTGATTCCGCCAATGATGCCAACTTTGTCCTGAAAAACCCAGCTTTAGAAAAACATGATTTATGTGCAAGCATTCCCAGTTACAACGTTTCTCGAATGGGCCTGGTGCGTGGAGTTCCAACTGACTGGACAATGTTGGATCTTGTCAATGGCACGGATAGGAAGGATGGTAAGGGAAAGATCTTAAAAGCCCGTCGCTTACAACGCAAAATAACCAGAGAGGATGGTCCACCTTCTTGGGTACCAACCCAATCGGTGGTTGTTACCTTTGAGGGCCAGAATCTTCCCTCAAAGCTATTCGCTTATTATTCATCCCTAATTGTAGAGGTGTACCAGCTCCCAACAATCCAATGTAGAAAATGCTTGAGATTCGGTCACATACAAAATCAATGCCGTTCATTGCCCGCTGTTACAAGTGCGCTCAGAAACACCCAGGTGAGGAGTGTAATGTAGCCTCTGAGCATGTGACATGTTTCTTCTGCTCAGCGAACCACTATGCCACTGACAAAAATTGCCCAGAACATCACAGACAAAAATCAATAAAGTTAATTATGTCAGAAAGGAATGTGTCATATGCAGAGGCTGCATCTCATGTGCCAGCAGTCCGTAGACCTTATGCCGATGTGGCTAATGCCACGTTTGCACCCAGTCATGAGTCATCCCCGTTTCCACACTCCCAGCCCAATTTGAACAATTCATATGGCCCTTCCCCCCCCCCAAAGATCCTCATACCGTAAAACAGTATTTATGCCACCCCGAACAAGAGCATCCCTTTCCCCAGGCTTTGATCGACGTGCCCATGAGAATATAGTCCGTCCACCCCCATCCCAACTCCCCAATGGACACGCCTACGCTGACCCACACGATAGGGTAACTCCTAACGAAAACCTCCTTGAACTTGCAATCAAGTTCATTGCTAACATAGCCGCCAAATGGATCGAGATTCTACCGCCCGACGTTGCACCCCTTCTTATTACACTTAGCGAGCGTCTTTCCTTCTCAAATGGCTTCCCAGGCCATTTTTCTACAATGGAACATTCGCAGTATAGTTCCTAAAAAAAGTGATCTTATTCAACTAATAAATGACCATTCTGTCTCCGTTGCGGCTGTCTCGGAGACATGGCTGAGGCCTGGTGCTCTTTTCAGGGTTCCGGGTTTCTCATGCCTCCGGGATGACCGGGCTGACGGTTGTGCAGGATGTGCATTATTAATTAAACAATCTTTTCCCTACTGCCAAATTCCCCTTCCTCCGCATTCAGACAAGATCAATGCCGTAGCTGCTAAAGTTATGGATATTAACTTCATTTCCATATATATTCCTCATCCTGATCTAAACCTCGTTCCTGAACTGGATGCAATCCTGGCCTCCGTCCCTCCTCCTCATATAATACTGGGTGACTTCAATTCCCATAATATTTCTTGGGGTTCGTATCACTCGGATGCGTTCTCAACATTTCTGGTAGACATCTTTGACAAAATTAATGTATGTGTTATCAACAATGGTATGCCCACACACCGAGTCTACCCAGGCCAAAATCCCCAATCTGTTCTGGACTTGACTGCATGCTCTCCAAATCTTGCCTCGTTATTATCTTGGACGGTACTGCGACAATCTCACGGCAGCGATCACTTTCCGATTATTATCTCCAAGCCTTCTTCGGTTCTGCCATCCCCAGCTCCTGAACCGCTCCTAAAATACAAAACTCAATCAGCTGACTGGTCAAATTTTTCACTACATATTGAGGCAAAAATCAATACATGGGACTCCAGTTCAATTGATAATAGGGAAAAATATTCGAAATTCAAAGAGTTACTTCTAGAAGCAGCCGATAGATACATCCCCCGTAAAAAAGATAGAAAGGATAAAATACCCTCTCCACCCTGGTGGAATTCCGACTGCACGGCAGCCGTAAAGGCAAGAGATGAGGCAGAGCAGATTTTCAACCAATCTGGCAACATGGAGGACTTCATTTCTTTTAAAAAGGTTTCGGCTAGCACTAAACGCCTGTTGGCTAAGTCCAAGAAACAGGGATGGAAGGAGTTCTGCGAGAGCTTGTCTCCTAGAACCCCCCCATCAACGCTTTGGAAAAAAGTGAAACGGTACAGAGGATCCTTCCAACCAGACCGTTGTTCCTCATCCGACAGCTCAACCTGGCTCTTGGACTTTGCCGACAAATTAGCACCGCCAACTGCCCCAGAAATGTCGTGCTTGAACTTTTCTCCTCTCCCCCCATCTTCAAACCTCCTAGACAATCCATTTTCTTTCTCGGAATTAAAATTAGCGTTGGACGGGTTGCGAGACTCTTCTCCGGGAGAGGATGGCATCCCATACTGTTTCCTAACAAAACTTAGCTCAGCGTCACTTAATTATTTTCTTCTTATTCTAAATAATATATTCGATACCGGGGAGGTCCCAGAAGATTGGAGAACCCAAATTATAATTCCAATTCTGAAGCCAGGTAAGAATCCAGATGAGGCCAACTCATACCGTCCGATTGCGCTCTCAGCTACAATGGGCAAAATTCTTGAGCATCTGGTTAAAAATAGATTGGAATGGTATGTTGAGAGTAGGGGACTTTTGGCAGACACGCAATTCGGGTTCCGTAAAGGTAAAAGCACTATGGATAGCCTAAATATACTTAGCACAGATATCAGACTTGCTCTATCCAACAAGGAGGACCTCTTAGCATGCTTTCTCGACATCTCGTCAGCCTATGACAATGTCCTTCTCCCAGTGCTCAGAGCCAAGATGCTACATCTGAGCATTCCTGGGAAGATTGTACAAATTGTCTCCAAATTACTCCTAGGAAGACATATTAAAATCCGCCATGGTGGTTCATTCCTCTCATCCCGCACTCTGTGGCAAGGTCTCCCACAAGGATCTGTTCTCAGCCCCCTGCTCTACAGCATTTATACAAATGACCTCGAGCAATCTGTGGCATCCTTTTGTAAAGTTCTGCAATACGCTGACGATCTTGTCCTATACACTTCCGCAAAATCCATTGAGGTAGCTTCTACACAACTTAATATGGGTCTTGGATACCTCAAGGATTGGCTTGAAGAACATGGTCTATCCCTATCACCTTCTAAAAGCTGTTCTGTGACCTTCAGCCGCAAAAGTAACATGCCCATAGCGCACATCCAATTCAATGATGAAAACATTCCTGCTAAAGAATCAGTCAAATTCCTAGGTGTCATCTTGGACCGCAAAATGAGTGGCAAATTCCACCTTAAGCACATAGCAGAAAAGTGTGAGAAAGGAGTCAATATTCTGCGGGCTCTATCAGGAGTTTGGTGGGGTTCCCATCCCTACTGCCAAAAATTATTATACAATGCCATCATTCGTAGTCACATGGACTATGGATCGTTCATTTTGGAACCATGTAATAGGGAGGCCCTAAAACAACTTGATCTTATACAAGCTAAATCATTAAGAATAATACTTGGCGCCATGCGGTCTTCACCTAAGAATGCGATGCAGGTGGAATGTGTGGAACCTCCTCTTGATCTACGGAGACAGTATCTTGCTGACAGATTCCTTTGTAGGGCCATATCCTGTTCCAACCATCTCCTACTCCCTCGCTTGCAGGCTCTTGTAACAGCGGTCACTGGAAATGAATATTGGACCCATAAGGACTTGCCAAAAATAGTACAAAGCTTTTCCAAATTAAATCAAATTAACCCCATCATTTACAAATCAAGTACAAACCCTTTATTTGAGACTAAATTTGAGACAATAATTTATACCCCTAATGTAATTTTAGATTTTGGAATTTTTAAACAGGACCCAGGTGCAAATACCAAATTTAATAACTTATTAGAAAAATGGCCTGATTACCTACCTGTGTTTACTGACGCGTCTAAAATTGATCCTGCAAGGAGTGTTGGAGCTGCAGTGGTCATTCCAAAATTCAACATTGTCCTGGCATTTAAGTGTCCTCCACAGACATCAATATTTATAGGCGAGGCAGTTGCCATACTGGAGGCAGTAGCTTATGCAGAATCACACAATATAGAGAAAATGATAATATTTTCAGACAGTAAAAGTTGCCTTCAAGCCATTGTGGGTAATCAATTTAAAATGAAAACAAAATTCCCTTTAATCTTGAAGATAAAATCACTATTGAGAATCTGTGAAACAAAGGGACTTAAAATAATACTTGGGTGGATTCCAAGCCATTCTGGCATTTCTGGTAATGAGATGGCAGACAAATGGGCAAAACAGGCAATAGAGGTTGGAACACCAGATCATAATAAAATATATAGTTCGGATCTTTTAAATCAAGCTCAGGTCAAACTAGCTGAATCATGGCAAAATAGATGGAGCTCCTCCAGATTGGTGGTAGGAAAACATTACGGTCATATACAGCCAAATATCCTTCGTAAACCTTGGTTCTTTAAATTCCGCACAACACCTAAATGGGTCACATCTACAATATGTCGGTTACGCCTCGGTCCGGTGTGTACGCCGGTATTCCTTGCAAAAATCAGGGTGCGGGATAGCTCCCTCTGTGAGTGTGGACTTGACGAGGGAACTGTTGACCACATTTTCTTCTCCTGTCCGAGGTTTAACTATTCACTCTATGATGTATTGCCTGACAATATTCCGCGTCCTATTGATTTCAACTCGTTTCTATCTTTAATGGACCCTCCCCTAACTGCCATTCTCATAAAATATATTCAAGATCATAACATTAAACTTTGATTTCCACAACCGAATATCTATCTGCATAATCCACACTATTTTATTAATTAATAACTAAAACTGTATTTCAGCTTCAGACATTGGGATAACCTTTTTTTTTTTTTAGTGATTCATCCGCTTTGTTGCTTGCCTAACTGTCATCCGCTTCCCGCTCTTTTTCATTAATACTCGTGTTCGTCTTTTGTGTGTTTGTTTGTTTGTGTTGTCCATAATACGTATTTGTTTTAGGTTTCCAGCCTATCCTTCCACAAAACCAAAATTTTACCGAACATTCTCCAAACTTCTCCAAAAGTCTACAACTCGACATTGGCAAAATCCACCTTGCTACTATTGGCAAGGAGTGAAAGCCATGCATGCGGAAAAAAAAAAAAAAGTTTATCAACCAGCAGGCTTCACTAGCTGCTACACTAATAGCAACATACTCCGACTGAGTTGACGACAAACTAACTGACACTTGTTTCTTGGAGCACCATGAGATCAGACAATTTGAAAATTTAAACAAGTAGCCTGTAGTAGACTTTCTATCATTATGATCACCCCCCCAGTCTGCATCACAATATCCCTCCAAGACACTGTCATTGTCACATTTATAAATTAACTTATAGTCCAGAGTATGTTTTACATATCTCAGTACTCTTTTTAATGCTGTCAATAACATGTAATTGGCACACTTTTAGTATCTACTCAGCAAAGAGACAGCAAAACACAAGACAGGCCTAGTGCCAGACACAGCATACATAAGACAGCCTATTATTTGCCTACAAGACTTTTCAATATTTTTATCTATGGGGCCACTAGCATTGTCAAATATTTTAGTGTTAAAGTTCAAATCTAATGGTGTCAACATAGGCTTGCAATTTTCCATCTGAAATCTTTTAAGTACATTGACTAAATAACTCTTTTGACTCATTTCTGTAATACCTGTATGTATGTCTTGTTTTATGTTAATACCTAAGTAATCTGACACTGGTCCAAGGTCCTTCATTTTAAATTCTGTATTTAATGTACATTTAAGTTGCTCAACTTCATTTTCATTTGACCCAAATATCAGCAAATCATCTACATATAACAATAAATATATCTGGCTATTTTTACTGCACTTTGTATAGAGACAACAATCACAACTTGACCGAGTAAAGCCTTGCTTAATCATTACAGAAGTAAATGTTTCATTCCAACATTTTGGAGAGCTTTTAAGCCCATACAGAGACTTATTCAGTTTAACAATGGTTTTCTTACCTGCATATGCACCCTCAGGTAGACAGACATACACAGCTTTATGGATTTTTCCATACAGAAAGGCTCCTGTCACATCCATTTGGACCATTGGCAATCTAAGTTTGGTCGCAATTGCTACAAAAAGCCTAAGAGTTGACAATTTAGTTACGGGGGCATAAATAGCATTTAAATCGATACTGTCCTCCTGCTCGAAACCCCTAGCAACTAACCTGGCTTTGTACTGCGGACTGTCCTTAGTAGCGCCTTTGATCTTAAACGCCCACTTACTGCTGATCACTTTGTCACTTCCTGGGTCATCGACTATTTCCCAAGTGTTGTTGTCTTCAAGTGTCTTCATTTCTTGCTTTATAGCCTCAGTCCACTTGTCAGCATCGCGTCGTGCCATGGCCTCTTTGTATGTTGTAGGCTCACTTTCAGCAGAAAGAACACTTTGACAGTGACAGTTGTAAAACTGTGTTTGCTTCCTTATACGTTGACTGTGCTCTCTCATAGGTAGTTCAGCCGAATCATTCGCCTCCATTGAAGTATCACCTTCACCACTAGACGGGATGTACTCACTGCCAGATTCCTCAAAAGTCATTGTACTATCATTGACGCCTGATGGCTCCCCTTCTGAATCCTGGCAGGGATCATCCGTCTTGTCACTCTGGGTTTCTTTATCTTCAGTCTTGTTCTCTGTATAACCCAATGTCACTTCAGGTTCATTTTCATTCTCAATCTCTTTGTTTTGTAAGAACACAACATCTCTTTTCACTTCCACACTCTTTGTATCTGAATAGTATAGTCTATAGCCTTTTACAGTCTGGCCATATCCAACCATCATTCCCTTTTCACCTTTTCTATCCCACTTCTTCCTCTTTTCCTTCGGAATATGTGTATACACGGGGGTACCAAAAGGTTTCAATTGATGTATGTCAAAACTTTTACCTGACCAGACTTCATAAGGACTTGCATCACTGTATCTACTTTTTCCGGTCCTATTCAATACAAAGGCTGCTGTAGCTACCGCCTCTGCCCACAACTGTTTCGGCAGGTTCTTAGCACTCAGCATAGTCCTGGCAGCTTCCGTCAAAATGCGTATCTCTCGTTCGGCCTTTCCATTTTGTTGCTGAGTGTAAGGGACACTCGTCTGATGTACTATGCCGCGCGCTGTAAACATTTTTCGTACCTCTTTGTTTGTGAACTCTGTACCGTTGTCGCTTCTAAATACTTGGATTTTATTTCCCGTCATATTCTCCGCCTTGTTTATGAAATCTTCGATACAAGCTGTTATCTCGAATTTGTTCTTAACGAAATAAACGGTTCTATAGTTCGAGAAGTCGTCCTTCAGCACCACAAAATATTTCGAGCCATTGAGTGACACTGCTTCCATGGGGCCGCACGTATCCGCGTGAATTAAATCACCCGTCTTTAGAGTTACACTCTCATTGTTATTAAACGGCAACCGATGTATTTTTCCTTCCAAACAACTTTCGCATTTAGGCACAGAAGTTGCTTGTTTCACATCAATGTCATTTTTAGCTAGCACCTTTTTGACGTGATCAAAGTTTTGATGCGCCAACTTTTCGTGCCATTCAACCAGGGTATCGTCCACTTTTTTCGCAACACTCGCCAGTTTCGCTTCATGGTTTTTAAAGCGAAATTCCAAATAATAGGACTTTCCAATAACTTGAGCGACCGCACAAACGTCATTATTTTTAAATATTTGACAACAAGTGTCATCTGCCACAAAGCGGTAACCTTTACTTGTCACACTGTTCATAGAGAAGAGATTCGATTTCATGTCGGGAACGAACAAAACATTGTCTATGGTAGTGTCAATCCATTCACTTCCGGTATGCACTTGTACCGCCATCTGTCCGATACCGAGCACATTAAGGGGATCACCGCTGCCTACGAAAACTTCAGATTTGGCACTTACAAAAGATGAAAATAGTTCGCGCTCACGACAAATATGTTCACTTGATCCCGAGTCCACCATGAAAAACGACTTTTTATAAGTTTCTAGCGAGTCCGACACCACGAACGCGTTATTTTTCTTTTGTTCCTTACTCTTCCTGAACCAACATTGTGCTTTATTATGGCCACTTTTGCCACAAAAGAAACATTTGTTATTGTTATTCTGTCCATCACTTTTGTTGTTATTGTTAGCACTCCTACACTCGCTGGCAAAATGTCCAAGTCTGTTACACTTTAAACACCTCATGTGCTTTTTATTTTTCGCCACAAATGCTGATGATGACGGGGACGGTTCAGAGGCTTCACCTTTTTCTTTTAATCTCTCTTCCTCTACCAGCAACCTTGCCACTAAGTTGTCAATAGTCTGTTTATCGTCAGAAGCAGACTCCCAAGCAGAAATGAAGTGCTTGTAGTCATCGGGCAGTGACATCAGAACTTTCGTTATCACAAACTTATCTGACACTTCTTCGCCCATCTGTTTAAGTTGGTTCTGCATATCTTGGATTTTTGACAGAAATGTTGACATCTCAGACCCCGCTTCAAATTTATATTGAAAGAAGCGTTGCTGTATAATGTGAATGCTGGTCTCCGTCTTTTGCTCATAAACACTATGTAGTTTTCTCCACATCTGAGCTGATGTTGAACATGATATAATATGTAGCATGACACTTTCTGTCATTCTTGTAACCAACATGGCTTGAGCTTTCGCATCCTTAGTCTCCCAGTCACTTCGAGCAGTGCCTGTTGTATCTTCGGGTTTTAAGCTCTTTCCCTCAACTATATCCAGCCATTTCTGACTTCGTAGCAACACTGTTGTTTGAAACTTCCATATGTTCCAGTTACTGGATCCTTCCAGCTTTATCAGGCTGTGATTGGTATTCAAATTTAACTCCATCCTTCCGCTCTCCTTCCTTGCTCTTACAATAGACACAAGTAATCTTTGCGTATTTCGGTAATGACGTCCGTACCGACCGACCTCAAATTTACGCCGCTCGCCGATACATTTTTTTAGGCGATGTATTTCCTGAATTTTTTATAAAATTATCGCAGGATTATGTGCAAGGGCCCATAACCTGATGGAATTAAATAAAGAAATCAGTTTTATAAATATAATATTGAGTTTTATTTCGGAATGGATATTTAGGCTACGACAGTTTGTAACAGAATACATCTCCTAGGTAACGGAGTAACCATATGCCGGAAGTCATAGAAAAACTAAAACATGCTAAACTAGCACAAAGGTGTAATAACATTGGTATATTTTCAACAATATATAAATAAAAATAAGAAAATATGTTTGAACATTTTTACACAAATCGACGTAGTCCCACGGTAAGCTCAATTAAAGCTTGTGATGTGGGTACCAGGCGACGATATATATAACAGATACATATAGATACTTATATACTTAAATACATGGACAGCCACGACCAAGGAACAAATATTTGTGATAAATAAATACACAAATAATGCCCTCGCCGGGATTCGAACCCGGAACCTCCAGCTTCGTACGCAGGGTCACTACCAACTAGGCTACCTGACAAAACTTTTGGCAATGAAAAAAGGCGACAAATTAAAATTTTGTATGAGCAAATAACAATATGGACCTGTTTTTTTTTAATTTACCACCTTGTTCTACTGCCGTTGTCGGACAGAATTTACCATATAGTTTGTATGACTAACTTTCGTAACACAATTGACATGATCGTGATTTTTGCTTTGTTTAAGTCCTGCACATCATCAGCCGATGATAGTCCACAGCTGGACGTAAGTCCCTCCTTATTAACTATGCGTATAGACGCATTAGGAGGTAAATGCCATTAATCACCACGCAAGCGGATTGGCGATCGCAGTAATGTGTCCACTATGATGACGCTGCTGCCCATCATCAACCGTTTATCAAATAATGATCAGTGACACTTCAATCCCTTAGTCGACTCTTACGACACCCGCAGGAGGAGTTGGGGTGGTGACAAATGTATTCTTACTGCTGTCACCACACGGCGATTAAGTCCTTAACTATGTATTTTTTGCAATGTATGGGTTTGTTGTTGTTTCTAGGGTGTTATAGGGTTGTAAGTATTGTATATTTAGAAGTCTGGTAGTGTACCTACAGTAATCCGATCCCATAAAATGCCTAAGCAAATCATTTGCTACATCATTATTTACCACATAAAACTTAAAATAATGTGAAATAATACATAATATCCCAATATTTGGCTTGCCAAATAAAACTTCGGCGAAAAGTCGGTTGGCAAGTGAAAGACGTAACATATTATTACGACAAAAAGGTAGTACACTATTTCCACCATTTTTACAATCGTTCATTTTCCCATTTGCCATGAGATTCCGGTACTTACACCTTTATGAAAAAAAAAATAGGTACGCAATTATGTTTTCGTTCGACACCCTTCTTGTTTGTATTACAAATAAAATTATAGTACCTATAATTATAAGTAATGTGATACATTTGAAATTATATAGGTACAGCAGAAGCCAGTAGTTTTTATGTATTTTAGTATATTTTTAGGGTTCCGTAGTAAACATGTACTTAACTACAACTTACTCGTAAGCCAGGATTTTATTTTTCCACGTAGAGCGCATGCCTGCCAGCCCGCGGCCCGCGCATGCGCAAACCCTTTCCAAAGATGGCCGATCGCGCCCGGCCCGTGACCCTTAGTAGCGACTTATTTTCATCGTAAATCAAAACAAAAGCCATTAACACATCCAAAACCAGATAAAACTTATAACACGTTCCAATTTCAAATTATACCCGTGGATAAAAGCAGTGATTTGGTTTCGAGAGTCCAATAAATGTGAAATACGCAGGGATTGTTGAGACCGTGTTGACAGATCAGTGACAATCGTTGGAGATGAGTGGCTGCAATATTTTACATGGATTATCTGGACTTTGCTAGGATTTGTGGACTCTGCGAGCTGGCTAGATCCATCTGTCGTCGGATGTAGGACACGAGATAAAAATGGACCGTTTTGGAGTGGCAACGAAAGCTGGATTGAAAAGGTATTTTGAAATGTTATATTTATTTACTTTCTCGATTAAATTTCATAGCACCAATGATGATTTGAAGCATATATGCAATTTATAGTGAAGTAACATTGACTTATTTTTTGAGTTTATTTTTACATAAAGGGTTTTTTTCAGTTTTAATATTTATCAACTCTTCAAATAGGTACTAGATCAAAACCTCCCAATGTTCCCTCCAAACACGACAGCTCAATGATATCTTTCCTGTCATCACTATGCATTTAGACTAATATGCATACCTGGGATAACTCGGGGCATTTACACGAAAGTGATGTAGCAAAATATTTAATCGACTAAAAAAATATCGATGTTACTGTGAATGACAACATCAAAATGTTATTCGGCTTAAATAAATATTAGGTACTTACTCTTCAATTAAAATAAAACAACTTTAAACGGTTAGTTACGCGTTTATTTTAAAATAGTTTTCAAAATATACAATTAATATTAAAATATCAATATTTAAATTGTCATTTTGATAAAAATGACATCTGTGTACTAGTTTTTATTATCTGAAGAGGCCCGATATCAGATATTTATGACATTGAACCTCTGTACTGTAATCGAGAATGTTCAATAAGCACATCTTTTATTATAATTATATCGACATCTTTTTAATCGATATCAAATCCCTATAACTTGCCCCCAGTTATCCCAGGTACGCGTAATATGATGCCCCCTTCATAATATAATTCGGCTTACCTTTGTGTTGGCTTGTCTAATATAGGTAGTAAATAAACGCCAATAAGCCGTGCAGGTATAAAAAATAAAACAAATAAGCATGCAAGTAAGTATGTTTACGTTTGACACATTTCGTGTTTGAATCATCAAATAAAATAATATAATAAGATTTGCTCGTATAGGTATACATTTGAATGCCATACAGCAGAAGCTAGTCGTTTTCGTTTATGTTATTATAAGTTTTTTTAGAGTTCCGTACTACTTATACTTTCAAACTTGTCCGTCTGTCCATCTGTCTGTCCGCAGTATAGCTCAGTTACCGTTAGTATTTATTAGAAATTTCGAATAGATATAAAATTATACATCTTAATCACACCAAAGTGTGGTTTTTCTGGTACCTCTTCTACACGTAAAGTGGGGATGATTTTTTTGATTTATAGAAGGATTTCTTCTGATCCGTGGTTACGAAAAATATGAAAAAATGTTGAAAGAAAATTATTTTGAACAGAATCGGCCCAGACGATTTTGAATAACTACGGAACCCTAGACTGAATATTGCCCGATATACTCTTGATCGGTTTTTTATCTCTAAGTATACTCGTATTTATCCATTTAGATTCCATATATTTCCGGTAAATAAATCTGGTACACTTCGGAAATGTCTCACAAAAGAAGTAATAAATCTATCCATGGAATATAGTATTGGGTATTCAAAACGTCAAAAGATTTCTGATGTAGTTGAACCTATGTCACATTAATCCTGAATGATGCAGACATCGTATTATGGGGCAGGTCGCTTCCAACCAGTCTATATGGAGGTTTTATGTCTGAAATGATGATCATCATGATAATGAGGCGGTAGGGTTAGCCGCGTGGTACCGGCATAGAATAGTACTACCCCATTTCTTCCCGTGGGTGTCGTAAGAGGCGACAAAGGGATAAATAGATAGGCTGCAGCGTCTGTCGATGTCTTATTTAAATCTACTGCGATCGCCAACCCGCATGCCAAGCGTGTCGATTATGGCATTTACCTCCCTATGAAAGTTACAATGGAATTGGAAGTTGACGGTGTACGGCAGTAAGAATACATTTGTCACCACCCCAACTCTTCCTGCGGGTGTCATAAGAGTCGACTAAGGGATTGAAGTGTCACTTACCATTATTTGACAAAAGGTTGATGATGGGCAGCAGCGTCATCATAGTGGACACATTACTGCAATCGCCAATCCGCTTGCTCAGCGTGGCGATTATGGGCATTTATCTCCTAATGCGTCTATACGCATAGCTAATAGGAGAGGCCTACTTCCAGCAGTGGACTATAATAGGCTGATGATATGAAAGTTACAAACAATAAATGGCTCCGAGGTTTCGGCGACCCCCGGTGCCTTGATTTTGGTAGCAGTCAGGATACTGGTGGGGTCCGGGGTGCGCGCAGAACCGGTCATATTGGCGATCATTGGGTGAGGCCTATGTCCAGCAGTGGACGTCTTTTGGCTGAAATAATGATGATGATGAGAGTCATGCAGGTTGCTCAAAAGTTGACTTTACGTCGTTTATAGTTAATTATTTAGCTACTGTGTGTGTGTTAAGTGTAAGTACTTATCTGTGTACTAAAATTGGAAGAAAATGTCTGCTGGTGTATTCATAAATCATGTAATTACATCCTGTCATAAATGTATTACAGGATGTGAATCCGATCCCTTATAATAATTGGTGTATTTATATCCAACAATGCCAATTAGGCTGCTTTTCACTTTTAGCACAGAATATACAGTATTACAATATATATTATAAAGTACTTTACGGACACCCAATTAGCGTGAAAAAAAAACCTTAATTGCAGTCCTAAATTTTAATAAAACTAAGTTTTCCTGTTAATTTTATCAATTATAAGCGATATTACCTAATATCAAAACGCCGATCAAGTTTAAATTTCTAAAGGTATTGCACTTAATTGACGACGTGACGAGCCAGACTGCAATAAAGGTTTTAAACTAAATGGGTGCCCTTAAAAATAAAAATGCCCTAGTAGGGTGCTCTGTTTCGCCACGAAAATGTATACGTTCACTAGTATATTTCTCTAAATGATTGTAATTATCTAAATTGCAACCGTTTCTAAGCGATAGCGCGATAATGTGGGGAACCCGCGGTATAAACAGTACGCATACAATGCATCACAGCGATTCCGTAGCGTCGACGTTTTCAAGCGACAGTGTGACAGCCCGTGATAAAAACGGTACGCATACGTAACGTCATGTCCGAAACGTCAGGATAATATTAAACGCAAGTTTACTCGATTAAGACACGTTTGGCGTTAAAATGCGAGTAATCGTGAAAGTTTTAATAAATGTGTAGGTTATTTTGTTTCCTACATAGTTGATTACGGATTGGGAATGTTGTTTTCAATATTAGAATGAATTACTGGCCAGTAGGTATAAACTGAACGGGTATTAGATAAATGTAAACATAAACTAAACCTAACTCATAATAGAAAGCTGGGTTTATCTTTAAAACCCGCGCCTGGCACGCCCCTATGCAGTGCAAGTCACATGCGTCAGCGATTGTAAAGATTTTTTATACGGCACCGGCTCACGGTATATTTTTGATATAAGTGCATCAAGTTTTTTTTATGTGACGAAGGTCCTGAGCTCTCAGCCCACCTGATGGAAAGCGAGAACTGAGGCCCATGGACATAGTGACCAAAAAATCGCCTATGCGTTGCCTACCCTGAGGACTTAGATACCTAGATTGCCTCTATGCCACTAATTACACCGACTATCTTATCCCCAAACCGGAACACAGTACTAACTATTTAACGGCAGGTGAACGGGTAAGACGGTGGTAGCTATCCGGGCCGACCCTGCACAAGGTCCTACCACCAGCAATAAATATATAGCGAGGAAACTGAAACACTTCATACCTACATCATATCAGCGTCCGTAGCCTAGTAGTAGTAGTAGTGACCCTGCCTACGAAGCTGGAGGATCCGGGGTCTAATTCCGGCGAGGGCATTATTTGTGTTTATATTTATAACAAATATTTGTTCCTTAGTCGTGGTTGTGTATGTATTTAAGTAATATACATATATAGATGGATCTATCTATTATACATATCGTCGCATGGTACCCAGTGTACCCAAACCACAAGCCATGTAGGTATGTATGTCACTCGGAGGTTAAGACTGAAAAACAGCGTTGAAATTTTGTCCCTACAATTTTGCAACATTAGGCTGAGTCTTAACCTTTTCTTTATATTGCTGAACGCAACGGGGAAACCCAATTTTTTATTTTTTTATTTTATAAAAAATTGTATTTTTAGATGACTATACTAAATTCTTACGAACTCTTAATTGTATTAATATAATTTCTCATTTTAATCATCTTGAAATAATTGCTACGACTAGGTAAATATTAGATACAAGATAGTAACATTTTTGTTTTCTATTATTATTCTTTTTTTTTTACTTTTTTTTTACTTATAATTCAGATGTTTCCATTGTATTTACTTTTGCTGTTCTGTAATGTGTGCTTTATGTGAATAAAAAAAAATATTCTATTTTATTCTATTCTAAGCCATAATTGAGTTTACCGTGGGACTAACTTGATTCGTCTAAGATGTCCCAAGATATAAATAAAAAAATCTAGTATGTAGATTTTGGTCTGAAGAAAGAGAAACAAATATTTCACTTACCCAATCTGACTATAAGTAATTTTTTTCATTACCTTACATTTTACAGCAGCAAAGATGGCGGGCATCAAGCTGTCAAATTAATCTTATTTCTCATTCCTTTGGATTGTTACCCACCTAAAGTTAATGTTTTTGATACGATTACGAAAACATAATCCAAGTTGTAAAAAAAAATCAGGGGGGTTACCATGACGTACCAGTCCGATTCATTTTAGATTCAGGGAAAGGGATAGAGATAGACGACTTGTATAGCCTTGTCCCTTTCTCTCGACCTAAACTGAATCGCATACGTCATGGTAACCCCCCAGATGCTCTATCACTATTTCATTCTTTGTTGGCGGTCAACAATACAGTCTTTTTCAATTTACTTCCTAAAAAATACTAACGAGTACCAGACTTACGAGTAAAACGCTTACCCTCTTATCGAAGTATTAACCTCATTTGTCACGAAACGAAATTAATGTAATAAATGCCAAAGATGGCCTAAATCAAACCATGTTTCACAGTTTGGTTCCCTGTCACATTTCCATGCGAACTCCCAGGTGTGACAGAGACGCAACACTTCATACATGTTTCCGTACAGTGACTTTGCAAGTATCGGTAACGTTAGGTTTTACACGATACGTAAAGCAGCTATGCTATTCTCTTATTCACACATTCGACGCTGCGTTCGTCAACGAGCTCGACGACGAGACAGCCTTCACTTCGACGTATAGCGCAGCGCTGCGAAAAACGGTATTCACTAACGTAGAACAGCTCGTCGTCGAACTGTAGGCGGTAACTCTCGACGCAGTGTAGTTCCAGCTCACGCCGCATTCGTCGCCGAGCGCTAGTGTAGTTTAAAGTGCATTAGTGAATACCATTTTTAGGCTCGACGCTGCCGTAGGCGCTGACACAGCGCTGTTAGCAAGGCGGTTTCCTTAGTGAATAACACTGCAGGCCATCGCGCTCGCTCCAATATGTCAGTGCGAGCGTGCTAGAATGCATTACATATCGAGTAAAAGCTACACAGATAAAAAGGATATCTTTGTTTGAGAAAACATATATTCTTAGGATATTTACTGGAATCAAATCAAAAACGTATTATCTTAAAATATATTTGTACCAGTCTGACTGTAGCATTTCTCAATTGAAAACTTCATTTTTCTTCAATTATATTCTGGTTTCAAGAGTAAAATGCTTATTATAAGATATATGGGCGTTATGCCCAAGATCACTGATTTGTCTTATAACAAAAAGTCATAAAATGTTTAATTCAAGAAAATTTTCTGTTTGCAAGATACAAATTCTTGATTGTTGTGACATTGTTTTAGTTTGATTTCATGTTTTCTTATTTGAAGTAATTGTGATTCTTGAAGTAAAGTAAACTAATTTTAAAGCAATTAGATAAAGCATTCTTATTTTGATTTTTGTTTATTTGTATTCAAGTTATACTATCTTGGTATAAAAAGCAAATACTGAGAGTAAATTAATCTGTTTTTAAGAAAATATTTTTTTACGGCTATAGGGAGAGGATCATATTCTTAGATTAAAAATATTTGCTTAGCATTGAAGAAATTTGTTTTAGTTGAAGTGATCTGTTTTTACCGTGTAAAGTATCCATTACTTTCTAGCTCACGGTACGGCTAGTGGTTTTTGAGGCACTATCGCGAACCACGAACGAAGTGTTTCCTCCCTGTCACACATATGTATAAATTCGCGAGAGAGAGAGAGGCAACACTTCGTTCGAGATTCGCGCGGTAGGACCTCTGGGTTGAGGTTACCAAAGAAAATCGCTTTTCACTTAAATCGAGCCATCATAAAAACAAAAGCATGGCTCCAACAAAAGCGTATTGTATCGCGGTTAAATAAGACAGGGCTTGATCAATTCCATTAATAATTCATTAGAACACGAATTAACTGGATTATTTACGAGCACGCTTTAAAATTCGATTCGATTTGTGTGCCGTAGGTATTCTGAAACGTTTTAAATATCGTTTTGCACGTGTAAATAAATTAATATTAGGGTCGATATGGCTGAACCACATGTAAGGCTGCTTCATATTGTGCAGCTTTATTGTTAATCATAAAACTATATAGTATACTCTATCTATCAACGTTTGACACAAAGAAAAACGTTGGGGCGCATTATTATACAGTGTGTAAATCTAATACGGGCGATCAATTAAACCAGGCATGGGATTCATTCGTGTAATCATGGATTATTTTTAAAATTACTGTTAATTATGACCCCACAGATTTTTTTAAGATTATCGGAGCAGCAATGTAGGTATGAACATTTGTTATTGTTGATATGACAGTTATGTCATCTGCTTTTGAAATTAGCTGTCATTGCGCGCCGAATTATTTTGTATAGAAATTTTTGTTGCTCTTATTTTAAGTAAAAGTAATTTGAATGTACTTATTATGTCGTAAACTAACACCCGTTAAGAGCTTCGTCCGTATCAGACTTACACGCTGTATATTTTTTTGTATGGGCACATGTTAATACACTGTGTAACAGGAGTAAACCGAATAATTTAAACAGCGTATTCCAGATGTCGTAAGAACCAAATAATGCTTCATGAACCCATGTCGAAATATGACTTTTTCATGCGTTTAAATTCCTTTGCTATGTATAAAAACATCAAAAAAGAATCAAGTGTTGACCTGGATTCATGTAAGTATTTTTTGTATGTTTAACGACCTTGGGAAAATATGCTGTTCAAAATTTACGGTTCCCGCGTGTTATATTTACTTTAATTATGTTTAGGACATACATTCAACCAAAAGGCTTATTTCTTATAACGGAGTAACTTCCAAGGTCATAATACCTAATATTAACGCGTGTACTATAAATTGATGTTTCCGTATCGGAAGATAAAATAATCCATTGTCCAATATGGTACTTAATGGCGTCATAAACCCGTTTTACAAGGATTTGGTCCTTAAATTAACCAATAGGGGCTGCCGTAAAATGAGTTTGATATAACACTATTAATAAGTACCTATCTGCGCTTTATAATACAGTGTGTTTCTATGACCCGGGCTTTTACGAAAATGGGTAATAATACGCATTACTAACGATTGCTAGCAATGACATATAATTAAATTGACCGTAGAATTAATTTTATTTCCTCCGAACGATCAATGTAACGCGTGTACTGCTTAGTTTTCAAACGTTGTGAGTGGCTGGGATCTGTCATTGTCAAATGCAAATTAACAATTCATTTTGAAGTAAATTGCTTCTCAATTAACTTTTCTTGAAAAGTTAATTACTTTTAAAATTAGCATTGCGAATCGAATACTGTTCACGGTTTGGCTAGAAATCTGCATCGCATTCCTCGGTTTCGATACAAGCCAGTATCATAGACACACAGTGTATATCGTACAGGTACCTCTAAGTACAAAGACTACAAAGTCTTTGTAAAAACATCGATGCAATCGAGGATATAGGTATTTGATTTTAGCTAAAAGGATTGAAAGAACTTGTGATTCTAAATACAATAAATAAACTTAAATATCCATTAAAAAATACACGGCTAAAAATGCCATTTATCAGTAGAAAAAAAAAACTAATGTGGCTGACTTTCCATTTATATCATTTGACGTGTTTGACACATATCGTGAAACACGTTCGCAGATATGTTTATAATAAATCTTTATTATATTAATGATATAAACAACGAAATAAAACTTAATTGCTTTGCTCTGTAAAATAATATTTAATTTAGAATAACGTTACGTATTATGTACACGGGGTATAAAATACATAGCTTATAAAATAAAAACCTCACCTGTAAAAGAAACAATAATTTAAGCTATTATTCCGAAACACATAACTGTAAATAATATTTTATGACATTATGTCAACATGATTTTCAAAAATAAATAAATAAATAAAAATAAATAAATATCTTCGGACATCTTACACAAATCGACCTAGTCCCACGGTAAGCTCAATTAAGGCTTGTGATGTGGGGACCAGGCGACGATATATATAATAGATAGATATGTCGCAGAATGGCCACGATCATCAGATATTTGTCTCGTTGTGGGC
The DNA here is from genome assembly GCA_025490895.1 of Thaumatotibia leucotreta. Taxonomy (NCBI): domain Eukaryota; kingdom Metazoa; phylum Arthropoda; class Insecta; order Lepidoptera; family Tortricidae; genus Thaumatotibia; species Thaumatotibia leucotreta. The sequence goes on from JALPQI010000263.1 coordinate 442,354, forward strand.
TTCATGTGGTATCTATTTGGGTACCTCGAGATATTAAAATAGTCTAAATCAGGTTCACACACTATTTAATTATTAAAAGTCAATGATCAACAAACAACGTCCTTAAATTAATAAGACTCTAATCAAAATCACCAATTAAGTAATCAAAATTAATATTCGGGAATAAATGAGTCTACACGTGTGATTGTTTGATGCAAAGATTAGGAAGTGTCACGGGGCGGTCGCGCGTCGACTGGAGCAGGCACTTGATAGGTATGCGATGACGTCATCAAGCTTGATCCGTAGATTTTGTAACGGGTTCCCGACACGGCCGTCCTGATGGACACACGTCCACGTGTGGCTTGTAATCCTGAAAAGGAAACATTCTACAAAGTATCATCCGCTCGACCAATTCTGACCCCTACCTGGTTATTATGTCAATCAAAACAAGTGTAACTTGTTTTGAATTACATTACAACAACATTTATGACTCGGAAAACTTTGATATATTCACTGGCAATGACAATCTACCAAGATTAAAACTCTACTGAAAGTTTCATAATCATGTCGTTATAGCCAGCTCCTGGTCTTGTCTCATAACATCGCAACACAACTGTTATTCTCCTCATTTATCATCACATCGTAGTCGTTAAATACTACATTGATGTCGACAAATTACGTACAAGTTATTAAGTCACAATCCTCATTAAAATACACTATGCCACAGGTATCAACTAAAGTAGATGCCAACCTTATAGTTGAGCCTGCTTCGAATCAACAGTTATTTTTGGTTTGTCACAATTTCGGTAACCACTCGTACCTAATATCCCAGTCAGCTGAAGCTGCTTAAGAAGAAAACGTAACACTACCGTTCTCAAACTCACAGAGCCATTCGTACCCAAAGTAAAATTCATAAAAAAAAACAATTGTTAAAGTAAGTCGAAACATTGAGTAGGTACATTATTTCATTTAATGAGCATTATTTTCAATAAACTTTAGTTGCTAAGTTGTTATATTGTCAGACTTTTATTCTCCGTGTGTTATATTATTTACCAATCTAAATGTATTTGACACTCAACGTACGGGACTGTGTCCACATTACATATACACTCAACACAATCCTACCTCGATTTCCTTATTTAAGTACTGCACTTTTTAAATTGTACATCCGACAATACAATACAATACAATGTAACTGTACATCAATATCAGCATCCGATTATGTTTTCTTGTTATTTGTTTCTATAGCAGTATAGGCACAGTATTACGAATAGTGGTATATGTAAGCAATAGAGTGCTGTGGCCACACGATACTTAATAATAACAAGTCAAGTGCTAGTTGATGTTATGTGAAGACGGATACTATTCATTACATCTCCGATAACTTTTCATGATTGAATTCTTTGTTAATTAAATAATTTCAATGGAAGAAATTGCATAATACAATTATTAAACCCTTAAAATTGCCCTAAACACTCGGTAATTTATCCTTAATAATGTTTAAACTCGTTTTAAATAATATCCAACGAGTGTAAGTTTTGTAAAGACACAAACAGGAACAAAAATGTGTTCGATAGGTACCGATATTTATGTTATGTATCGTTTTTTCGGTAGACATACAAACTTAAGTCAACGAATTCATCCGTTCCATTAATTTTGGACTAAAACAATGGTGCTACTAGGTTCCTCGGTCTACAATCCTATATTACGTAGAATTGTAACATAGGTTTATACAAGCGTTTAACTTTTGGCTATCTAGTGAATATCTTTGGTTTTCCCGAACCGTCCTTCAATAGAAACAGAAACAGTATCTATCTGAGACACTTATAGCAAAATTACTCACAAAATCAACCAAATATTTTGTGTAAGTTGTTCTCGTAGTGTGAACTATCTACCTTGTTGTAAGGTCCGTAAGTGTCACCTAAAATGATTTTCTTTGTTATTCAACAAAAAACAATGTTTGTAACTCGAACGAATGGAATGGTGACGTCATTTTACAGAAAGAAGATAAGACTCTTTTCATAGCAGAATCGGTTAATTTACATAATGCTAAATACTACCTTTTTATATGTTTGCAATACAAGTAAACCTTAAACAATAAAACCAGCATCATTGTTTAACCTTTTGACGCCACGCCACGTCAAATACAAAAGCTGTCATTCACACGCCACGCCAACAAAATGTCAAAACTGAAAATGAAGTTTACGCATATGCGTGTAGGTCTATATTTAATTGCTCTGGGAACCAAGACGTATTTATCGGTCTTTGGCGTTGAACCTGCGATGCCAATATATCAGTCATTTGCGTCCAAAAGATTAATTAAAATTAACCAGTTAAAATATTGAGAATAATTTCGCTGACTTGACAAAGTACATTACGTGAAGTCAAAATAACAGATTTTATTCAAATCACTCAAAACTTAGACAAAACATCAAATCTTCAAACACGTTGTCATTTCATGTTACGTGATAATTATAATAGCTTCACGATGTATTTGCCATACTAAACACAGTAGGTATATCGCTACGAACAAATAAAACATGGAAGCCGCACGCCATAGTAAATTGCCTTTCAAAAACGGTCCTAAATTTTAATTGACAAATGTCACCTCTTCTTTAATGCATCACGGCAATTAATTTCAATGTCAACCTATAAAAACTTAAGCCGCCATTTAAAAATAGTTGTGATTGGTCCATCAAACTTTTTATTGGCTATATTCTATAAACATTTGTCAAAGGTGTTGCGCCGAAATATGCGCGGTTTTAAGAAAAGCGCTATCTCCTGCCTATCTTGGCACAATTGAACAATTGATTTTGGGGGCATTTTTGAGCCAGCTTTAGACGTCCATGTTATATATGGTCGCAGGTATATCGACTTCAAGGATTCCACTTTTATCAGAACTACACCAAAGGCATGAATTAGGTACTTATGCTCCTCGTATACAAACACGACATTACAAATACAACATCCGAGCCACTGATCAAAAGAGTATAGTAATACTAGTTCATTGACAAAACTATCAACAATCCTTCACAATCACTTCTGAACACTCTACTAGGTACTTCAAATATTATCTTTTAGACTACAATTGCTACAGTAACACAGAACTTTGTGCACCAACACAATACTCATATCAGGTTGGACATTTCAACTTCAGTCGCACCAACGACTAAACATAAACCATTTCTAGTCGCACCAACGACTAAATACTAGCACTCGATAGCGCCTGACCAACGACACACATTGTCACACTAAAGACATACTTCGCCGCACCAACGACATACTTTGCGGCACGAACGACATCACTCTTTGGTGCACCAACACCAACGTATTACTTAGCAACATCAAAGCTGAATTATTAACTTCTTCAGTTCAATCGGATTCATTTACTAAAACAGTTTACATATGAAGTTCAGAAGGAATTTGATGGTTAGCCACATTTCAGATTCGACCTGGACGTGTCATAGCTACCTATTGCTAGCTACTACATTTTGATTCTCTTGCTCTATAATTTTAGATAAAATCAAAGCGAGTTAACAACGACTGTCAAAATCAACCTCGCCCCCACGAGATAACGTACCACTTGTACACACATTACGTTAATATCCCTTAAGTGTTTCAACACAATTCATAGTTATTTGCAACTTGAGACCCTTGCGATATCGTATCTCGCCGAACCATAACTTAAACAAACACCACGGCAAAATTAACCTTGGGTCACACGAGAAATTATTTCATAACAACTCTAGGTTCCCAATTATATAAACAACACAAAGGACTTCGCTGTCCACTAACTACGTATGTAAGTAACTACGTATTAGAAAATATTTCATTTGTTATGAAATCGTCTCATTTCAAAAAAAACATTAAAACACAAATATTTTCATTCAGAAATCTCATAAACCACTGAACTTATAAACTGAGATTTGAACCCAGTACCTCTGTTCAAATGACTCATTCAACTTCATTAAAATAGCGCAACGGATGGTACAGGTACAGCTCACCTTTATAAAACAATTCTTCACACGGATCGATCACATTGTATTGATCTGTCTGAGTACTATATCTTCGAGAGACATCGCAGCACCTCAGATGGGTCCTGTACGCCACCCTGCGTATCATGACTGCTGACAGAACTCGTTCATCCTGATGATTTATTGGGATACATTCTAATTTAGTGGCTCATTCCCGCACTCCGGATCACGCTGTTTAGTTCTTGATACTAGTGTTCTCGACACGAAACCTTCAGTAGGCTCAATATAACCATCTCTTATCTCGTGGAATTCACTGATGCTCTTAGACCGATTTGATACACCACCTCACAGATAGCGTTCAAAATACTTCTACAGTTCTACATTTTCAAGTTTCACAATTTTCACAATTTTTCACCACTGTATCTCGAGGGAATCCCACTTCTGATGTCGCAGAATGGCCACGATCATCAGATATTTGTCTCGTTGTGGGCTTCATGTGGTATCTATTTGGGTACCTCGAGATATTAAAATAGTCTAAATCAGGTTCACACACTATTTAATTATTAAAAGTCAATGATCAACAAACAACGTCCTTAAATTAATAAGACTCTAATCAAAATCACCAATTAAGTAATCAAAATTAATATTCGGGAATAAATGAGTCTACACGTGTGATTGTTTGATGCAAAGATTAGGAAGTGTCACGGGGCGGTCGCGCGTCGACTGGAGCAGGCACTTGATAGGTATGCGATGACGTCATCAAGCTTGATCCGTAGATTTTGTAACGGGTTCCCGACAGATACATATAGATACTTAAATACATAGACAACCATGACCAAGGAACAAACATTTGTGATAAATAAATACACAAAGAATGCCCTCGCCGGGATTCGAACCCGGAACCTCCAGCTTCGTAGGCAGGGTCACTCCACCAACTAGGCTATGGAGGCTGACAAAACAAGTTGTCATGTTATTGAATGCGCATAGACAATCGAATGAAGTCTAACAGACTTAATTTACATATTTTTATGTTAATATAAATGAATAACAATAATTTTAACTAAAAATGCATGTGAACTCAAGGTTCAAGGTTTTAAGTTGGTGACAAAACCAATATTGAGCTCTAAAAGTGTGTGATTGATTATGAAATAATGCAAGTATTAGGTTTTTCCCATTTATTTTGTTTTTCTAATGACGAACGGTATACAGTGTGTGGCCTTTAATACGGGAGAAAAATGAAATGAGTGACTCCTTAGACTATCGGCAATAATCCTGTAAAGGTCCCGGTGTTTCAAAGTGGTTAAGTTCGGAGATATTGTCATTCAAAGCTATGGACCATTAGTACTGGATCTTGGCATCACGATGTCGTAGCTTGTCAGTCGCAAGACATCTTGATAGTATACCACGTACGAAGTCATAACAATAATTTTGTTTTTATTTTTACAGTAATGTTACGGTTTAAAAAAAAATTTCAATGATTCAAAAATGATAAGTTATTGATAACTTTTAATTCAAGTAAATGAACCCATAATAATGAAAAATACATTTTTTTATTAAAATATATGGAAATGATTGTTGATCAGCTTATTAATGCACCGTTTAAATTTTGTAGATATTAAACTAAACACACTGTAGATATTAAACTGTTCAATTTCATAAAACTTTAAGAGTAGGCAAGTTTAGTAAGATTGTCCATGTAAGTACTTATGTATAAATCTATTATAATTATTAATATATTGTTACCGTGGAAATACTTATTTATTGAAATGAATCCTTATATACTTCCTCAAAACCTCTCAGCCTTAACAACATTATCTATAAACGCCGGACATTCAAATACGCCAATGTTCGTGGCAACATTTTGAGTGGCCATAAATTTCTCCACCATAAAACGGCTCTGATAGCTTATTTGTCAACCCTATTACCGTGTTTACGATGCATACAAACCCCGACTTGAAACCTGTAGTTTTGCGTAAATTGTGGCGATTTGCATAAATGATGTACGATATTTTTTTTATTTCCGGTTAGGGCTTGTTCATTAATCACGTCATATTTTATAAAAAGAGGGGGGGGGGAGTCAAGAAAAAATCACCAATCATCACCAGGGGGAGGGGTCATCGGACTAATCACGTGTATTTTTTTGTTACTTTCTGCTGAACAGAATTATAGCTAGTAAAAATAATTAAAGAGTTTCTATACTTACAAAAAACATTTTTAGGGTTCCGTAGCCAAAATGGCAAAAACGGAACCCTTATAGATTCGTCATGTCCGTCTGTCCGTCTGTCCGTCTGTCGTCACAGCCGATTTACTCGGAAACTATAAATGCTACAGTAACGAAATTTGGTAAGAATATGTGTTGTATAAACCGCTACAGGATTATGATACAAAATTGTAAAAAAAACCATTGGGGTGGGGGCCCTCCATACATGTAACTGAGGGATAGAAAAAAAATTTTAGTTGTATATAAGCGTGTGGGGTATTAATAGAAAGGTCTTTGAAAATGATATGAAGGTTTATAAATCTCATTTTTATTTAAGCATATCGTTTTCGAGATATCAGCTCTCAAAGTCTGAAAAATGTGTCCCCCCCCCTCTATTTTTTAAACTACGCGATATAAAATTCTAAAAAAAATATATGTTATGCACATTAATAAACTCTATCAACGATTTTTGGTTTGATTAAATTATCTCCTATAGTTTTTGAGGTAGGTTGATTTAACTGTATTTTTTAATAATAAATTGATAATGGTACGGAACCCTTTGCGCGCGAGTCCGACTCGCACTTGGCCGGTTTTTTTTAAATATAAACAGATGTCAAACCTTGATCTGAGGTTTAAAACTTCGTGGACATTTATCAAAAATGTTTCTTCCCATCACGTATGCTTAATACAGTATGTACCTAAATTCAAGTGCTTTAAAAGGACTACTTAAGTTGGCAATAAATTACACGTTATATTGGCTAGGGGTCTAAAATGAACGTGATTAATGAACAAGCCCTTACTTGGGACATTAATAGAAGTTACCTGGTATTTTAATTTACGAACGGGTCTTAATCGCGTAATAGTACATTACTATAGAGGACGGTAAATGTTGGGTTGCAGGTCAAGTAGATATATCTGGCCGACGGAACTGAGGCCAGATAGGGATACGCAGCCTGTTACCCTGTTTTTCGCCGAGATTTGTATAGTGCTTTTCTCAAACTTGCCATGAAATAAAACGAACTAATTTCGCCGAACCATACTATTTGATTTGTAAATATACGAGTACCAATAGTACAGTATCGTATAACACAAAAAAACATTAATTTATTTTTAAATCTGTTTAGGGTTTCATTTTACCTGGTGGTATAGACATTAGTTCTAAGGTTTTTTTTTCTGAATGTCAAGACCTAGTGTCACAATTTGACGTTTCAAAACAAAAGACAGTTTGTTTGCAGTCCTAGGTGTGAAATAAATACATGAAATCTCTTTACATGTCATCTTAGCACATGACACCGGATACATAGTATTTCCAGATTTAATTTAAAGTAAGTAACATCAACATGCCGTAGCAAGTTTAAGAAAACTTATGTTTTTATATTATCCTGACGCTTCGGGTATGACGTTACACCCGTGGTCGCAGGCTTCGCTGGTATCGGTTATGTGAATTTCGAAAAAAAAAAATCGTTTTATACATAATAAATGTAATGGTAAGTGTAAAAGAACTATAAATAAGAAATGAAGAATGAATTATATACAAGTTTGTCTCCATAGCCGCACCATGAGCTGCCGCTACGTTATTAACGCGCGTTCACATTCTATCCAGCTCTCTCGCACTAATAAGCGAGTACAAGCAGGATGGATAGAAAGTAAGTCCGCGTTAGTAACGTGGTGCAAGCTTATAGTAAGAACACTGGACTCTGAAAATGAAATTGCAAAAATCACTTTTAATAACGTATCTACTCAAAAGTATTTGCTCACTGTGCAAACTTTGGCGCAGGAAAAAAGTATTCGTGTATGCGGGAAAATATGCCTTTCCAAACTTTTATCCCGAATTCAGAACTCTCCATAACAGGTTTCCTTTTTTGTTTGCTATGTTTCAGTGCTGGATACTTGTACTAACAAATATTTAAGTGCCTTTTAAATGGTGTGACAGTAAAAGGCAAACATTTCTTTATTGAAGTAGTACATAATATAGACCTAGCAACAAGCATTTTCGTAAGTAATATTATTATTTTAAAATTAATTCTAACACTGATTCTATGCATTTTTTGATGAGTTTTATGTAATATTTTGGTTTGTGTGATAAACGGGCTCCGTAGGAACCTCTATACAATGTGCCCCTGAGAAAAGAGAAAAATTTTGACCTTTGAAGTTAAAACTGTCGTATGAAGTTTGCCGGATTCCTGGAGAGAAAATGTAATTGTTTTTTAAAACATTTTTTGCCCGTTACACAATGATAACCGCATTGTAGGCATCGATTTTGTTACTGTGTTGTTTTGGTCTTGTCACATTTAATTGACAGATATCAATTGATGGCGAAAAAAATCTTTAATTTGTTGAAAAAAAACAAAAAAAAAATGTTTTGTGGTTTTGACCAAAACTCACATAACATTTTTTGCTTCTTTTTTGCCTCAGGAATATGCTGTTAAATTGTTTCCCTTTCCTTAGGTACGGGCACCTTGTATATAGTTATGCTCTGTCCATCTGTCTGTCTATCTGTCCGCAGTGACTGTTTGTACTAGAAATTAGGAATTTGGTTAAAACAAAAAAGTCCACATCACAATCTTTACGAATACTTAATCAATTTTTCATCTACTTTATCATCAATAACAATTTCGTATGAATTTTTAAATTAAATCTGGCCTTCGGGTTTCTCATAAAATTTATATTCGAATACGGACTGCCACATAAAGCTTCCAATAAATAATTAATTTGCACAATCTCGTTCGTATCTAAAATAAACGAACTCCCGCACTTAACCACGATCCAATAGAATAAGACCCAAGTAATACCTAGTAAAATTTTATTATCAATTTGAGAATTTATGCCCACAGTTCGTTTCGGAATCCGCTCAGTACGCGGGGTAATGAAATAAGTCATTTAAATTGGAATAGAGATTTCAATAGGGCACAGATGACGTGATGTAGGTAAATAGATGGAGCATGATGCTATCACTCGCCGGTTTAAAGGAAGAACCAACTATTTCGGTAAAACTTGTTTTAGCAAATAGTGTTTTATGTCATTGACATAAAATTTAAAACAAGGAAATAGTTGGTTCTGCCTTTAACCCGACGCACTGTTGTTATACAGTGTGTGTCTATGATACTGGCTTTTATCGAAACCGAGGAATGCGATGCAGATTTCTAGCCAAACCGTGAACATTATTCGATTCAAAATGCTAATTTTAAAATTAACTTTCTAAGAAAAGTTAATTGAGAAGCAATGTACCTACTTCAAAATTAATCGTTAATTTGCACTTGACAATGACAGATCGCAGCCACTCACAACGTTTGACAACTAAGCAGTACACGCGTGACATTGATCGTTCGGAGGAAATAAAATTAATTGTACGAACAATCTAATTATTTGTCAAATGTTAATCTTTGAAAACGATGAAAGAAGAAAGAACTATACGTATCGAGTTGGAACGAAGAAAATATATCCATACCTAAGTAATCGAACCAACAAAACGTAGTAATATTATAAGCCTTTAATGTCTAACTTTACTGTAGGGTGAACCACCATATTTATTCCAGATTTCATGGATTCGTGCAGCTCTGGACAAATAATCTTTTAAAAATAATGAAGTTCGTCTCACCATTGCTAACAGGGTTCTCCCGGACCTCAGTCAATAGGCTGCCATTCAAGGGTAATTTTGATCTTCAGCAGACATGCTCAGCATAGTCTTATTTTAGCTTTACGTCCTTCCGACGTACTTACAACCTATAATGTTTGGGCTCAAACGTAGTGCGGTGTTTTCATAATATATTTTTGTCATACTTGCAATGAAATGTTGGCATTGCGTACATCGAATTGGACCAGGAAGTACCATGTCCCTGGTTGGATTACTCAACTTGATATGTTATAGCATTTTATAACTACTTACCAGTTCTTGGACTGCAAAGTAACGGAAGTAACTGATCTAAAAATAAAATACCAGAAGTAATTTGCAAAGTGACAAAACGTCTTCGCATTTCACCTTAAAAAAACAGAACTAATGTCAATGTCACGGGTAAAAAAAGTACCCACAGTTAAAAAAGACATGTTATTTGTTTCTTTTGTTGTGAATTCGTTTCGTTCTTTGACTTATTTGTTTGTGTATAGTGAAATTGTCTCCGATTTTCTATTTCCGAGAAAAGGACTTGCTTCGTCTAGAAATCAAACTTAGCAGGTTTTGTATCTATACGAGTATGCTCCGCAGTTTGGCGAATCATTTTTATTGTGATACACTTTGTTTAATGTTATAAAATAAATAAATAAAAAATATATATGTATATACCTACTGTTTCTCGGTGCCTGCAGTAAATGTACTATTAACCAAAATATGACAAACACCTTTACTGAGTTTATTGTTTCGTGCCAGTCTGCTTAGTCTTTTACACGCATGCGGAATCTATTGGAGGCGTTCAATGAAGGGGGACATTACGTGGGGGCTAAATGCGGGTAATATTGGATTATATCACTGATTTATGTAAAATCTTTATCGGTGGCGACACCTGGGATTGGATTTTGGTATCAGGCGTTAGGTATGGTCGGAATTAAGAGGGTGTTTTTATAATACCCGGGTGGATATTTCCTAATCTGTTTTGCCAGCCTCCGTCAGCTAGTTGGTGACTTGGTACAGGGCTCTGCCTACGAAGCTGGAGGTTCCGGGTTCGAATCCCGGTGAAAGCATTATTTGTGTTTTGTCACACATATCTGTTCCTCGGTCTTAATTGTCTATGTACCGTAAGATGGGGCTATTTGAGATCCACGGGGCTATTTGGTACTAAGGATGAAACAGCATTTAAATCCTATTACTTTTTAGCATCGGATTATTAAGAAAATACGTGGTTCCATGTATAAGATGTTTGTTCCAAATATTGCCACAGGAACATTTATTTGGGTCTAACACCTTTCATTTCCATGTTACCAAATAGCCCCTTGGGTCTCAAATGGCGGTATTTAAGTATAGTATGTACTTAGCTTCGAACTTTTTTTTAGTAATAGGTCAAAATTAATCTTTTATGGAAGTTTAATTTGTAACTTAAGTTTTTGTAACAGATTTCGTCTTATCTTATTGGTGGGGTCCTTACGCATACACTTCGACCCATTGGGATCTTTTGTGTTGACAGAGTTCGTTAGTGCAGTGTATTTTACATAGGTAGGTACCTATTTTATTTTTTTGTTATCGTGGAACTATTTGCGAGTCCCTATAAGTAGCTTCCTGTATCTAGTTTAATTTTATTTTTATTTTCTTAGTCGTTAGTTCTCCAAATACTTATGTAGAATTAATAAATAAAAATAAAATCGCTGTATAGGGTACTCTAATGCCTGTTAATAATTATAATAGCGCTAGCGTCCTTTCAGACATAAATTGCTTATTTCATAATTTTAGTTATCTCATAAATCTTTAAGTACAGTACGGTAAGTGCTATCAGAAACTCGGCAATCTCGCGATCTATGAGCGTCATATAAACTTGCTTTACCGTTTCTAAGTGTTAGTACATACCGTTCTGTGTCCTCATCATGTGTTGACGGCGTCAGCAAACCGACTGCGAAACTTACCTTCTATCCCTCTCGCTCGTGCGAATAAGCTAGTACGAGCGAGGTGAATAGCAGGCCTAGTCAAGACACTATCCTGCAATTGTATACGATAAGCGATAAGTAGGTAATAAATGTATGAGAATAACAGATTCGAACGATAATTCACGTGATCATTTCAGTCACTTAAATCCCGCTGACTCTTACGTCACCCACGGGAAGAGTTGGGGTGGTTACAAAATGTATTCTTACTGCCGTCATCACACGGCATCTTTAATTATGTATAATTAGAAATAACTCTTTTTGGGGTGATGGTACAAAATAGGACCTTCTTCAAAGCAGTTCCGAAATTAGCCTAAAAGCACAGAAATAAGCATTCGTCGTACAAATTTCGTGGTTGTGATCGATAATCTACGATACGGCAAAGCGCATACTTACCCAATAAACCGATAGAAACCGGATACGTTTTCAATGCTCTTCAGTACATACCACAAATGCCTTTATCCGGCATTTTACATTCCGACGAGAACTGAAACTGCGACCACAAATTAATACAAGAGCTGTAAACAAGGTCGCTTCGTTAAGCTACCGCAAGATGCCACTGTTCATTCACATATCCAGTGTGGACTTGGTCTCCATTTCTGTATAGTTGTTAGGAATTTTGAGGTTAGTTTACATTGGGGGTAAGCGATAGAAATGGTGGCCCGGTGACGACATTCCTACCCGTTTTAACTTAGAACACAATTACAGCTAGTTTCATTGAAGGAGAAAATGTCAAGGTATTTCAGAAAGTATTCTGTCGGTATTGTCATTTTCTCTGGCAATAAAACTAAAGTGTGACCACTGAAATTTTACTTACATTCTTGGTAATGAAAATAAAAGGTAATGAAATGAAAAAAAATATGGGATGGTCACACTTTGCATTTAACGGATTAAGAGTTTTGATACTAGAACATATTGTTCGGATGAATTTAGTTTTTAAAAGAATGGCATAAAATCAATGTAATAAATAAAATAGAAAATTGTATCAGTCACCCTCGAGTGTGCCGCAAACTATAAAATTCCGCGAACAAGATGTTATTCGAGAAAGATGATCGGCATTTTGTAAAACGTAAAAACTCACCGCCAAAAAGCGGATATCTGGCAATACTGCCCGCTGGTCTATTCTGTGATAGTTGAACATTATGCAACAACGCTCGGTCCACACACGGTTGATTACACTGAGCGCCGGTGGCTCCCTCTAATGGATGTTCCCGGCATATTACAACTATCACTTTACCTGTAATTGGACGTCGAGAATTCGAGACGTGGAATCTAGATAATTTGTTTGTAAGCTTATTAAAATTTGAGAATTTTTGGTGGAGGTGCAGACTAATTAAATATGTTAAAAGACAAGTTTATTCAAATAAAATTCTGAAATTATCTTCTGTCTAGTCCTCTGTCGCTGTAGTATTTTCCATTGGGGTATGGTTTGGGCCTTCGTCTTAACTTCTTGGAATGTCTGGCTACAGTTCCATTCTTTCACTTGTGCCATATATACATGTAGGTATGATTTTCTTGATATCAAGACCAAGAGACCAAAATTTTCTAACAATGACAGACAAATTTCTTACCGAAAATTCCAATATTAAAAAAAGTATTATAATCTTTCCTTTTTCATTCGATGTCATAATATTAAGTTAAATACTTTACCTACAGAATTTTCAAGAAATTCCTTAATAAATCGAGCAAAATTTTTTACAAATTCTTCACTCCGATGACCGTGAGCCAATTTCCTTAGAAGACTCGACTCAATATTAACAAAATCAATAATTGTAGGAGTCTCACAATAAATGTACTGGAATTAAAGAGACGTCTCCACTGGTTCGGAGGATAATGTCCAAGAAACTTTTGCAATAATTTTGTCAGCCTCCCCTTAATAAATAAGAGAAGTAAATGAACGCGACAAAGATAGGACGAGTTTGTTCGATAATTTGTAGAGTTAAGATTAGGGGTTAAATGGATTACTGATTTAAGTTTTGCTTAAGACTCTTTTAAGTTGATTTTCACCTGCGATCCCATTTGAAAACTGATCTTGTAACGTAGCAGAACCAAACAATATTCTTTTTTTTGCACCTCACCATCATCATATCAGCCATAAAAAGTCTACTATTGAACATAGGCCTCCCTTTTGGACCTCCACATACACGGATTGGAAGCAACCTGTATCCAGTCCAGCGTCTCCCGACGATCTTCATTATGGTCTCGGTGGTGTCGGTGGGTGGACGTCCTACACCGCGTTTGCCAAACCGTGGTCTCCACTCGAGTACTTTGCGACCCTATACGCCATCTGCTCTGTGTGTAATGTGGCCTACCCATTGTCACTTCAACTTGCGCCAATTACCGCAGCTATGTAAATAACTAATATAAAAGGCAACAAATAATGAAGCTGTCTTCGAGTCAATCATTTCAATATGTGTGGGGAGTTGTTTTCAAATTATTCATAAGCACTTATCACGATTTCAATTTATTATAAAGATTGACAGATAAAATTCTTCATTGATTTTGGAAATTGGTGCCCAATGAAATCTTAAACTCACTCTCGAAATTATAAAACCGCCCCAAAGGTCTTTAAATTAACGTTTCTCCTATTCTGAAAAACTAGAATAGTCCATTATTCTCGTAGGAGCTTTTCTCCCAAAAGCCTTATTCCAATTTGTTAAAATTATTACAAAACCCACACAACTAAAAACCAGATTTAAGATTTGCCTAAATTGAACGGAGTCAGATCTGATTCACTTTTTATTCGTTTCCACTACATTTGAGGCCTTCAAATGTTGGATCAAATGGTTCAGATTATGTCAGAGATCATTTAATAGACAAAGCATACATGATGAGTGTTTTAGTTAAATTTTCCGAATACGAATTAAAAATAACACCTTTATGGTAAGCGACATAGATCACGGCCGTTTATACTAAAACAGTCACAATCTTTAATTTTAATTCTAGATGTTCAAGAATTAATGGGAATCGAAGGGACTTCTAGTAACTAAATAAGATCTGCTATAAATAAATAAATAACTCACTAAACTGAATGACGTTCATAAAAGCTTGAAATTAACCATAACTCACAACACACTGCTGTGGCCTGTGAGTGTGAATTGAACTTTGCATATTCCTCTGCATTTAATTAGTAAGCCACAATGACACGACGACACGACGTGTCACAAGTAGGTATGTGTCTGTCTGAAGTCATAAGTAAACATATGAGAGAAAAAGTTCTGATTTTGGGTGTAAAGGGAAGCCATTTAGCTGGAAGTATAGGTTTAATGGTTAATGATAATGACACTTATACTAGCTTATATAGGTACGCTAAGGCTATGCATGTGTGCGCCGCCGTGCGGATGAAGCGTAGCACACATTATAGAGTCAACACTTCAACAGAATGCTTCGATCTAAACGCTCGATGTATTTAGAAGGCATAGAGCTGTTTGTCTTACGCGACGACACGCTTTGACTACACTAATTTTGTTGTAGCCCTCCAGTGCGGAGTCTATACATGGTAGTCCATGCTTCTTGTACTTCTGTAATTGCATGAGGAGTTCTTAGTCGAATCCCAGCATAACCTGATCTCAAAGACTATATAGCTTTATGTAACGAGAAGCTACTTATACTGGTCGGCTTGCGTTCGACTCAGACTCGGTTATTAATTGGAAAGGAGCCCGATACCACCAAAATCGAAAATTGAAGATTCAACGATTTGCCTCTTGTTCTCTCGAATAAGCAAGAGCAATAAAGAGCCACGATGATCGAAGTGGTTTGCGATAGCGCCCGGCGTTTGGCTGATAAAATGGCGTGTCTGCGGAGATTTACGTCGGCCTAAGTGTGTTTTATGCTTTATGGGTTATAGATGGGAATTCTGGAAGTAATGAGTATCTATTATGAGAAATATTTATCGTGGAATTATGGGTTCAGTTCAGACTATAAGTGATCGTGCCGAGTCCTTTTTGTTACTAAGTACGGGAACTGATAGTATTGTAGGGAAACGTGAGCAATTTACTTAATTTGACTAGTTTTTAACTCGAAAATACATAGGTACTTACTTTAATCTTAAAATCTTTAATACTCAATAAAAACGGGAGTTAATCCTATTTTAATTTCATTACATAATAGGGTGTGCCCAAGCAAGTTGATTTAGTAAGTTTGAAAACGAGAGACAAAACGAGAGAGATTTCGCAACTATATAATAGATAATAGATATATCTAACTATCTATGTATGTACACATATCTGCACAGTATACCTTTTATTTAAATGTTTTTATCCCTAGTCTAAGAGACCCGCCTTTTTCAAGTAACTACTGCGATGTTATTTTGGCTCGCTAAACTCGGTTGGCATAATAAAATCTACTGCGATCCTTGCGAATTGACTTTTCATTATGGAAAGATAAACTCCGCCCTCACCGCTTTGCATATAAAGTCCCTAAACTATTTTTCTTTCTTTTCAGATGGATGTGCCCAGTTATATCTAACTTGAATAAAACAACATCTTGGTCTTCGTAAACATTATGCTTCGTGGCGACTTATGAGCAATTATGGACAAAAACGCAAAGAAAAAGAATCATGCCAATGGTAAATATAAAAAGAATGGCAAAACAGAGAACTATAAGCTCGATGATGATCTGGATACGAGTTGCTGCTTCTGCATCAAAACTAAAAAGAGTCAGAAGAAAAGTCTCATCGCCGGATGCGTCACCAACTTAGGGATCTTTGCTCTTCTTCTTGCGTATACTCTTTTAGGAGCGTTCGTGTTCCTCGCAATAGAAGGAAATGCTTCAAAAGTCCACCAAAAGACATTGGCTACCACGTCGTACCAAGCAAACGAGGTCCAGAAGACTGTTCCTATCTCAAAACTAAATGGAACAATCGCTCAAGCAAGCGCGGAGCTGAGGTCACAGACTGTTGAAAGCATTTGGGAGATAACCGTGTCTCTGAACATTCTTTATAAGGAGAACTGGACTAGGTTAGCTGCCCAGGAGATTGCAAGGTTTCAGGAGAAGCTGGTAGCGAGGGTGGCGGCTGATGTGTCAGCTCAGTACGGAGGTGCTAGAGCGTTGGAGTCTGCACCGGCCCTCATAGTGGATGACTATGAATGGAATTTCGCCAAAGCCTTCTTGTACTCATTGACGGTTCTTACGACGATAGGTGAGTTATTAAATTATGTTAAGTATTTAAGGTGCGGTTTTAAAGGCAATAGTTTTATTGACAAATTTGGTGATTATAGTCTTGTTCAACCTTAAATATTTATAAGTTTTCCATACTTTCCCAATCATTGCTCAGTCATAATCATTATTTAATAAAACCGTTAGACATTTAACTATTAAAAAACAAATTTAATAATATCGATATTTTTATATTGATGAAATAACGAACCACAAGTGTAATAAAAGTGCAAAAAACGGTCCTTACAGTCCCTAACATTTTTCTTGGACTCTCACTCAACGATGAGATACAGTTACATGCACATCCGTGCTTAATACAAAACATTTTCTGTGCAGGTTATGGGAGTGTTGCTCCGAGAACAGCTCTTGGGAAGGCTGTCACCATCGGATACGCTGTCATAGGGATACCCTTAACTCTCCTCTACCTCTCCGTTGTCGGCGCCTTACTTTCAAGAGTTGCAAGAAGCATTTTCAGCAGGGCTCTTTGCTGCTGTTTATGCACTAAATGTGGGTACTGCTGCCTCGATGAGAGAACTATAGGTGGCAAAGACAGAAAGGATAAAGTAAGAAGACAAGATGATTACAGAAACCCGTCACTACACCTGCAAGAACCGTATTATGTTCGGTCACCGTCTGGTACCATTATTTCAGCATCGCAAGCCCACAGTGTCAGTACGACTTCAATAAAAGATAAAAACCAAGGTTTAAGTTTTCTCCGCGACTGCGACTCTTTGAGCTGCACAGATACGGACTCAAAAGTCTCCTTGCATGGTTTCTCGATTCTCGCACCTCTCTCTTTATGCCTAGCTGCCATTTTCACGTATATTTTCTTTGGTGCATTAGTTCTTTATCAACTGGAAGGCTGGAGTCCAATCGACGGCGTTTATTTTTGTTTCATGAGTTTGAGTACAATTGGTTTCGGTCATTTAGCGCCTGGAGCCACTCAGAAGAGTGGAGCGTCTACTGGAACTGTATGGTTTTGCTCGATTTACATAATGACTGGACTCGCACTCACTGCGATGTGCTTCAACGTGTTGCATGACGAAATAGTCCACCGCCTAAGACACCACAAGAAAATCATCAAGAGCACTCAGAAGGTATTGACGCCTGAATTCTTGCATAGGTCTTGACGAGATGAAAGCGCTGAACTAACTGAAGATACTTTGATTGATTCTGAAGGAGAGTCGTTGCCGGAAGTCCTACACCATGTTTCTGGGAGATGTAAGGGGGGAGCGGTCCGTCGGTCCGTGTATACGCTGCGGGCAGAGAAACAGCCAGACAGAACAACATCCATGTAGCGTAGGACCTCTGAAAGTAATTTATCCTCGATATTTTCCCTTTAGATATTAGACGTCATTGGTTATTGGCAGAAAAATAAAGATTTTTCTTTCAATAAGCAATGACCTTGACTACACAGTACACATGTAAGGCATTTATATTAAGCCCTCAGGTCCACCTTAGCCCTTGGTTTTGGCGTGGTATAAAATTGGAAATGTTATACGCATCGGGTGTGATTTTCTAAGTGCTCAATAAAAACTGAAGACACTGAGACTGAAATAAGTACATTGGCTCTATAGACCTGGAAATGTAATCATTTTTCTTAGAGAATTACATCCCCATTGAATATCCCAAATGAATAGAGGATTTCACTTACTCAATAAAGTAATGACTGACCATATTTGTTAATTATTTTATATAGATTAGAGGATATACAATTAGATTTATTATTTAACGAAGGAGGAGCTGTGTTGGAAGTCCTATTAAGGCTAAATGTAACCTACATACTTTTAATGAAGTTTTATGTAAAGTTTTTGTCATCGTTTATAATAAAAACTACTTTTATCTTGAAATTTCAAGAATAACCTATTTCGCATAAGCCAAATAATTTAACTTCAGCTACATTGATATTTCTCACATTCGCGTATTCATTATTAAATCCAAAATTTTAAAAGTATTGTTAACACCCCAATAATTGACATCGACAAACGGTAAAGACCAAATTTCCGAACCCTGCTGTCAACTTTATTGTTTTGATATTATGATTGGAAATGTCGATTGTTAGAGCTATATCAGGCATTGGCGCCTCTACGATACGGATGCAGCTCATGTGCAATTGGAATTTATACTTTTTATGGTTTTGAATTTTACATAAAAACTGTAACGAATAGTTTGAACATATATTGCAAATGGGTGAATCAACCTTTTTCTGTTGTTATTACATGGTTGCGGTCACCTGAGTCACGCCACGCTGGTATTTTGCTATTTAAACAATGCAAACATGATTTTTTCTGGTGCCAACAAGTAGGGCATACTTCCTTAATAGGCCATCTACAAATATGAACTACATGCATGTTTGTTGCATAGTTTAACCTCTCAGCTGTGGGAGACCCAGCAATGGCTTCGCTTTTTCTATGCCGCTTCTGTGGCAAGCCCAAGATTGGCTTCATAAACTGTACCTATATTATATACGACGAATATACAGCGAAACAAGTATTTGTCTCGCTTTAACCTATTGAAACGTAAAGTCAATAGCGGGAATTTGAACGTAGGCCGTTGAGAAAATGGCGGGTTGTTGTTAGTCGAAAACCTTCCGAGTGTTAGCATCATTTTGGTAGATCACATAAAGCAGTTTATTTTGAAATATTTACTCATGACCCCCACATGTGATGATTTTTTGTTATCTATGTTACATAAATCTTCGAAATAAACATATAAAACGCGGTACGAAACAGATTTTACGAATTCAAAAATCCTTAAATATGGTCAGATACCTTCACCTCAGTAATGATACCAGCCAGTCATAACAACAGTTTTTTGAAATGATGACGTATTATATATGTTAGATAATTTAATAAACAATATTTTTTACCCAAAATCCTGGCTTTAATTCTGTAAACAACCTAAGAAAACAATATTTTAGGAAACTACTCGGACTAGAATGCTTGTTTGTGGAGCGACCAAAATTAGGTTCCACAGATGTGATAAGTGACCATTTTCATTATCCACAGATGAGAGGTTATGTATCATAATTTTGCATAAATCCACCGTCACTCAGGTGCCCGTAACCATGGCAATAAGCAGCACGGACGCCGAATGCGGCGGGCGAAAACGACCACTCCCGAGCATTCCCGAACATACCATTCAGACGCCGCGGGCGGCGGGCCGCTGTCAGCCGCGTGCGGCGGGTGAAAGCGACCACGGCCAAATGTTATTTAATTTTGTAAAAGGGCATTTTCGCGAGAAGAGATCCAAAAAAACATTTTTTTAAGGTAGGTAAATTTAATGTTTTTCCTACTCAAAATAACGAGTTCTTTCAATCTAGGAGAAAAAAATGGTCCCACATTTTTCATACATTTTACATGCTCTCCACTTTGTAACCGCTGTACAAAGTGTTAGAAAAACGGTTACGTAATAGAAACAAAAATTTGGGACACTTTTTTTCTTCTAGTAGGGTCGAAGGAGCTCGTGATTCTGAGCAGGAAAAACATAAAATTTACCTGTTCCAGAAAAATAAGTTTTTGTATCTCTTCTCGCGAAAATGCCCAAAAACGACTCCATGGTCCATGTCCCCAAAAAATTATATCTCGAGTGCCATCTAGATAATTTCTTAAACTAGTCATCAAAATAAGTGTTTGTTTAAATATATAAAATTGAGCACTTCGGCTGCATCAAAATATCCAATGGCAACGGGACAAAGATTTTTCTGAAATAGCCCTATTTAAGAATATTTATTTTTAGATAAACCGAAAGACTAACTTATGAATTGAATAGTTTGTAGTTCATACAAAGTGTGAATTGAAGTGTCAGTTTTTTGTGCAATTGTATGAAGTGTATGATAGACTTTTGGGAATAGAAAAATAAAACAGTTTTAAGCACATTTGCGTTTAATTTGCTACAACAGTGAGCCCAAAAATGCTAAAAAAGTATTTAGTATGAAAATCTTACAATAATACATATATACTATGGTATACTCCATTTCAAATACTATGGCCCGACGCCACATAAAACTTTGAAGTGGCAATGGTATGTATTTGAAATGGAGTATACCATAGTATACCCACAACAACTGCGTCTGATAATAAATCCCATTGTGAAACAATAAGTGCGATACCTACTCTCGCACGGCACATAACGCTAAAAAGTTAGCCGCAACGCTAAAATGTTGATAAACTGTTTTGGTAAAAAAGACTTCTTATTTTTTTTCAAACATGCAATGAAATATTGTTGTTCAACAGAACGTCATACTTCGCAGCCTATTATAAGGAACACCTTATAATATAATAGTCTGCGAAGTATGACGTTTCAGGTGCGACTAGGACAAGAGGTCTTTAATAATAATATTTAATATTTTAGCCTTTATAATGTCCCACTGCTGGGCACAGGCCTCCTCTCATATATGAGACGGATTGGGCTATTAGTCCCCACGCTGGCCCTAAGCGGGTTGGGAACTTCACATACACCTTTGAATTTCTTGGCGGATGTATGCAGGTTTCCTCACGATGTTTTTCTTCACCAAAAGCTAATAATATCATCTGATATTCCGTACATAAGTTTCGGAAAAACTCATTGGTACGAGCCAGGATTTGAACCCACGACCTCCGGATTGAAAGTCAAACGTCTAAACCACTGAGCCACCACCGCTTCCTCCGCTTCGTCCTTAATGGAATTTAATACAAATCTTGAAGGCCTAGGCCAGCAAAGTGCTCTTTTTTATTTCCATTATCGTCAAATGTTAATACTGGATCGGAACTGAGATATGATCTTTATTTTAAGGAGGTATTCGTTACTCAGTGAGTTTTGGTTGTCAGAAGATGGTATATGATATGACATATAGTACCATGTTACTGTAGAATAATTATTTCTTTAGGTGCGTGGTCTCGATTAGCAGCATAAAAACAGGAGGTGATTATATTTTCATATTTGATTGAGTTCAATTTACAGACAAGTACCTAAGTAATTTTTAGAAAATCTGTGAATGCAGAATTAAGTACTAGCTTTTAAAGCGGAGCGGATCGGCCAGGGTGCTCACAAATATCTGAGCACGCCTCTATTGTCATAGCGTTAGATTGCATGTTCAGATACCTATATATTTCATCGAGATTTCATTCAGATATATATTTTATAGCATCGAGGCAGCTCCGATATATATGATAGCGACTGTATTTTTTGCACATAACGACTTAATTATTGTTAAATACCTGTAATAATTACTTCACAATCAAATAAAAAAATATTAAAATAAAATCATCAATTCAAATTATTGTGTAAACTCAAATTAAATTATTTATTGACTAAATATTTTGATTATTTTGCCTAGTCTTATAAGGGATTACATATACCCGAGAAAATTGACTGGTGGTTGCTAAGACCGAGTGGCCGAGCGGTGCAGGCATCAGCCGCGAAAGCTGAGCACGTCAAGCATGTGGGTTCGATTCCCACCTCGGACGTTGGTGGTCTTGGTCGTTTTTTCTTTGATATATAGGTATGACATCATATATTTATAAAAACATCATCATTTCCAATTTATCCATTACATGGATTTCGCAATTTAAAATCACCCGTGAGCTATGTCATTACTCCACGACGCAAAAAGCTTTCAACCATTTTCTCCCTAAAATAACGTCGTATGTAAACCAAATCTATAGGCACATGTGACGTTGTGACTATATTGCATTGACTGGACGTAACTCATTATGAACATATCGTTTAAAAATTAGCAGAATTGGTTGAAAGCTTGGCTGAAGAGAGAATAATGGGTAGAATTTGCTTGATAAATGAACACTACTTTAAAAAATAAAAGTTATTGATCACGGTTTTTGGCTTTGAGATTTACTGTTAGCTGTTAAAAGTTTTTCATTGGCACAGCGGCCGTCAACAGCGATTAGTACAGGGTGTTTTACCAGCAATAACAACCTCAAGAGACCCCATAATATATGTAGGTACAGGTAAGTCACACTCGGCATGATTTGTTCCATTGTTCTGAGGATGCTTTTAATAAAACTGCTTTGTTGTATGACTTAATAATTAATGTCTATTTTGGGTAAGTTGTATTTATAAAAAGTTTATTTAAGACACTGTCACATTGGGTTATGTCCTGATAGTTGTATTTTTACTTTAAAAAAGTTATATGCGAAAAAGTGCTGCAGACAATCGCCTCTCGTCCTTACCAATAGTTGCATCATACAACTTGCGGCAATAACTTGTAAGTGTAAACTCACATTGCCGTGTGGTGACCGCAGTAAGAATACATTTGTCACCACCCCAACTCTTCCCGCGGGTGACGTAACAGCCGACTGAGAGATTGAATTGTCACTTACCATTATTTTTGATAAAAGACTGATGATGGGCAGCAGTGTCATCATAGTGGACACATTACTGCGATCACGAATCTACTTGCCTAGCGTGGCGATTATAGGCATTTACGTCCTAATGCGTCTATACGCATAGTTAATAGAGGCTTACGTCCAGCAGTGGACTGAGATAGGCTGCTGATGTAAACTTTACTTTATATCGTGATTGGTGTGCGTGTGTGGAGACCCTTAGGCTGCGGCTCTATTGAGGCGGAGAGGAGCGGATATGTATAAAGTTGGCCAATGAGACCACATCACACGTGTTTCGAATTTTGAATTTGAAGAATGTAATTGGTAAATTTTGCACATCTCCGCTCCTCTCTGCCTCAATGGAGCCGCAGCCTTAGGCGGACTAGGAGGTAAATTGGCCAATGAGACCGCATGACAGTGTTTCGAATTTTGAATTGAAGAATGTAATTGGTCAATTTTGCACATCTCCGCTCCTCTCCGCCTCAGTGGAGCCGCACCCTTAGACTACAAGTAGTGTCTTGTCCAGTTTACCTCAAGAGTAAGTCTAAAATACGTATAGTAAATTGCACCTGAATTGTTGACAATTCAACGCAAGCGTGGTCCGCTCTGCCAACCGTGTGGTACAAATTGGGAACAGCGTCAGTTATTGTTTCTGTCACCCTGCAATTTGTGACATGCCCCCGTGCAACTAAACTCGCTCGGGACAAATAAACGAGCAATACTTGAAATATGAACTTATGAGTTTCTGGTTTGTTAATGGTGACAAATGGTAGGTTTCTCTTTTAAATTGTCCTAAAATAGCGTAATGTATTTTTTTTTAATTCATATTTCGGGTCTTTAATCATGTCTCAACATACATAGGTACATACATCATCAGCCTATGATAGTCACTGCTGGACGTAAGCCTCTCCTATTAACTATGCGTATAGATGCACTAGGAGGTAAATGCCCATAACCGCCACGCTGGGCAAGCGGATTGACGATCGCAGTAACGTGTCCACTAAGTATGATGACGCTGCTGCCAATCATCAATCTTTTATCAAATAATGGTCAGTGACAATTCAATCCCTTAGTCGACTCTTACGACTCCCGCAGGAGGAGTTGGGGTGGTGACAAAATGTATTCTTACTGCCATCACCACACGGCCCGAACAATAAATATGAACGACACCTTGTCAATTCTAATACAAAGGATTGGAAAGGATTGCTATCCCCTTTACTCTAGAAGTAGATTGGTATATTATATTATCTTCTTATTGCGTGTCACACTCCAGATGAATACCGTTGAAAAACCGTATTGCAAGGCATTAGAATCGGTTAATACTCGCAAAAAACCTGGTCTATCTTAATAACTATAAAGCTGAAAAGAAGATAAGACCAAAGCATTTTTCAAATAAAAAATATCTTATACGGTATTAGGACATCTCATTATGCACGCCGTAATTATTATCATCATCATCCTCTTACGATCCGCTGCTG
This sequence comes from Thaumatotibia leucotreta, assembly GCA_025490895.1. Classification (NCBI taxonomy): domain Eukaryota; kingdom Metazoa; phylum Arthropoda; class Insecta; order Lepidoptera; family Tortricidae; genus Thaumatotibia; species Thaumatotibia leucotreta. The sequence goes on from JALPQI010000263.1 coordinate 467,027, forward strand.
GACATAGGCCTCGCCTTTGCTATGCGTATGGGCGTAATAGGAGGTCGGTACCTAATGGTCACAATCGCCACCCTTGGCAAGCGGAGTGGCGATTGTAGTAGCGTGTCTACTTGTCGAATTATACGACACAAACATGATTGTACGGCTCTATTCGTAATTCGATATGTATTACTATGACGATTCTTATTTTCCATTAATTTCAATAAATAAAACTTCAATCCTTTAATAACCACACGTCTTAATAGTTTCCAGTTAAATGATAAAGACAGATTACAGCATCGAAATGAAACTAAAAACTGTAGCTAAATCGCATGTTGTTATTATTCTAAAGATCGGATAAAAATAAAAAAAGAGGCTAGAGGTGAGTAGCAAACTGTTGAAAATAAAGATAACTTATTTCACAGCATACCCATTAAAATCACTACAACTACAATGTCCAATTAAAAATCACCGAGGTCCTCCCGTGGACGTGCCATAGCGCGGATTTATTGTAAAATGGAGGACGATTTCCACTTCAAAATGGCCGGAATCGCGCCGTGGCACCGTAATAGCTTTTTGAGCTGCTGTTATTGCAGCTTTTGGATATCTTTGTTGATTCCAGTACCTCCTATCTGATCCATACATTCATTCGAAGATGTGCGTTAATACGTCAGTTTAAAATTGGAATTGGAATGGATTTTTTTGTCGAGATGTGACCGACCGAAGGCTATTTCACGATATTGTGCTTGATATTATTGTAATTCTTTCTATTTCCGAAACGCTGCTCTGAATTGAAATTAATATTTCGAGTTTTGATCGTTTATTGCTACTGAAATGTGAGGTGTTTATGGTTTATGTGATAAATACAGGGAGAATAAAATTTTCCATGTACATTGTATGCATTTGGTATTATTTATATTATAGGGATGATTACTGCTGGTAAAATCAATTATTTTACATTATCAACGATATTATAATACACGAAGAAACTATTACTAGAATGTGGATGGCAGTATTTTGTGTACAGAACTTCTATTGAATAAACTGGAAAGAACTTAAAATAATGTCATTTGGACGTATAGTTACGTTTGTATTTAAGCGATACCTAGTTTTGATAATTCGAAAAAAAGATGTTGATTTGACTTGCCAGTCATCATGCCTATTATTTTCATTATAGTTTCTTCATGTAGCTAACCAACAATTTTCGTTCACTAGACTAGTTCACTAGTTTAGCTTTGTTTTGTATGTTAAGCTTGACTATTTCACAACTTATCTTATATTGTTACAAAGTATTATAGGGAACTTTAGGCCTGTATTTCATATTAATTCGTGTACCTATGTTTTTTTTTAATATGGCTGTTTGTTTTTCTAAATAAAAAAAATGTATGTTGTCAGGTTGCAGGATAAAATAGTTGATATGTCTTTAATATTTTTAATATAAAGTCCTCTCATGCGTAAAAATTAAATGTCTTCAGTCTGCTTTGTTCGGAATGTTCGGATTTCTATTTTAAAACATAAATTATTTCGCTATAATTATTTTTATTATAATAATAAGTAATAACACTTATAATCCCCTAATGAGTCGAAGAGTATCTTTAAGGGCGCTTATGATATGACAAGGTAGATACGAAGTACATCAAGTGCAAAAATATGTATTGAAAGAATTCTCTTATAAATTCGTTCTTACATTGCGTTCTTATAACACAGAAAGTGCGCTGGGACACATTTTTGAGCATTTTTATATGCACCTTATTTTGCCAATGACTGACCAACTTGCACAAACCAATCGCAACTTGTCATTTCATTTCACACGCAATTATTTTTCCATTTTTTTTTTTAATATCTACCTACATACTTTACCCGAAACATTAATGGATTAATCAAATTTCTCCAATTATTTATTACCCACGTTTTATCTAGGTATAGTTAGGTAATCGAAAAGCAACACTTTTTTGTTACAAAATGAAGCACCGTCAATAAAAAAGCGTAGCTTAAGTACTTAGTTATTGATTAACCACACGTAATGTACATTAAAAAGATAAATATGACCTATCGACCACTAACAAGAATTAAAATGGTTTATCCACAAACCCTATAATGATGATCTGCGTCCCAAAATAGCTAAAAGGTATCATCGGCTTACATAAATGGTAGCCCCGTAAAGAAAACGGTTATTTAATGTATAAACGACCATTCGATGGGTGCACCCTTGAGATGGTTCAGCAAGGTTCAATTTATAGGCATGTTTTAGGCCGTGGGTTTTCTGGCCGGCGACCGGCGACCGACGCGTGTCCGCCGCCGACGACGTTCGAATGTTTTGTTCGCGAATGTGAGGGTGGTTTATCTGAAACGTCGCCGGCAGCGGGTAACCGACGACGTGTCAGAGAAACCACCCTATAAATTGAACCGGCCAGAAAACCCACGGCCTTAGGAACAGGATAAATATGAATACTCTGCGGCAGCAGAATCCGCAAAAATGAAAACAAATATGGCAGACTTTCAATAGAATTTTTTGTCTTTGACACATGTTCGTAGATTTAAAATATCAATAATTTTAAGCAAAAATGTATGTGAACCGGGTTCAAATCCCGGCGAGGGCATTATTTGTGTTTTTATTTATCACAAATGTTTGATGTCATATTACTAACACATAAGTAATATAAACTTTTGTTGCATCGTTCACAGCTTATCTGCTTTGCCCGAAGGTTGACTGGTAGAGAATGCTTTTTAACATTAAGTTCGCCTTTTGTACAATAATCTTGTTTTCTTGTGCAATACTGAAAGAGATCCCTTACAGGGATAAGTTCGTCTTTGTACCTGTTTTTAATTGTTATGTGTATTATTATTTTTTGCCTATGTTTTGTGTACAACAAAGAATTTACATACATACATACATACAATACTTAAAGGTTAAATATTTATGCCCGACATGTTTGGAAGAGCCTATACAAGAAATACCCGGCTAGGCAAAACAATATTGGTGTAGCAAGGCAAAACCTTAAATAAACCTGAATTTTTTACTCTCTCATGAATTATCTTAATCCTTTAGATATGCGGGGATAATCCCGTTTGTGGCAAGAAACGGGAAAGGTCCCGAAGTGTATGGGACGATCAGGCACGATTACCGAGGTTCTGCATATTGATGAAATGGGACTTTGTCTACTCTCTCTTGTACCTAGCTGCATGTGGTACAAACTACGAGAGATTTGTAAATGCTCCAAATTGGGCCTTACAAAGCGGCATAGCTTTTAAAGATACTCTTATAAATATCAGTGTCAGATCAAATTTTGTATCACTAGACGTACCTACCATGAGTTGGCAAGTATCGGTAACGTTAGGTTTTACTCGATACGTAAAGCAGGCCATCTTGCTCGCTCCGATTAATAAGTGCGAGCGCGATAGAATATTAATGCTTTACCTAATGAGTAAAATCTAATGTAACCAATACTTGAAAACTACGGCGGCGTACGGCTACAGATCAAACAATTATTTTTTAATGCGTTGGGTACAAAATCTATTACGACCCGCATAAAAAAACGCTTTATTTTGACGATACATTCAACATTAAGTACTGAAAACATACAATAATTATCGTGTATGAAACGGTCCTCCGTTTCATACACGATAATTACGAGTAATAAGAAAAGGATGAAACGTGATTTCAAAGAATCAATGTAACCCTTAATTATTGAGTTTATTTTATTTTATTTTTTTGTTCACAACAAAACAACAGATAATATTATGTGATAATTTTAACTGTCTGTTTAATAAAATTGATTTTATAACTATCCTTCATATAAAATTATTTGATATGAGTTTTAAGTACTAAAGTAATTAGCCCTCTGCAAAATTGCAATAACTTATACTCGTATTATGCGTAAATCGATTAACATGTTTTATTTCTTATCTTTGTTTCTAGTAAACAATATTACCCCCTTATTCATAAACGTTTGTTAACTTAACAAGCCGCTAATAATTGTTTGTCCCTTTCGGTCTTAACAATGTGTCCATAAGAGCAAAAGGGACAAACAATTATTAGCGGCTTGTTAAGTTAACAAACGTTTATGAATAAGGGGGTTAATCTCTAGATCTAAATCTGCGTTGACAAGTATCAAGTAAGACAACCATCTATTCTAGTTCCACAATGTCGTAACAGATGTGCTTAACATAGAAAATATCAACTGCGAAAGACTCTGGTTGTCACGGGATTCGAACCCGCTTCCTCTCGATTGCCAGTCCAACGTGCTTCCAATTACACCAGACGACCTTCCGTCGATCACAGCGAATTTAGTCAATGGTATTGTGAAGCTAATCACTAGCGACATCTGTACGTAGTGATCTATTCTAGTTGTCCTCGTCTCCGCTCTCGCTACCGCTACTGCCTTGTAGCATCACCAAAGGTAAACGTGACGTATCGGTATGCGGTTTGCTGAGCAGACCCTTTTGCCAATTTATTTAAAAGATACAAATGTAATAAAAACAAGGACGTTTTCCTGGACATCTGGATAAATGCGGGATTTTAATTTAATTTGGGAGTGAAAGGAAATCGAAAATCGGGCAGGTGCGAATTCTACTAGAGTAGTGAAAGTTCAGTAAATTCTTGAGCATCAATTATGGTGATACTTCGGAGGACTATCTGTATTGAAATACGTCGTACGATATAGTTACGTGCGAAAAATAAATTATGTGTTTTAATTAATTGCTACTCGTTTCGAACTTAATTTTTTCAAACATAAAACTTCAAATTTCAAAATTTTTATTGCCACATAAAGAAAAACTTACTACTAATACATAAATTAACTTAACTAAGCTTATTACCTAATAAGTATAAACTTAAACTTAAAATAAATATTTTGTGAGGCAATAGGTCTCAGTCTCAGCATGTGCTGCGCAGGACGCTCAGCACTGGTTTTCAGACTGAGCCTTTAAAAATTGTGTCGGTCTCAAACATAAGAGTTTAGTCCCTACACTTTTTTTATGGTGGTGCTGAACAATAAGATAATAACTAAGTATATATCAATATAATACAACAATTGGAGTATTTATTAATGATATGGATAATGGATCCGTTTGCCCAGCGTGGCGATTATGTGCATTTACCTCTAAATGCGTCTATACACAAAGTTAATAGGAGAGGCCTACGTCCAGCAGTGGACTAATATAGGCTAATGATGATGATCAAAATAACTAATATTATGATTATATTTCTCATTTCTGCCACTATTGCCACTATTCATCACTTGGATAGACTTTACATACACATTGCCCTTAGAGATGTCAGTAGCTAATCTCCTAGAATCACAGCTACAGCTCCAATTCGACTTGTTTAACTAGTACCCACTTAGCCCACAGACTACTTTCCTACAGACTCAGTACGAATATCTTTTGATAGCAACCTACTTTGTGTTTCGTGTAAAATGTGTGCTCCGCATACTTCAATTCTTTTAGACAGTACCTGCGACCATATATAACATGGACGTCTAACGCTATCTGAAAAATGCCCCCAAACACAATTGTTCAATTGTGACAAGATGGGCAGTACACAGCACTTTTCTTTACACCACGCATATTTCGGCGCAACATATTTGACAAAATGTTTGTACAATATAGCCAATCAAAACTTTGACGGACCAATTACAACAATTTTTAGATGGCGGTTTAAGTTTTTATAGGTTGACATTGAAAATCATTACCATTATGCATTGAAGAGGGAGTGACACTTATCGACAAAAATTCAGGACCGTTTTTGAAAGGCAATTTAGTATAGCGTGCGGCTTCCATGTTTTATTTGTTCGTAGGACAGTACCAACAGGTTTGTGACATATTCATATCTGCAACCTGGTATAGATTCCCTGGATTTCCCAATATAACAACATGATTGATTATGTGGACGCAACTGCAAGCTTAGCCAAGATGCCATTCTGCAATCGTAAACGATAAGCGATAGGTCACGTGAGTACCTATAATATTGTAGGCTATAGAAAAATGGCGAGTTACCATTTTTCCATAGGTACAATATTATGCTCACGTGACCTATCGCTTATCGTTTACAATTTCAGAATGACATCTTGACTAGGTCTGCAGATAATCGTCATGAATGCTTCTTTACGAAAACATAATTAGTTTTTATAAGACGAAAGTAGACAACTGAGCTCTCAGCCCACCTGATGGAAAGCAGGAACTGAGGCCCATGGACATAGTGACCAAAAAATCGCCTATGCGCTGCCTACCCTGAAGAATCCATCTGAGGATTGCATCTATCTATGCCAGTAATTAAATACAATAAAATTAAAATGTTTTCCAAAGTTCACAGTTTCATGTCTAACCTGAATGTTGTTGTGGCAGATTGTTTTGATTGCGAAGGTAAATGTAAAAACAAATACTTATATTATCTACCCACCATTTTGTTCAAAAATCACAACTTACAATCGATATAAGTTAAGTTTAATTCTAGTCATAAGTGGTCTAATTCCTGTCTAAAATAAATAATCAATCTCATAGGAAGGTACTAACATCTGAGATACAGGCTCGGCCTAGTTTAGATGTTAGTGAATCACTGAAATAGATAAGTATTAGTACTAGTAAGTAATTATAATAGAAATCCCTTCTTAATTCTGGTGAATAAACGTATTTGTTATTTAAAAAAAAAATTACACCGGCTGTCTTACCCCCAAACCGCAACACAGTAAAGTTATTCACTAACTTTATGCTTCATCTACTAGTATAATGCCCCTAAGTAATCCGTGTACTGACGCGCATTGGAGACTGCCTTTGATAGTTAGGGCTTCAAAAGGACTGATTTCCACAGATTATTGTAACAGAATGACACTAATTTGTGTAGCTATCAGGCCTTGCTCAGTTTCTTGCTGTAGTCCTACCATGACACGTCGCCGTGTGCCTGCTATACGGTCACAATTCAAAATTTTTCATTTTCTGGATTATTGCAGATTCGTATTCCAAATACACTGAAAAAAATATTTAACTGAACTACTTTGGCTATTTCATCATTAACCATAATTCGGTATGGCGTTACTAAAGTTAATTTCTATTAACAAACAGGTTTGCGTATTAAAAACCAAACGGATAATGTTATTCTAAGTTGGGCTATTCGTAAATAAATGCTTGTATACGTCTTACATTAAAACAGTAAACAAATTCAAGTGTTCACATGTAAATAAACCGCTTGGTCTAATTTAAGAGTAAGCATTGACAATATGCAACAAAAACCAAGTCCTAGCTTCTAACAAAGACGATGTTATTATCCATAACATAAAATTGTTTAGATTTAACTCAACAATGATTTGCTATTATAATACATAGTTTTGTTACATATAACCCGTTTTGTCTAGTAGAGTAAAACCAAATACGGGTTTGCTACTCTAGCAGACCATTCGCTTTATCTAACCAAATAAAATACAATGTGTAACCAAACGTACTTCATTATATAGACAATACTTAGCATAGAAATAACCAAACGCTTTTTTTGCGTTGCGTATGACATATGTATGTCAAGTTACTTGAATATTCCAAAATGGAAGTTGTACCTCCACCAGCAGACACCCTTGGAGACTACCTTCGGGAATGGGGATTAGAAGGTTACATAAGGACATTTCAAAACATGTCATGTCTTTGTAAACCAAATAATTTTAATTTCTTCATTTTCCTTGTAATCAAAGAGACTCTGAAGCTAATGTATCAAGCAAAATAATGGAATTACTCGTAAAATAATTTAGAAAAATAAATTGGTTTACAAAGATACTCTGTGCAATGGAAACCTATAAAGTGATGCAAAAAGTACTGTTGCTCGCGATTGTATTATTGATTGATTGATTATTTTGATTACTATACCGTTCTTATAAATTACTATGAATGTTTCTATTATTTGAATGTTTCTATTATTTCAATTAATAAAGTTAATTAAAATGCTCGTTTAGTGTTACTTATTTTTGGGTAATCATCGATGTGGCTTATACACCCTACTTGTAGTTAAATGAGTTGTAAATAGGGCTCACTGCCTGTATAAAATCCAGTACGTCTCATCACCCAGGGGATAAGAAAGGTGACGATGAGACGTACTGGATTTTATACAGGCAGTGAGCCCTATTTACAACTCATTTGATATTTGTCTGTATATGAACCACGTATTTTTGTCATGTATATATAACCTATTCATTTGGTTAGAAGTAGGCAAACTATTTGGTCAAAATAATTTAAACATTTGGCTGTATATGAACAACGTATTTTTGTCGTGTATAACCTATTCGTTTGGGCATGTAACCAAATGTAAGGCAAATAATTTGGTTAAATATAATGAAACAAATTGCTTAAAATAATACTCTAAATTGGTTATAGGTAACAAAAAAGTTATGTTAAACATTACTGAGCCAGTTGGTTTAGGCGTAGCAGAAAATTTGATTAAAGTAAGTTGTGAATTCAGTAAGATTTTGACAAACAGTAAATTTGTTATCAACATACAGCACGTCTACAATAACTGAATTGTAAACTAAATATAACTGAACTTATGGTAATATACAACAGACAGTTTTCACACGATATAACTAATATTGTTTAGCAATACGCAACATCAATTGTTTAGTAGAAAATTAACCGAACTGATTTTGGTAAGATATTGCCTTACATCGCTCGTCACTTTTTTTAAGTTACAGGTTGACGAAAGTTCGGTTACCATTAACAAATTATTTTTTTCAGTGTAGTTTAATTTACGACCTTATTTCGAGACCCGAAGGAAAAAAGTTCCATAAGAGCCCTTTTTTCACAAGTGGCCTTATGGTATTGACCAAAAACTGTGAGACGATTCCCTGCAACACGGCCACTTGCCAGTCTGCCGCCCGCGTTCTCACGTAAACCGACGGCATTTTTGAGTTGTGGCTGCATAGCACACGTTTCAAATTCAGTTTTTGAGTTGCGTCTTATACAATAATAGTTAACTAAGTGATTAAACCGATGAATCCTTTTAAATATAAAAGGAACAAACGCAATTTGGTTGTGTCACAACAGTAAATATTAATTACAAAATTACCGGCAGGGTACCGAAACTACCACAACGCAGCAAAATTATTAAGCAAATTTCAACTTTGTTCTCTTAAGAGTGCGGTTCAATATGGCTCGAAGGTAAGCCAAATTTATATTTTTACCCGTCTGAAGGTATTGGGCATGTTTTCAGAGACTGTGTATGTGGTTAACTGACATGGTGTTGTGTTGTATATAATTTTATATACATACGTATATCTAATACTAGCACACCTTACCGCCAATAACATGCAACGATTTTAATATGCGATGTGTAAATTACTAACTGTATTCGGGATGGTGTCATAGTTAATATTGGAATTTTGTTAAATATTATAATAATTGCTTTTATTTTGGAGAGTTTCATGCCAATAATTAAATCACGTGGAATGTCGTTACTTTGATATACTTAAATTGACTGATTTGTTAATGGTAAACGATTTTTTTGGTAATGCCTGTATTAAATGTTTTTCGGTACGTGTCATAGCTATTCAATTTTGTGAAAATGCAATTTTTTATGTGCTTGTTACTTTTTAGAGAGCAACACATTGCAGGACCTTGAACTACGTCATGAGAAGAATTATACAGAATTAACCCCAGTGAAACTAATAAATAAACCACAGGTAAACGTAATCCAATTCACGATTAACACCATCACTTATTAGAGAGGAACAGATTGCAGGATTTTGAGCCAACGCATGAGAAACATTACACCGAATTAATATTATTTGGATTTTTTTTTAAATAAGTTCCCCTGAATTATAAATATTAGATGTCATATACGAAAGAAAACCCTCAGGTTCACCTACAGGCATCAGCCGCGAAAGCTGAGTATGTGGGTTCGATCCCCACCTCGGACATTAGGTGATCTTGGTCGTTTTTCTTTGGTATATGACATCTAATATTTATAATTTATATAGTATTATTATTATACTTATTATAGTAGTGTGACTACTGGGGAAAAATAAAAAGTATAAATCAAAATATTTAGTTAATAAATAATTTGATTTGTGTTTTCGCAATACGTTCAGAAGTTCCCCTGAGTCGCGTTTTATAAAGTTACAATTTACAATTTCGCTGTTTGCTTCTCTTTCTAGCCAATATGTGCGTGCGTTAGAGAGGCAAACAGAGAAATTGTAAATTGTAACTTTATAAAACGCGACCCAGGTTTATTTGTTTAAAATTTTGTAAAATTTTGTAGGTTTTAAATAATTCATATTATTTGGTAATGACAGGGTTGAATGTTGATGATTATAAGCTCGTTACAGATATTATCGCGTACAGTGATGGTGTAAATGTCAAATTTCATAAATAAACGTATTATTTTAACTATATTGGTGATGTTATTCATATTTGCATAGCACCTTTATCCAATAATTTCGTGTTTGATTTAGGACACATCTCAAAATCTTGAAAAAATGATTCTGCAATGCGGCCATAACTCTAAATACCCGTCTTTCAGGCCTTGTATCTTAAAAAACATACATACTTTTTATAAAATTGTGTGGTTATAAGGAAGGTTATATCATAAAGAATAAAAAACCCAAATTTAAAACTCATAGGCCTAAAAATTAAAGAGTAAGATTCTATTTAACACCCTGAGCTATACTCTCAAAACTTTAAGACGCGATTTCTCGAAAAAATGGTTTTTTGAGTTGTGGCGATATAGCAGGCACACGGCGACGTATTGTGTACTTTCCAACTCATTGAACAATGCAATGAACAGCTACTGGAGTCTTCTCAGTTAGGCAAGGATTATCAAACCAGTGACATACTTTTTTAAGTATAAAACAGCACCTACTATCATATCATAGGTCAATGCCCCCCCCCCCCCCCCTGTACTGAGTGTAATGTTGTACATTATATTTCCCTTTAGCTCGATGACTCGTGCCAACTGATCTAATTGAAACTTGTAGATTTTTTACTTGAAGATTCCTGTATAGTTGTACTAAATAAGTCCGTTAAAGATAAGGGATTTACTCCAAGCACATAGTTAGTTATCACACCAGGTGTCAGTTCGTACAGAGCCTAAATCGTCGTGTGCCTGCTACACGGCCGCATCTCAAAATAAAACCATATTTTCGTGTAATACGGCCACATCATCCATACAATTCAATTTTGGAACGACCAAATAATCTAAAAACGTAAAACTATCTAGAAAGCCATGTATGGATGTGCCAAACCTACTTCTGAAAATGAAGTTGCACCTTAGTTTTTTTTTACTTTTGTTGAGTTTCGTTTTAATTCTATTTTAATATTGTTTCAAGTTAGTATTATTAGCTCTCAATTAATAATATTTTTAACACACATTGTGACAATATTTGGTGGAGG